>JBBCBC010000004.1:14835136-15249741 GCA_037126765.1 Stenogyne calaminthoides
CACAAATATATAATTTAATTACATGTTTGCCAATATTTCAAACAACATTCTCTCAATATTGATCAGATGAATATAAGAAACGATTGTAAAGGTACCACCCCGTCCAATCGTTTTTTTCATTTCTCCAGATTTTTCTTAGAGTAAAACTTGAGCTCACGCTCATAGACAAAACCGCAAAACAACGAATCATTCAATATAGTATGAATTTTTATTCAATCAATAATAATTTAAATAAATCAATAATTGACTTACATTGGGAGAAATGTTTGTTATAGAAGCGCGAATTATATCTTCTATAAAGCAACAACCAAAATGTCCACAATGGTCATTATCTCGTTGCCTCGGAACCTGTTGATTAACAATATAATAACGTATTACAATTATGATTTCTTTCTATTAATTAGTTTGATAATTTACTAAATTAAATTTACCTTAATGTTAATCCAGTTCACTTTATTTAACCTGGATCTTGAGCCCTAACTCTGAAGGCGACTCCGATACATCGTCATCACACTATTATTATTATAATTAAAAAATAAAAATAGATTAAATATGCATAATTTTAAAAGTAAAACAAATCATTGTATAGAATATTAAAAATGAACTTACGCTTCCATATATGAAAAACGAGATCGAAAGCGATTAGAATAAACTCCATCACGAAATGGGTCCATAAAATACACACTTAATGTATTCATGTGTATGGCGACCAGCACCCAATGGTTCCTATATTATTTGAGAGTATTAAAATTAACTGCAAATTTAGCATATATATGTGCAAATATTATAAACATGAATACAAATTTTAACGAAATATTTATCACTCACCCCACATTTGTTGGCCAAAAAATGAGATGATCGCTCCCCAGCTTAGATTCAAAGATGTGATTAACGAACCCATCCGTGGTCTGCATGCCCTATCACCCATTATGCAAGACACTTGGGGGGAGACGAAGGAGTACATTCCACTTGCTCGGTTATCTCTGGAGAGATATAGCTCACCCAAATATCTTTAACCAACATATATACGCTAATTAATATTTAAAAAGAAAATTAAACTATACAGAAAGTGAATATTGAGAATTAGTAAACACATACCGAGGTAAAGGGCTATGGTGGTTGCACTCAACCACTCGTCATTCAAGACTTTCACATGTTCCTCATTCATCGATAATTCTTGGAAAGTATTCTCGATGAAAGTGAGCAAGCATGGGAACCGCGACGATATCGAAAGCATTAGACGATACCATCCGGTGCACCCTAGACTGTAAATGATCATCGTGATCTAAGTCTCCAGTCATGGGATAACCAAGTCTTAGAGCAGTGGAGTCCCTCGATTTAGCCTCATGTGGGGTCGGCTAGTGGTGGTGGGAGCATCAGTGTCACACTCTCTCAAGTCATCATATGCGCCATGATCTCCATCAGAATCTCCATCATCTCCGGGATATGGCAAACGAGACATGATCCTCGTAAAGCGTAAAAAACAACATTTAATAAACAAAAAACAAACAATATTCACAACCGGATGTTTCATACATGATAAGAACTATCTATGCAGTATACATGATACATCTACTTATAAGTTACATCTGCATCATCTACTTATAAATTAAAATTTCAGTTGATAGCATACTCTTATACTATGAACACATGTGTATTAGCTAGGCTTGAATGACATTGTCTTCTGAAGTAGACCAGTAATATAAACAACAAGAGCAACTAAGTGTTATGGAGTAAAATATATTATTTCAGCTAAAAAACAAGAGCAACATATATAATATAAACAAAATTAACTAAGTGTTATAAACAACAAAATTAGTTCAGTTCAAAAAACAACAAGAGCAACATATATAATATGAATAAAGCTAAAGCTTGAAAAATTCAATGGAAATACGACTTGAGTTGAGGCCTATAAATATTTCAATAGATATTGCCTATAAAATATTTCATGGAAGACCTATTCATTTGATTTTTTTTAACACACGTTATATTGACTTACTCATATATTAATGTTCAATTCAACTGTATAATCATATTTATAATGTTCAATACTTTTATATGCATATGAATAAAGCTAAAGCTTGAAAAAAAGTAAAATTAAAGATTGCACAATCCAATTGTACCAACTAAGTGTTATGGAGGAGGCGGGCAGGGAGAGGATGGCGGCCGGGTAGGGGAGGGCGGGAGGATGGCCGGGCGAGGAGAGGGAGGGAGAAGCCAACGACCACGGCTAGCAGTCAACAAATGACAATGCAATTTTGGTTGAAGGGAAACCGACGACGGCGGTGATTTGGTCTTCGGTTTTTGCGGCGATTTTGGGGGAGAAGAAATTGGAGAGAAAGAAATGAAGTCTGAGCTAGGTCTCGGTTCATATATATATATATAAAAGACAACGGTTATTAACCGTCCCCATCAGTGTTTAGACAAATGGGTTAGTAAATCACAGGTAAATGATATAGACAAATGTTTGAAACCGCTGTCTATGTTTTTTTTTTTTTTAAAACGCTCTCCAAGTTGTTACTTGGAGAGCTGTTTGAAAAAAGGTTGTCCAAGTGCAGCTGTGCAAGCTCAAATGTGTAGTAGTGTCCCTTATCTTATAGAATTTTCGAAAAAAATCAAGGAAACAAGAATCAAGATTTGATTTCTTGAATTTATGGGATAATCTTGTATTCCTAGAATACTTATCTCTTTCCATAAAATCTTTTCAAGAAAATCAAGAAAATCTTTTCTCTTCTTTTTCCCATAATTTTCGAAAATAATAGAAAAAATAGGGTAATAATATTTTCTTCTCCTTTTCATTAATTCGAAGATGTACTTTTATTTACAAGGAACTGTTAATGTGATCTTCTGTGATCGGGTATCACCACATTAACTACAATGTAATATGTACTAATATTGAACGGTTTGTAGTAAATAAATAACATTCATTCATATTTAAAGCAACAACGATAAAATATTTATATTCAGTAAATAAGAGTATATTAGTCTGTTATTACATAAAAGCATACTTTCACGTATAACCCCAACATCCCTGGCCCCGGCCCGACGGGGAATTTTCGTCCCCGAACTATATTGGATATTTTTTATCCCTATACCCGCACCTAACAGTATCGGGTATCCTCGAACACGACCAAAAACCGACTAATCTATTTAAGTTTTATTTTTCTATTTTCACAATTATTCTATCTCCTTAAAAAAAGTAATTATGTCATTGAGAGCCAATTATATTATAAAATTATTTTTTATAAAAGAGGAACACTTACGTGAGACGGTCTCATGGTGAGACGGAGCATAATTTGGACATTGATGCTTTTTTACGAGTGTCTGTCTTCTTCTTTTTGAAACAAAAAACTCTTATAAGTTAAATGAAAAAACAATAAATATCGAGAAGGCCATCAACAACAATTGGAGGCTCGACCCAATAATAAGAACTTAAGAATAACCCAAACGTCCTAGCAAAATGATGAGTCAAATCATTGATTTTTTTACAAATAAGATAAATCATGTAATCACTATGCTGCTTTAGTGTAGCTTTACAAGCTATATCCATCATATAATCACTGGCAGCACCCCCTACTATTGATTGTTCCACTCGTCGATCCACCATTCTCACAATACAGTAAATACAACTTTCTCTGATTTGATTCCCAAGACCTATGTTGTTACAAACAAAATCAAAGCTCTCAACTCAGGAGATACATTAAACAAAAGGCTTTCAACTCGGAGAGGAATCAAAGGCTCTCAACTAAGGAGAGAAATCAGAGGTTGCACAATCAGAAAAGGCGGCGAATGACAACAGAATAATATAATTATCACATGGATTGTGCAGATAACTCAGATCTAATACCTAGAAAATAAAAGATAATCTAAAACTTACAGAAATTAAAAGACGGTCTACTCTTCAAGGGTCCCAGATCGAACTAGCGTGATCTGGAACCTCACTAATACCGATGGATGAACAAATCTGCCGAGATGAACACTGATATGACTTTCAGAGAGAAAGAAAGAGAGAGGGGGAGGGGGAGGGGGGAGGTGGCGCCTCTCAAAACCCTAATAATATACGAGTGTTTATCTTTATAAAATAACTTAAAAGAAAAAAATATAAATAATCAAAACAATATTTGAATTTATATATAGTGATATATACATGTATAAATATAAAAAATATTTATATAATATATATTGGGGCGGGTACTGAGCGGGGCGAGGCATATAAATATCATCTCAGCCTCGTCCCCGATTTATCGATTTTCCTCGAAATAGAACCAAAATTGAAATATAGTCAAAATAACCACCTTGATCGGAACGGGGGCGGGGCGGATCACCGTGGATCCATCCCTAATTTCACGTTGAAAACATATGTTCTGCAATTTTTAAAAAAATTCTATGTTTTCAAATGGTGAAATTTGGGTATGAATATTTTATTGTACGTTGGATGTATAGTGTAGATGATGCTTGTGAAATTCCATAATTTTTTGACAAACTGTTTGTGAGAATTAAATCGATCTTTGAATATTTATAGAAACGTTGACTTTTGATTACGAACACTACATAATCAATTGTGTTTTGTTCTTATTACTTGGTTGTTCAACGTTGAAAGACGATTCTATTGGTATAAAATTCGTTAACTTTTGTTAAGAAATAAGTAAGATACAATTTTTTGAAATTTTCATGAATCTGGGACTAATTTGAAAAGTTTTAGAGATTTCTTGGGCCATTTTTCAGAATTCGAAATTCTTTAAGGACCAAGATGGATAATCTGATATTTAAAAAAACCCGGTCAAAACTGCTCAACTTGAAAAGAACCGATGGTCCGAACCAACGAACTGGGTTTAGAGGCAAACTGGAAACATTGAACCACCATCTGACCAGATAATAGCTGAGGTGGTGCGTGACAAACACGCGTCGGCGAATGCAGCTACGCGTGAGGACCACGTGCGGTGGCCAATGGTGGTTAACGACGGTGCGCGAAATACACGCGCTGCGCTGCGGTGATTATGGTGGCTTTTGTGGTAGACGCACCATACAAGTACCCGGTGTGTCAGTGCGGGTGGTGGCTCGTAGGAACCTCCTTGAAGGGCGTGCAGCGTGTGTGAAGCTTCTGGACGTGCATGTCCATGTTGGGATTATACTGAAAAGTATGGTTTTTACTTTGTATAATCGAAACTGAATTTTCAGACTTATTTACTGAAATAAATTGTTTATCACTGATGCTTTAAATATGATTGAATGTTACATATATTTACTATATAACTGTTCAATAATTCGTACGTGTTACACTGTAGTTAATTTAGTGATACCAGATCACAGAAGATTAAATTAACAGTCCCTTGTAACTAAAAGTACACCATTCACGACCTAGATGGAAATGAACAACCATCGCGAAAGGTTGAGGTGTAAGGCTCAGATTGGTTTGTCTTGACCAAGAGATTACACTAGTGCATGACTGATGCGCTGAATAGGACCTACAGGAGGATAAGTTCTTCAGAACTGAACAAGGAAGAATTAGACCTCAGTGGTTCGTTATTTCTTAACCTTCGTCCCTTAAATAGGATCACGTGGGATTGGTAACTATTGCTTTGACTTATCATGGGTAGCGAATCAGAGTGAGATTCAATACTTTTTATCTTGGGCAATATTATTGGTCACATGTGATTGCTAAGATTTAATACGAAGAATCGTGTGCAAGTACGCTTGCTTGATTTGCCCCCTTGGGAGGTTCATAAGTTTTATCATACCAAATCTTGCAAGTGGAATTAGTTTCCGGTATGGATAATAATGTTGAACCGCTCTCGACCAAGGACAAAAGATATTAATTAACGGAAAAAGCTATTTCAAAGGGCTTGAATTAATTAATGGGCTAGATAATCTTAAACACGGAAATAATGACCGGAGCCATATTGACTGTAATATGGGTTAAGATGGATGGTGCAATATTAATTATGTAGTGGGATTAATTAATATTTATGGGCTTGAATTATATTGTGGCTCAATATTAGATATTCAAGATCCATTAGAAGGTCCAATCTTAATTCTTCTAAAGGCCCCCTGAGTAGCCCAACATATAGTCTAATAACTGAAAAGGTGATTAAAATAAAATAAATATTGTTGCTTATATTTCCTCTAAAATTTTTGAAAATTATGGATAAAAGAGGGAGAAAGATTTTCTTTGAATTTTGTTATGGAATGAAGATATGTATTCTTGGAATACAAGATTATCTCATTAAATTCAAGAAATCTCCCACTTGGTTATAAATAGTGATATTTCGAAAATTTTTGAAAATAGAGGGCAAGAAAGATTTTCTTGATTTTCTTGAAAAGATATTATGGAAGATATGTATTTTTTGAAATACAAGAATATCTCATAAATTCAAGAAGATCCAAATCTTGGATTCTTGCATCATCAAATTTTCGAAAATAATGCCATAAAATAGAGGAGGTGGAATTTTGTGGAATATTTTTATGGGAAAAAGAATATATGGGATATATTCAAGATTTCTTGGTGACCAAGAAAAGTCTTTTCCCACATTGAAAAATCACTAAAATTTCGACCACCCCCCCTCTTATAAATAGGGGATGATTAGTTCATTCCCAAGTACAATTCCATGTGCTGGAAATATTAGCAAATCCACATAAGTGGTGCAACAAAGTTTATTTTTTCCTTTTGTTAATTGTTCGCGAGTATCCTTCCACCGGATTGTCGAGCAAGGGCTAAGGGAATACTTGGGAAGTCCTTTTGGTTAGTCCGTCCGACCAAAGCCACTGCCATCCCGAGAGGTACGTTAACGTAAACCCGTAGATTCCGCATGCGTAGGTTTTACGTGGCTTTTTATATGCATGATATGTTGTTGCAATTATTATTTGAATTAATATAGGATTAATTCATGCTAGTAATAATTAATGAATTAAATTTTTATTTAAATATTCACCCCGAATAGATCTGTGCGAATCATTCCCCAACAGTCCACGCATTGGATGCTCTGGTTGTTGGGGAATTAATTGCCCGGATCTATTCGGGATGAATAATTAAATACAAATTTAATTCTAACAATTATTACTAGCATGAATTAATCCTATATTAATTCAAATAATAATTCAACAACAAATCATGCATATAAATTTATCACATAAATCCTACGCATGAGGAATAGCTAGGAGTTTACGTGAATTAACCTCTCGGAGTGACAACCGTTGAGAAGATGGATATCCCGTTCACACAAACAAACCCAAAGAGTCTTCTCAAGTATTCCCTCGTCCTTGTTAAACAATCCGGAGGAAGGATGCTCGCGAACAATTAACAAAAGGAAAAAATAAAACTATGTTGCACCACCTTTGTGGATTTCTAGCACCTAGTGCTTTGGCTCGCGTACGTCCGGGCACTTGGTCGCCCGTCTTTAATTCTTTGTCTTCGTTCCAGATCCGGTTACAATTTATTTACAAAATGTTGGTCCTGGTGCTAACGAGTCTTACACGTGTTCAGTGATTTTTAAAACTTTTCTTTCACTGAGGTCAGATGGGTCAGGTTATCCTGATATTTTTGCCCTGAGAAACACAAATTGCCCTGAGTCAAAGTCTACTGAGACAATGATCCTGAGCTGCTTTCAGAAGCTTCAGATTAGCCCAACTGATCCTGAATTTATCAGAGATCCTGAGGAGCTTGGATCATATAATTATCTTACTGAACACTCAGTAGAGTTAGTTCAGTTTGGTAACTATCTGTTCTAGCTACTCAAGTGTGCGGAATGGTTGGCCCTAAGTTTATACTCGTTTTAGCTTTGCTAAAATTCTTCTTCCTTTTAATAAAACAGTGATTAACGCTGTGATCAATTAAATGCAGTTCAGTGGATTGATTCCAACTGAATATCAGTAAAATCAGCTTTCAGTGAAAATCATGCAACATATAAAATGCAGTACAGAAAGCAAACAACACAGCAATTTATAGTGGTTCAGAGACTCAAGCTCCTACGTCCACTCTCTCTGATCTTCAGAGAAATTCCTTAACCAGTTCCTAAAGCTTTCAGGCTAACTCACTGTAGCTTACTCACTTTTCTACCTTGAGTTTTCTGGCTGACTTACTGCAGCTTACTAACTCAAACACACACAAGTGTTCAGACTACCACAAGTAGCTTACTAACTTCTTATCTAGAGTTTTCTGGCTAACTCACTGTAGCTTACTCAATCTTTACAACTCTAACTCACCAACAAATCACACACAAACTACAAAGGGTTTGGGTTTTGGGTTGGTTTCCAACTAGGGTGAGATATCCTTTATAATAAGAACAAATGCAAAGGCTAGGATATCTCTACTAAGCTTTGGATATTTCTATCAATCTAGGCTTAGTGAATGAGCTCTCTCCAATGTCAACACTTGGGAAATTCTAGTGTTTTCGAGTGCTTCAATTTGCAAGAATACGAATGAGCTCTTGAGTTGCTTTGAAATTTCCTGTAACCTTTCAATGTAGAAGGTCACTGGTATTTATAGGCAACATCTCCAAAGGTTACTCTTGAAAAACTATCCGTTGGAAGAGATATCATCAAGGGTTTCCTCTTCTGGTTATTGATGAACGACTATTTTTAGGGTTTGAACACTCCCTTGCATGTTTTAGGAAATATGCAGCCAAGTAGCCAATCATCAACTTCTGTGAACTGGAAGATATCAGCTCTGACATTTCTTCAGTGAGATGTCACTTTCAATGTCAGTTCAGTACAGTGTTGTTGCCTCCTCATTGGTTGAAATCTTTGTTTGAGCAGAGACAAACAAACGTCTCTTTTTCCTTGATCTGATATTTCCTTAATGTCCACAAATGTCTAATATTCTGTTTGTTTGTACTAGGAATGAACATAACACTTTTTCATAAGATAGCTGTTCAGGATCCTTTTGATCAGTACAAAAATAGTCTTCAGAATCTTCTGATCTTCAGGGTTCTTCTGAGTCTTCAGGATGTTTCTGATTCTTCAGTGTCTTCTGAGTCTTCAGGATGTTTCTGATTCTTTAGAGTCTTTAGGATGTTTCTGATTCTTTAGAGTCTTCTGAGTCTTCAGGATGTTTCTGATTCTTCAGAGTCTTCTGAGTCTTCAGGATGTTTCTGATTCTTCAGTGTCTTCCGAGTCTTCAGCATAATAACATTTCTTGATCTATATCTGCTGACTATACATGGTGCAGATAATCCTGAGTCCTAATATCTAATGAAACCTGATCCTGATTTTATTCTATCAAGATGTCTTGATACATGTCATACTCAGGGGTTTTGGGATCTAATCAAAACTTCTTTATTAAATTCATCTCCCAACAATTTCTCCCTTTTTGATGATGCCAAAACCATCTTGTTACATTTGAGAAAACCTAACCTATTCATCAGGTTTCAGTTAACTACAGAATAATCAAGTTTCCCAATGATTTCCAATTAGGCATATAAAGACATGTAAGAAGATAATGAGATGTTATCTTTGAGCATAAAAGATAAACTTTCATTGATGTAGGATAAGAGTTACAGATTACAATGAACCAAAAAAAACAGAAGTACACAGTCTTCAGTCTTCTTCCACTTCATCCTCTGGAACATCCAAGTTGAATATCCATAGTACCTTTTCTTCAACTCGTCCCTCTTCTTGATGATCTCAGGTTGGCTTCCTGTTAGTCCCAACTGAGCAGCATATTCATCAACTTCCTTGGTAATAGCAGCTTCATTAATGACTCCTATACTGAATCTGGGAGCTGGGTACTTGTACTGACCCGGAGCTTTCAAAGATACATTATTCTGATCAGCTAAGTTTATCCACTTCTGAAGATATTCAGGATAGAATGTCAGCAGATATTCCAAGAAAGCTTCATCTCTGTCAGGGCATCCTCCTCTCCACTCTTGTAGGACATCATGGCTAAACCAGAAGGTTCTCTTAACCTCTTCCCAAGCATCATTGATCTGGAGTGGCATCCATTTATCAATGTGGGGCCACTTTTGAACTCTGGTTTGTTCTCTTGGTTTGCCCCATCTCTTCCCCATGAAGCTTCTGAGCTTTCCTCTTCTGCTCTGTTCTTCTTCTTTCTTCTTTCTGGTAAGCTCTGCCCCTGATACAGACATAGCATGTCTCCTCTCCTTTTCAGCACGGAGGGCAATGAGCTTGTTATGCCAATCAAAGTCTTTTACTTGGGTACTTGTGTCGTAAGTACCAAATCCCTCTTGGAGGAGTTTCTCTGACTCGGTTTCAGCTTCCATCTGAGCTTCAGATTCCTCAGGTTCAGAGAAGTCCATAACTAGCTTCCTTTGGATTGGTTTTGAAACTTTCTTCTTCTTCCTCTCAGCTTCCACACATGCTACTGATTTTCTTTTCTCAGCCCTTTTAGGATCAGCGGTTTCTACTATAGCATGAGCAGCAGCCGTCAGACTAGTTTCAGTCTGTCTCTTCTCTGATCTCCACAAGATCATTGCCTCCTGAGCTGTCTCTCTATCAATCTGGAAGAACTCAGTGTCTTCTGGCTCTACTGATTTCAGCTTCTTAGTTTCTTCAATTTCCTTTAGAGTCTTCAGGACATGCTGAGCCTTGAGTTCCTGCTGAGCCTTTCTTTCCAGGGTGTAGGTCCCGAACGGGTTTTGTGAGGGTGGAAGTCTAGAGGGGAGGGGTGAATAGACTTCCAAAACTTTTTGTGCGGATCAGGTGTGAACTGCAGATTACCCGATCAGAGTGCTAGTGTATCAGTTTAGAATGATGTTCAATCTTACTGAGTGCCTAAGGGCAGATCAGCTTGATATCTGTCAGTTTAACTTAATGGTGTGGAAGCTTGTTTTAACTCGTGTGAAAAACCAGTTTTATCAATTCAGATTCTAAAGTCAGTTTTCAACCAGTTGACTAAGGTGTCAATCTGATCAGATCAGTTGCTTGGAGCAGACTGAGCTTAACTTAGAATATGTATGCTATTTTAAACTCAGTTGTGTGAATAGTGTAAAGCAATAAGAAATCAAATAAATGCACACAAGACTTTTTATAGTGGTTCAGACGAAACCCGTCTTACGTCCACTCTTCCCTTAACACAGGGGAATCTTAACCGAACTTAACCTGCGGGACTTATACCCCTCACGGGATGGCCGAGATGTTTACCGAGTTCTCACTCTACAAACTTAACCTGCGGGACTTATATCCTTCAAAGGATGGCCGAGATGTTTATTGAGTTCACACTCTACAGATGTTTATCGAGTTCACACTCAACCGAACTAGAAATCAGAAAACTAGAATCCCTAGTCTGAAATCTTCCGGGAACAAACTTAACCTAACTTGCGTTTGGGTAAAGAATGTTTGAGGGTTCCAACTGGAAATCTATCCTGGTGTTTTTAGGTAGCCAAAATGCTAGTGGATAGAATTTCTTGCTAAGAACTAATGGGATGAACACTCTAAGAATAATCTTCAAATATAGTGTTCTTTGAGCGGAGATTTTGCTGTAGCTTTTGCTTATTTTGCGGTGTCTCCGTGTTCGTTCTTTGATAGCTGCCTCTCTTCTCTTCAATTGACAAGCAATCCCATTTTATAGACCTCGAAATCAAAGAGCCGTTGGAGGGCAATTTGAATTTCGGGCTATATTAGGTAGGTTGTAGGATATGATTGTGACGTGCTCTGATTATCAGCGTGGTTGTAGGCATCATTAGTGCCGTTTTTGTCCGCAATGTCGTATCCCGCATTGTCTACTCTTTTTGTGCACGTGTCGCTTTCTCCTTGGCTTCACGAGGCGGCACTTCAGAAATTTGTCCGTTAGACGATTGATATTCCTTTTGTAGAAGATTCATCTTGTCTGGTGTATCTTTTAGATTGTTACCAGGTGTGAGTTGACTTGATCAGGTAACTGATCAGTCTACCTTGTTGAGTCTTCAGATGCACATTGTCTTAGCTCAATATCACGAGACTCTGGCGATATAGGTCTTGTGTCTTTTGATCTTGGTGTCTCTGAGCCTCGGTGTATTCGATCATCTTGAGTCTTGAGTTTATTCTTGAGTCTTGAGTTTATCTAAGTCTTGAGTTCATCCGAGTCTTGATGTCTATTTGAGTCTTCGGTGTCTATCCGAGTCTTGAGTTCATCCGAGTCTTGAGTTCATCCGAGTCTTGATGTCTTCTTGTCTTCACCTGATCTTCTGACTTCTTGTCTTCTGATTTGTGCTTAGTCTTCTGATCATCTGACCTTATCTGGGTCATCTGATACTTCGACCTGACCTATACATATTGAGTTCCCCCTCAATATGTGACCTATCTTTTACATCAGTTATCTATACATTTCAGCTGGTCATCTTAATCTGATTCTAAGTCATCGATCACCAACAATGTCCGATCGGTCCTATTACAACCTGTTTTGGAACTTCCATCAAAACTAAATTACAGATTTCCCAACAATTTTCCCTTTTTGATGGAACCAAAACACTTAATCACACTTAATCCAAAAAATCAGATACCATGAATGGAAATGTAGATAATGTAAACAGTACATACCTCAGAAGACAATGAGATGTTGTCTTAGAATCAGTGAGATGGAAAGTTTCATTCAGATAGGTGTGTGCATTGTAGAATACATGAAAAGCGTACCTATCATCTGATTCCAAGTTATCTTCTTCACGTGTACTTGAACATTTGTAGTTCTTTGGGGATGCCAAACATCCTGTACATCCTTTGCATTAGTTTGTCCAGCTCTTCTCTTCTATGGATCCCTCCTTTTTCAGCAAGTCCATAGTAGATATTCTTGAATTTAACAGATCTAGCTTGTTGTGCGGGCCTTGAAAGGTGGAAGGAGTATTTCAAAGGGTGGAGCTTCTGGTATTAGTGACATGATCTTGCCTTCTTTCATCACTGTCTGGTAGAAGTCTGGATACTTTGTTTCTAACCAGTTCCAAAATTCATCATCATTCTCAGTCTGATCTTGATGAATTGGAATCTTCTCCAGGATGTAGGCGTCCACATAACCATTCTCCTCTCGATCCGATCCCATTCAGAAGCGGATCTTGCCGCGTCTTGCGAAGGATGCCTTTAACAGTCTTGGGAAGGCATTCTTCTCCCAAAGCAATCTCCTCACCGCAACCGTTCTTCCTCTTCCTTCGGATGTAAGCGATGTTCAGTCCCTTAGCCTCTGCTAACTTCTGCTTCTTGATTGCGGCCTCTCTTATTCTCTGTCTTGTCTGCTCTTGGACTTGTTCAGGAGTCATCTGGCTTTTGGTGGAGAATAGCTGGCCTTGTCTCTGATCTTCCGCAGTTGCTTTCATCATCTTGCCTTTGCCTTTCTTTCTCCTCAGAGTCTGCTCAGGTTCATCTTGTTCGTCTTCTTCAGTTAATTTCTTAGCGAGTTCAAGTCTCTTGGCCTGATCATCAGTTTCCATTCTTTTCTGAACGAACGAAGAAAAATCTTCAATCTTGTCGACTCTGACAGTAACCTCTGAAAGAGCACTTTTCTGCTCAGTGATCTCTTTGCTATGTTGCTCCACAGTTTCTTTCATTTCCGCAACGAGATCGGTAGATGGAGTGGCTGGCAAGTCAGATACAGTGGTTTTTGGTAGAGATGAAAAAGTTACCAACTGTGTCTGAGTCTGTTTTTCTTTCTTCTCTTTATTCTCTTTTCCTTCCCCCTTTTTGGTTTCATCAAAGAGGTTGGACATCTTGCGGTTCAGAGCAGTTAATTGCCGTGAGATCTCCTCTTTGAGTTCCTCGACAACAAGAGGAGTGATCTGAATGGTGGCAGAAGGTGCAGGAGTGTAGAAGCGCATGAGAGCAGTTTCGATTTCCTGTCTTGCTCGCTTACTCAGAGAAGCTAGAAAATGTTTCCAACCCATATCCAAGTGGTTGTTGGTTTTGTCCAAGGATGCCCAGACACTTTCCAAAAGTACCTGTGTCTGATTGAGCATCTCTGTCTGAACTGAGAGTTTGTCAGACTGGAGTTTGAGCTTCTCAGCAAGAGGATATACTAGTTGCATTACTTCAGCAAGGATGGCATTGTGCATCCCAACTGTGTGACTTCGTTCCTTGTCAACTATTTTTGCTTGCTCATCTTCAAAACGCTTCATCAGATATGCTGTGAGCGCTGCGAATTTGTCTTCAAATGCAGCCTTGATCCCATCCTGAATCTTCTGAGTATGATGATCTAGGGTATCAGAGCTCATCGTAGCAGTCTGTTCAGATGTTGAAGCCTTGCCAAGTCGGGTCTCATCTGCAAAGACCCATTCTTGGTTCATCGGCACTCCCTCATGATCCATGGGAGGTTGAACGGTTTCCTCCCTCATTATCGGCAAATACCAACCTTTCGTGAATTAACCATCTGATATCATCGTCAGATGCCAATTCAATAGCACTTTCAATCCCAACATTGTTTAGACATTTCAACTCCAAGTCTACAAAGAAATCTGATCCTAGAGTTGTCATTAGAATCAGAAATTCTTCAATGCTCTTCAGTCTGATATCCCTCCAGAACACTATCTCTTCTATCTATTGCTGGATGCCAGGATGTTGATTCAATTCAGGGCATAGATCCAGCAGATACTCCTTGATTTGTTGCTTCATTATCCTTATGATGGTGCTTTCTGGAGCAGGTGAAGCAAGCACGGTTCTGGTATTGAAGGGATTATGAGAGACGGACACTCGCTTGTTGGATCTCTCATGTTCTTGAGACTTGATTGGGGATTGGGATGTTTGTAGTTCAGGTTCGTTTTCAGCGTGTTGAGGGTGTTCAGTTTCCTGAACGGGTTCATTGATTGGTGGTGTGGGAGATGTTGGTGATCTGATAGGCGAGGGTGAGGGTGAGAAGGTTTTGTGGGGAGAGGATGGTGGTGATGACTTTTGAGGAGAGGGTGATGGTGATTTGGAAGTGGGCGTTGGAGATCTTTCTCTTTGGAAGATCTTGGTGAGAGGCAGAGAATCAGATGGTGATTCTTCCTCAGATTGCTCCACTTCTGTCCTTCTGACAGATTTCTCTCCTTCTGATGCGATCATCTGCTCTTTCCTTACTTCTCTGATAGTTGGCTCAGAGCGGACTGCTATTTCTTCTTCTGATCTTACTTGCATCAGATCCTTCGTTCTGCTGACTTGCTGGGCAGAACTTGGAGCAGTTTTCAGAGGAGATGAGACTCTCTTCTGATGTTTCCGCAGAGCATCTAGTTTCTTGGCCAGATCCTTCCTCTTCATCCTCTTCTCTGGAACGGCCTTTTCCCTCGCACTTCAAACGATCACGATTACCTTATCTTTTCCTTCTTTTCTCCCTTGGGTTTGGGCACATAAGGAGTTGGATCCTCATCGATTGTCCGTAGGGACTCATCTTTGCCCAATATGGCCTTGTGCTTTTGCTTGGTATATCTTTGCTCCATTCTCGATCCATTTATAATTTTGTGGCGGCTTATCCGGCGAATGATAGAGATTTTGTGTATGAATGAGCACTTGGAAGATAAGCACACTTCATTGCTTCTCGGGTCGATTCGAACTTCCCGAGTCTTTTTCTCGATCTTGCTTTGACCATACCCAACCAATCGATATCTGAAGCCTTCTTGATTAGTGCGACCATGACACTTATCTTGTACGAAGGATCGCATCAAGATCAGTAGGTTGAGCACATGATCACCTTCCCGAACAATTTCAAGATGAAGGTGATATTTTCTCTTCAGATAGGAGGCTTTGACGTTCGTCGTGTTCTCCTTATTTGCTGGTCTCAACAGCTCGGCTTCAAGAAATTCCTTTTCTCCTACATCAGTCGTGTAGGTCTCTGGATTGATGCTTCCTCGAGTTAGGCCAAATATCCTCTGGAGATCGTCATTCGACACTCGCACTTCCAGTCCTCCAACGGAAGAAATCAGTCAAGATCAATGTCTTCATCTCTCTCAGATTGTAGAGAAACTCCAGAGCTTCATGTGCGTGGACGATGTTCTGATGTGTAGAGCAATAGCGTTCAAGTCCACACGCTCGCAAGCACTCCAGAATTTCCAGCGATTCATGGTCTGAGGTGATGGTGAAGACTACGTACTTTTCATCAATGATGTCTTTTTCATCGATGAAAAATTGCAGAACTTTTTCCCTTGGCCCGGTCGTGGAATAAGATATGCCATTTCTGTACGATATGCAAATTGATGTTTAGTTTGAGTAAGATATTTCAATAAATTCAGTCAAACTAGTAATTTTAGCATCAATTTAGCAAATAAGCGTTTAGATCTAATAAAGATTACAGAAATATATCATCATGAATTGTAAACCTAGGTACCAGAGAGAAAAGGAGATCATGCAATTAATTAAAACAAGAAATTACCAGAAATTTATTCGAAAGATTTTAGAAATCGGAAGAGTAGAATCAATTGATCTCGAAAGTAATTCTCTAAAGATTTTGACAAAATTTGATCTTTTAAGAACTTTGAGAAGACGAAGTAGTGGAAAGCGGTTTTCTGAGAGGGATTTGGATTTTATAGAACACGAGGGAAAACCTTTTTGCACAACTTTCTAAAGTACTCAAGTATCAGTGTTTTGAAATCAGTGGCTGAGATTAGTCGGCCAAAAAGTATTTTGATCGCATGATTGAGAAAAGTAGTCTTCTCATTTTCCGGACTCGAAAAATCGCAATAAAACGTTTTGAAAACATTTTCCCAAGTCCGCATTAAAAGCTTTGCAGAGCATGCGTCATGAACAGAGTAAAATAAATCAATTATTTAAATAACGCATGTAAGGTATTCAGAAGGAGATAAATAAGAGAGCGTATCTGACTGATTGATATTGTAATCAATCAGTTACCACAGTGATCTGATCTGGTACTTTGTTGACTTATCTGATGGTTGCCTCATGCATTTTCCAACAATATCTCACTTATCTGATCAGATTCTTGCTTGAAACACTTCGCTACTTATTTGATCCACTTATCTGATACACTTCATCCTTCAGTCTAATTCTAATCAGCCCGTATTTACTGAAGTCAACTCCCGCCAAAACTTTTACTTCGGGAGTCCAAAAGTCGCCTCGATTCCCAAATCGGCGAGATTTGACATTCCGTAATAATGGCATAGATACGCTGTGATTTAATCACACCGTTAACTCATCCAACCATTAGCCGCGTGTTCCTGACGCGTTGTCGATGCAAATTTCTCTTAAGATCTTTTGAGAAGATAAAATTTGCATTTATACCCCTAATTTCCTTCTATAAATTAGCCTGGGGTGTTAGGCAAACAACATAAACCATTTCATCTTCTTTAGCATATCCTTCATGCTTTTTCCGATGAGTTCCTTATTTCCGGTGAAACTTCCGGTGGAAACCTTTAGCCCTTTTCCAATGAATTCAGCTTCTCAAATCAACCTTGTGTGTTCCTTCACACCGCTGCTTTAAGTAAATCTCTAAGATTTCACATACGATCAATGCTAAGCTTCTTTACCACCATGGAGGCGGATCTGCTAAGGCAAATGAGAAGGCACTTCTCCTAACCGTATGCACCTTGTGCACCTATCGAGATGAATGAATAAGCATCAACAGACTCAGTCTGAAACAAAACATGAGTTTGGTATATGGTCTGCATCAGTCAACAGCTGATCTCCATATATCAAGCTCAATTTTTGCATGCCACACTAGTGTCCATTTGATCCTTGTGACCAAACCTGTGGCACTGTGCCCCATTTAACAACTGGAGAGCCCGTTGATTTCACGTCTTAGGGCTCCCGGCTTGGACATCCTTCAAAGCCTCTCTCGCTCCTCACTCCGAAGCTTTTGAGATTGGCTCAGGATTCTCGAGGCCTCTCTGACGCCCCTTCTAGGACTGAGGGAAAATGAGAGCATCATACCTTGAACTCTCTCTCGCGTTCCCTGCCTAGGGTTGGCTTAGGGCTTATGGTTTATGTATCGACCTCCGGGTCTTCTTGTACTTGTAATACCACTTGACGATAGCTTGTAGCATTTGTAGCTTGTGATATCAGTTGTAACTTGTAAATCTGACCTCCGGGTCCTTATCAATGAAAAACTCTGTTATTCCATTGCTGTGTTGTTTCTTCTGACTTATGCGATCTGTAGCTTTACTCTTGACTTGCTTGTTGACTGCAACTTTAATCGACTTATAAAGTAATCTTCCAATCTGATCAGTTCCCCCTTAATCTGATATATCTTGAACTGATCTGCTCCTTGTCTGAACTTCAGATCGGCTACTTATCTGACTTTCTGATCTGCTCCTTATCTGAACTTCAGATCGGCTCCTCGTCTGGTAGTCTGATCAGTTGAGATTCCTAACTCAACTGATTCCACTTAACTTGGTTAGTCTTTTAACCAACTGGTTCTGGAGATCAATCCTTCAACCATATCTGGTGCATTTTCTCCAAGATCCAGAAGCCCTAGCTCGTTGCATAACTCTCTGAATCTGATCTCAGCTAGCGGCTTAGTTAAGATATCAGCTTTCTGCTTGTCAGTATGGATCTTTTCCATCCTGATATTCTTCTTTTCAACATGATCTCTGATAAAATGGTGTCTGACATCCACATGCTTGCATCTTGTATGTAGAACAGGATTCTGAGTTATTGCAATAGCACTATTACTGTCACATAATATAGGTACGTTCTTAGCTACGATGTTGTAATCCCTCAGCTGCTGACTTAGCCAGAGCAGTTGGGAACAACAGCTTCCTGCAGCCATATATTCTGCTTCAGTAGTAGATGTCGCAACTGATGTCTGCTTCTTCGAAAACCAAGAGATCGGTTTATTTCCCGTAAATCCGACATGAACCCGAGGTTGACTTTTCGTCGATTCTGCAACCTCATGTCAAATCGAAATACCCACTAAGCTCTAGATTGTCATCTGATGGGTAAAATAAACCAAGGTTTACAAATCCCCTTCAGATACTTGAGAATCCGCTTTAGTCGCTTTCTAGGTGGCTTTGCATTGGATTTGCTTGAAATCTGGCGCATACACCTACTGCAAAAGTAATGTCTGGTCTGCTGGCAGTCAGGTATAGTAGTGATCCAATCAGAGCTCTATATTCTTTCTGATTAACTTTCTGACCATCTTCATCTGGATCCATCTTGAACCCGGTCATCATGGGAATTCTGGCTTCCTTGCAATGTTGAACTCCAAACTTTGCCAGTAGATTCCTTGTGTACTTCGCTTGGCAGATGAATATCCTTCTCAGACTCGGCTTGACTTGTAACCCAGAAAGTAATTCATCTGACCCATCATGGACATCTCGAACTTTCCTTGCATCAATTTGCTGAACTTCTCACATAGCTTCTTGTTGGGAGATCCGAAGATGATGTCGTCCACGTAAATCTGAACCATCAGAATATCTTCTCCATCTTCTATTCTGAATAAGGTTCTGTCCACTATTCCTTTAGTGAACCCGCTGTCTATCAAGAACTGAGAGAGTGTATCATACCAAGCTCGAGGAGCTTGTTTCAGGCCGTAAAGAGCTTTCCTTAAACGGTACACTTGGTTGCCTTTTTCAAAGCCTGGAGGTTGTTCGACATAAACTTCCTCTGCTAGTACCCCGTTTAAGAATGCACTCTTTACATCCATCTGATACACAATGAACCCTCTCAGGGCGGCATATGCCGTAAATAAATGAAATGGCTTTAGGCGGCGATCGGTGCAAAGGTCTCATCATAATCAATTCCTTCTGATTGTGAATACCCCTTAGCAACAAGTCTTGCCTTATTCCTGGTTATGACATTTTTCTCATCTCTCTTGTTCTTGAATACCCACTTCGTGCCAATTACGTCTTGATGAGTTGGTCTGTCCACCAATTTCCAAACTTGATTCCTCTCAAACTGTTCCAGCTCCTCCTGCATGGCTAGAATCCGACTGCGTCTTGTAGAAACTTCCTCTCATCAGTAGTTGGTTCCTTCAAAGACAAATAACAACAGTACATGACACTTTCACCAATCTGATGTCTAGTTTTGACTCTATCAGATTGGTCTCCGATAATCAGATTAGTTGGATGACTGGTAATCCAGGTCCTTATGTTCTGATGTGCGTCTGTTTGGAGAACATCATCCATATCTGATAGTATTTCATTACTAGTGATTGGGAGTGGTGAGGAATTATGATCCACTTGATAAGAACATGTCTCAGCTAATGTTGGACTCATCATGTGCTGATGTCTATTCGTAGGAACTTCAGGAGTTCCCCCTGAACCAGATGGTTCAGTTGATCTTTATCTCCAGTATATGCCTTCTTCTTCGACAGGTTATGCGTACCTTTGGGTCTGATTGACCTGTTGAATCAGCAAGATCAAGTTCTGGGATATACACTGTTACGTGTTCAGGTTCTTTCTCCTTGATGCTTAGCTGATCCATTTTCTGCGTGTCAGGTAACGATTGATCTGGTACGGCTTGTTCTGAGGCAGCTTTCTCTTGTTCAGAAGATGTCTCATCAAAGACCACATGGGGTGTTTCTTCCACAACTAAGGTTTGTTTGTTGTAAACTCTGAAAGCCTTGCTGGATGAGGAATATCCTAAGAATATGCCCTCATCTGACTTGGCCTCAAAAGTCTTCAACTGACTTTTCCCATTGTTGTGTATGAAACACTTGCACTCAAAAAACATGGAAGTATGAAACACGAGGTTTTATGCCCTTCCACAGTTCATAAGGTGTTTTGAAGTGAGTCTTAGTCGAGAACATCCGTTTACGAGTATGGCATCAAATGTTGATTATTCGCCCGAAACGGTTTGGTGTGGCATGTTCAATTTAACATAGTCGAAAGCGAACTTCCTTGAGAGTTCTGTTTCTCCGTTCTGCTACTCCATTTTGTTGTGGTGTTCTTGCAGCTGACGTCTCATGCTGTATACCAAACTTCGGTAAAAAAATCAAGAATAAAGGAATTCAGAACTCGTACCTTTATCCGATCGATTTTTACTATCTTCGACACCCTTCGCTTTTGTAGTTTCTTGAAAGCGGCTTTCGGTATCTTTGTTGTTGTCTCGTTCTTCTTGTATAAGAATACAACCCAAGTAAACTTGGAATAATCATCCACGATTACTAGAGTATATTTGCATCCACTGAGACTGACTGGTGTAACTGGTCCGAATAGATCCATATTGAGCAGTTGTAGTACTCTACTGGATGCTGGTCCGGGTATTCCCTTGAATGAGGCTTTAACTTGTTTTCCCTTCTGACGTGCGTCACATGTCTGATCTTTGGAGAATATCTCATTCGGAAGTCCCTCAACCAAAGACATCCTAGCTATCTTGTTAAGAGTCTTGAAGTTCAGATGGCTCATTCTTTTGTGCCAGAGCCAACTGCTATTTTTGGAGCTCTTAACAATTAAGCATGTATTCCTTGGGCAACTGTTCCAATCTGCTGTGTAGATTGTGCCTTTCTTTGAACCAGTTAGCAAGGTTTGTTGAGTGGCTCGATTCCTAATCGTACACTTGTCGCTCGAGAACTCACGCTGAATCCGTTGTCACATAATTGTGATACTGATAGTAGATTGTGCTTTAATCCTTCGACATACGAGACTCCAGTTACTTGTACATCATCATTCTCTAAGGTTCTGAATCCTTTGGTAAAACCAAAGTTATCATCACCGAAGAGTACACGTGGGCCTTCTTGTTCTTTGTAAGAGCTAAGGAGATGTTTGCTTCCAGTCATGTGCCTTGAGCATCCACTATCGATGTACCAGATAGTTGCTTGTGCACCTCCTTTGTTGGCCAGTCCCACGCGAACCTGCAATCAAATCAGGCTTTAGGTACCCCTTTGGAATTGGGTCCTAGGGGGTTAGTGGTGGATTTAGGGATCCACACAAACAGAGCACTTCTATGAAAATCAGATAGATTAGAAGGTCTGATTTGTCTCCCATACATATCAACATAATCATACGTCTCTTTATATGCTTTCTGATTAGTATGATTATTCGTATGAGCCTTGGATGACTTAGAAGAATTGGGATTTTTCTTTATATTTTGTCTTATTTTAATCCAGTGTGGCTCAGGTGCAGTAGCCCTAGATCTCTGGTTATAAGGGTAGGTACGACTGCTACCATCAAAAGATTCATATCTTTTTGGCATAGGTGGTCTTTGCAGTTTACCTATAGATTGCTTATTAGACAGCTGACCTTGATTGGGTCTCAGATTAGGTTTCCTTCTTACATGTTATCTCTTCTGATACCTAATCACGATCGAAGTTGAGGTTTCTTCGTAAGAACTGGGTTCTTCTCTGATTCCTCTACCGATGCTTTATCGATTAGGGGTCCATTTCTGTTCCCTTTCGATTAGGCACTTTTTTACTTGCTCAAAGCAGTCTTTTTCCCTTATCGACACAAGTTTAGCTTTTAGTGTATCTTTGTCAGAGACTCGTTTGATTACACCCTTCTGGAGTGAATCAAACGGGGCTTTTGAGGATGTAGAAGGGTTCTCATACCCAATTCTCTTCTTGTTAGTTGTCGTTCGAAAATAGGTGTTCATATCTTGAACGGTTTTTGATGACTTCGTGAAAACCTCTATTTTCTTGCGCAAACTATCCTCGATGAGATTTTAGACTCTCATGTAGTCGAATAGCTCATCAAATTTAGCTTGAAGGATTTTGAAATCATCGACTTTGTTGTTTGTTGATTGCTAGTGATCTTTGATCTGCTTCTCCTGATCAGAAGATTTATCTTTCAGAACGTTAAGTTCTCGCCACCTTCTCGAAAGGTTTCAGTGGATTTCGATTCAAAGAGCTTTCTTGACAAATAGTTCTCTTTAACAAGCTGATTATTTCTGATCCTTAGCTTGTCATTTTCAGCTTCCACTATTGTATAAGTGTCTACTGCATCAGAGAGATCATCAAGCAATTGCTCAGAGTAGAGTTGGAAGTCAATCTCTCCAGCAGGTGTGCTAATGATAGTAGGTGTGGAAATTTAAAAAGCGAAAGGTTTGGAGGTTACCTCAGTTGGTCCTCCTTGGCCATCGAGCGAGACTTCATCGTCATCCCGAAGAGAATATCAGATCTTCATGCTCGTGGAAGTCCCAGCAAAGACCTTCTTATCGAACGAAGTCTTCTCTGGATGAGTAGCGAGTCCTCGGAAAGGCGGATAGGAATCATCAATTCCGGATGTGTCGTGACGGGGCTTTCCTATCTACGAGGCGTTGTTCTCTTACATTCCATTTCTCTTCTCTTTCTCTGGGAGTCGGTCAGGCGGTCGGTGATGTAGTGACTGGTTTCTCGCATGATTGAAACCGCGATCCTCGATCTCTGGAACTTCCTCTGCTAGGTGAGTCCACTTCCGTCAGTAGGATCTGTCGGTGACTTCCCTTCGATGGTAATCCCGAACTTCTTCATCGATCATTATCTCTTCTCTCATCCGTCGGATCATCTCTTTTCTTTTCTTCTCTGTGATCTCTTCGATCATCGATCCGGTTCTTTCTAGTGATCCGTCGGTTGGCCTCGCTGTTTCTTACATTGTCTTGATAGTCACCAGAGAATCTCCGATACTTACCAAGTCGAGTATTTGTTCTTTCAAGTTTCCTGGTAAGCAGAGCGATCTGTTCTGCTTGACTCATTATGTTTCCAACAGGTTCAGTGGCCTTCGATCTGCTGCTGGTTGCTTTAAATGCAACTGATTTAGACGTTGAGGCTTCAGCAGGCATCTCGTCTTCATCTGCTTGTCCTCTTTTGATTAAATCGAACTCGTGAGCTTTAAGGCTTAGGAACAAGCTACTCGGCTTCATCTTTGAAATGTCTTGGCAATCCTTGATTACCGTGACTTTCATGTCCCATTTCTTGGTGAGAGATCTTAAGATCTTGTAGTTGATATCTTTGTCTGACGTCTCTCTTCCAAGTTCTCATAGTTTATTCACTGACATGGTGATCCTCCCATCGAGCTCGTTGATGGTCTCATTGGGCAACATCTTTAGCTTTTCGAACTTCATCAGTTTAGGTTGTAGTCGGCTGTCTTTGATCTGATCATTTCCTTCGCATATCTCAGCAAGAGTATCCCACATTGCTTTCGCGGTTTTGAGATACTTTATCTTCTCCTTTGTGACTTTATCCATCGTCTTCATGATTATATGCCTGGCGATTGTATCTAGAGTATCTGACTTTTTTTTCTTACGCATCCATCGTATCGGCTTTTTTTCGTACAAGACTTCCCGGTGTAAAGTTTGGATCTCCTCCAACTGCTGGGTTGTCGTGATATATAATGATGGGTCCTCGTTCAATGACTTCCATCATTCTGCCGCTTATCGATCCTAGATGGTTGCACATATATATAGTCCAATCTGCATACTCATCAATTGAAAACTTAGGCAAATCATGATACATGCGGAGGTATTATCCATCTTTGAGTGATTTTGAAAAACGAATGAGTTTTTAAAACGGTTTTTCAAGATCTGTTCAAATGACCACAAAGATTCTTCCTCAAGAATCGATGATACTCAAAGCCAGTGGTCTGTAGAACCACTGCTCTGATACCACTTGTAGGTCCCGAACGGGTTTTGTGAGGGTGGAAGTCTAGAGGGGAGGGGTGAATAGACTTCCAAAACTTTTTAATCTTGGATCAGTGTGAACTGCAGACATACCGTCAGTCTTTAGTGTATCGGTTTAGATCGATGTTCAATCTTCTTGAGTGCCTAAGGGCAGATCAACTTGATATCTGTCAGTTTAACTGAATGGTGCGGAAGCTTGTTTTAACCCGTGTGAAAAACCAGTTTTATCAATTCAGATTCTAAAGTTAGTTTTCAACCAGTTGACTATGGTGTCAATCTGATCAGATCAGTTGCTTGTGCAGACTGAGCTTAACTTAGAATATGTATGTTGTTTTAAACCCAGTTATGTGTGAATAGTGTAAAGCAATAAGAAATCAAGTAAATGCACACAAGACTTTTTATAGTGGTTCAGACGAAACCCGTCTTACGTCCACTCTTCCCTTAACACAGGGGAATCTTAACCGACTTAACTCGGGGGACTTATACCCCTCACGGGATGGCCGAGATGTTTACCGAGTTCTCACTCTACAAACTTAACCTGCGGGACTTATATCCTTCAAAGGATGGCCGAGATGTTTATTGAGTTCACACTCTACAGATGTTTATCGAGTTCACACTCAACCGAACTAGAAATCAGAAAACTAGAATCCCTAGTCTTAAATCTTCCGGGAACAAACTTAACCTAACTTGCGTTTGGGTAAAGAATGTTTGAGGGTTCCAACTGGAAATCTATCCTGGTGTTTTTAGGTAGCCAAAATGCTAGTGGATAAGATTTCTTGCTAAGAACTAATGGGATGAACACTCTAAGAATAATCTTCAAATATAGTGTTCTTTGAGCGGAGATTTTGCTGTAGCTTTTGCTTCTTTTGCGGTGTCTCCGTATTCATTCTTTGCTAGTTGTCTCTCTTGTCTTCAATTGACAAGCAATCACATTTTATAGACCTCGAAATCAAAGAGCGGTTGGAGGGCAATTTGAATTTTGGGCTATATTAGGTAGGTTGTAGGATATGATTATGACGTGCTCCGATTATCGGCGTGGCTGTAGCCATCATTAGCGCCGTTTTTGTCCGCAGCGTCGTATCCCGCATTGTCAGCTCTTTTTGTGCACGTGTCGCTTTCTCCTTGGCTTCGCGAGTCGGCATTTCAGAAATTTGTCCGTTAGACGATTGATATTCCTTTTGTAGAAGATTCGTCTTGTCTGGTGTATCTTTTAGATTGTTACTAGGTGTGAGCTGACTTGATCAGGTAACTGATCAGTCTACCTTGTTGAGTCTTTAGATGCACATTGTCTTAGCTCAATATGCAGACTCTGCTGATATAGGTCTTCAGGTCTTTTGATCTTCAGGTGTCTCTGAGCCTCAGTGTATTCAGTCATACTGAGTCTTCAGGTTTGTTACTGAGTCTTCAGGTTTATCTGAGTCTTCAGGTTCATCTGAGTCTTCAGTGTGTATCTGAGTCTTCAGGTTCATCTGAGTCTTCAGTGTCTTCTTGTCTTCACATGATCTTCTGACTTCTTGTCTTCTGATTTGTGCTTAGTCTTCTGATCATCTGACCTTATCTGGGTCATCTGATACTTCGACCTGACCTATACATATTGAGTTCCCCCTCAATATGTGACCTATCTTTTACATCAGCTATCTATACATTTCAGCTGGTCATCTTAATCTGATTCTAAGTCATCAGTCAGCTAACAGGTCTGACTGGTCCTATTACAACATGTTTTGGAACTTCCAACAAAACTAAATTACAGATTTCCCAACACATGGTTTTCCTCAAATGCTCATCTAATTTACCCTTTGTGGAGTGAGCAGTCCTTTCCCCCTTTTTGGCATCATAGATTGGAAGGATCTGGGAAAGTGTAGCATCTATATGAAAGTGTTCCTTGTTTATGGCTCTTATCTCTCCAGCTAGAACATCCAAGTCATCATCCATTCTCCTTAGAACATTCTTGCCAACAGAAAAAAACTTCATCAGAAAGTGGTCCAAACTGTTGGGCAAGAACTCCATTAATTAGTTCTGTCATCTTGGTCATGAGTAGTGAGTTCATGTCCTCAACAACTGACTTAATCACCTCCTCATTCTTCTCAGCTAATTTCTTTTCAAGATAGATAATCCTCTCAAGGTATTTGGCATTCAGCTCTTCAGAGATTTCCTTGGACATTGTACCCATCTGAGTCTCTAAAGCAGTAATCTTTTCAGTAACTTCCCCCTGAACTGCTTGAAGTTCTGTAGATGTGCTCAGCTTAGCCATGAGTTGAACTTGATCATGTAGAGCAGCATCCATCTAATTGAATTGATCAGCCATTATTACTTCCATCTGAGTGAGCTTGGTTGTCACTAGCTCAACTTTCTTCAATTCCTCCAGGACTAGAGTCAGATCAATCATCTGAGCTTGATATGTATAGCTCGATTGAGCCTCGGTCTGCATACCACAATCAACAAACTTAATGATAGGAACTTCAATAATTTTGGCATAATGAGTTATAGTGCCAAATGGTACCTGAAGTGGTCTATCTTCAGTCTGAGGATTAGCAGTGATAGCAACTGGCGTGACCTTCTCAGCCTGAGTATCTCTCTGTTCAGGTTCAGGTCCTTTCTGTCCATCTCCATCCTTATCTCTCTCAGCTTCCTTCACACTCCCTTCTCCTTGTTCACTGGGTTTCCTTTTAGCAATTTTCTTCTTGACTAGGTCATCAAAGTCTGAGACCTTCATCCTGAGTTTGGTCTTTCTGAATCCTGAGAATTCAGTAAGAATTGCAGTTTCCTCAGCCCACCAATCTTCTCCTCTGAATGAAGCGATATTCAGCATTTCTGGTAAGGTCTGATTCAGGATGTACACAGTTGTCCTGAGTCTGATAAATAGATCCTGAAGATCAGGGAACTCTGATAGTTCAGGATATCTATCAAGAACAAATCTTTCTCCCTTTCCTCTCCACTCCACTTCTTCTGCTTCTCCTTTCTGAGGTGGTGGAGGGACAATTGTATCAACAGGCTGGACAAACTGTAGGGCTAACGGGTCAAGGAACAGTTCAGTGAGAAGAGCATCTAGATTCAGTATCTCCTGGGGTTCATTTGGCTCTGAGGATTGAGAGGTTGGGATCTGAATTTGGCTTTCTTTAGCAGGTTGTTGGGAACCTGTAAAGATCTCTTGAGATATTTTGTCCTGAGCAATGGAAGTTTCCATCACCTCTGAGAATACATGTTCTTCAGCAATCTCCTTTTCCCAATATTTTTCACAGCTTGAGCCAACACTTGTAGAGGTGATTTCAGACCTTGCTGTCCTTCAGTATGGCTTTCCTCAGTTGTGCTCGCCTCTTTTTCAGCAATTATCTGTAGTCATTTTCGCTTCTGCGGGGCTAAGGCTTTAGTCTTCATCTTTTCACCAGCTTCCTTCTTTAGTTTCAGAAGGGCCTTCCCCCTAGCTTGCTTGTCTTCCTCTTTGCTGGACTCAGTGATTTGCTGACCAACTTTCCGAGTTTCCCTCACTGATTCAACCACTGGCATCTCCTCCTCGGCTTCTTCTTCTGCAGTCTCCTCATGAGACTCAACTGGCTTATCTTTCTTTCCCTTTATCCCTGTCTTTGTTGATCTAAACATAATCTTGGCTGTAGGATAAGCGTTTGATTTTGCAAAGATATCCTCCTCTTCTCTGCAAGTTTCCAAGATGTAGGCAATCTTGGTGTCGTGTAGGATCCTTTTCTTGATCACAACATTGCCATCTTTGTCCTTTTCTAAATGGTCAGCTTGATCACAGATTATCTTTATCAGATATTGTAACCAATTGAAATCTTTATACGGAGAGTCTTCAATAGCAGCCATTAATCGCAGCTTAGGCCTTCTAATCTGTTCGAGGCTTCATGTCCCACTCATGAGGCATCTACTCACGATGTCAAGAAGTACCCGATACTTGGGCTTCAAATACTTCTTATTTAATATGGCCTCAAGCTTAACAGGGGCTTCCACAATCCTATCCAAATATTCTTGCTCTCTTCCCATCATGTACACAGTAGGATTCTCCCCTCTATCATTCAACTCATAGACAACATTTAAATTGTTCGGAATGATATAGAGCTCTCTAACAAAATCTACATACTTGGTGCCATGTTCTAAGTGGGAAACAGTAACCCTAGACTCAATGCAATTTTCATCATCTAGTTGCATATTCGTCACAAATTCGATTACCTCTCTTGAATATTCTGCCTCTGGGCGATTCGCGATCAGGCAGGTAAGTTTTGCCAACCGGATCATGTCAAATACTCTTCTTAGTGTCTTTGCATTAAGCGGTACCATCGAGAGAAACAACATTCTCGTAGCATGGTTTGTTAGAGATAACAAGTTTATCAAAGATTGTGAGAGTCATCTTTGAGAATTTCTGTGAAGGATTTTTAAAAAATGAAGAACTTTGGGTAATCGGAGTTTGAAAGCAGAGTATTGTGAAGATGAAGGTTTTGAAATAATGACTTGAATAGATTCTTTGTAAGGGATATAAAACCTTGATTTATAAAAAATCGTGTAGATGAAGGATTTGACGGTCAAGATTAAAACTGGCTAAAATGGGTAATTGAAAGGAGAATTTTGCAAGTACTTAGCCGTCAATTTATCCTTATTGGTGATAAATGAACAGTGCATTTAATTACTGTTCCTGCAGACCATTGACCTTCCTCAAAAATTTCAAACATCCCGCCCAATTATCCCTTCAGGTGTTTTGTCATTTATTGCCAATGATTTCTGAGATTCAGTTATGCAATAAATGTGGTGCATGAGTCAATAACTTCTTCAGATTAATTTTCTCCATCAGTCTTACTGAGTTTTATCCTTGATAAAATGTCAGTATAATACTGAGTACTGAACTTCAGGATTACTGAGTTTACTGAGTCCTTCTTTTTGGATGAGGATCCTTCAGCTTTGTGATCCTTTCTTTTCTCAGTGGATCTGTCCTCAACTTCTGAGTTATTCCTGCTCTTGTACCTATGGTTCCTGTAATATTTCCTATATTTCCCATATCTGCTATTAAGTCTATCAAACCTCCTTGCCATCAGTACTAGCTTATCCTCTTGCTCATCCTGATTTTTGGCAAGTGAGTTCTCAGACTCTCTAGATTTACAGGATTTCTCTTTGGCTTTGAAAGCCACATTCTTGTTAGATGAAGAATCATCTTTGCTGTCAGATTTCTTAGTTTTCTTGTCAATCACAAACTCATAAGCTTTCAGTTCAGAGAAAACTTGTTGGTATGGTATGGAATCAATATTTTTGGTGTTTTTAATCACCACAACATGTATATCCCATTTCTTAGACATTCCTCTAAGAATTTTCAGTGTCACTTCTCTCTGTGGGTATCTTTTTCCAAGAGCACTCAGATCATTCATAATGCTAGTGAATCTGACTTCAAGTTTGTCAATGGATTCACCATCTTCCATTTCAAAGCTATCAAACTTTCCAATAGCAACATAAAGTTTGTTTTCCTTAATATGATATGTGCCTTGACACATAACAACAAGTGTGTCCCATATTTCCTTTGCAGTTTCACAATGAGAGATCATCCCCATAACACCATCATCAATAGTGCTATACAAAGTATCTTTAGCAATGTAGTCCAGATTGAATAACTTTCTCTCATCGGGAGTAAGTTGGTCATCAGGCTTTGGAAATTCATCTCTGGGATCATTCCTCTCAGTATCAGTGATTTTGGGATTCACAACAGTAAATTTGTATGGTCCTTCAGAAACCACTCTCCACATTCTTTCATGTTTAGAATACAGATGAGCCTGCATTCTCAGTCTCCATAGGTCATAGCTCTCAACAGAGAACATAGGAAGTTTCTTAGAAGGCATGATGAATGAGCCTTGTAAGATATCACCAAATTAGATCTATTCAGTAGACCACCAATGTCTTTCAGCAAATAAGACTATGACTACCAAACCAAGTGGTCAATAATGAACCACTGCTCTGATACCACTTGTTGGTCCCGGTGCTAACGAGTCTTACACGTGTATGGGGGGGAATACACGTGTTCAGTGATTTTTAAAACTTTTCTTTCACTGAGGTCAGATGGGTCAGGTTATCTTGAGTTTTCTGGCTGACTCACTGTAGCTTACTAACTCAAACACACACAAGTGTTCAGACTACCACAAGTAGCTTACTAACTTCTTCTCTAGAGTTTTCTGGCTAACTCACTGTAGCTTACTAACTACCACAAGTAGCTTACTAGCTTCTTCTCTAGGGTTTTGGGTTGGTTTCCAACTAGGGTGAGATATCCTTTATAATAAGAATAAATGCAAAGGCTAGGATATCTCTACTAAGCTTTGGATATTTCTATCAATCTAGGCTTAGTGAATGAGCTCTCTCCAATGTGAAACACTTGGGAAATTCTAGTGTTTTCGAGTGCTTCAATTTGCAAGAATACGAAAATGAGCTCTTGAGTTGCTTTGAAATTTCCCGTAACCTTTCAATGTAGAAGGTCACTGGTATTTATAGGCAACATCTCCAAAGGTTACTCTTGAAAAACTATCCGTTGGAAGAGATAGCATCAAGGGTTTCCTCTTCTGGTTATTGATGAACGACTATTTTTAGGGTTTGAACACTCCCTTGCATGTTTTAGGAAATATGCAGCCAAGTAGCCAATCATCAACTTCTGTGAACTGGAAGATATCAGCTCTGACATTTCTTCAGTGAGATGTCACTTTCAATGTCAGTTCAGTACAGTGCTGTTGCCTCCTCATTGGTTGAAATCTTTGTTTGAGCAGAGACAAACAAACGGCTCTTTTTCCTTGATCTGATACTTTCCTTAATGTCCACAAATGTCTAATATTCTGTTTGTTTGTACTAGGAATGAACATAACACTATTTCATAAGATAGTTGTTCAGGATCCTTTTGATCGGTACAAAAATAGTCTTCAGGATCTTCTGATCTTCAGGGTTCTTCTGAGTCTTCAGGATGTTTCTGATTCTTCAGTGTCTTCTGAGTCTTCAGGATGTTTCTGATTCTTTATAGTCTTCCGAGTCTTCAGGATGTTTCTGATTCTTCAGAGTCTTCTGAGTCTTCAGGATGTTTATGATTCTTCAGAGTCTTCAGAGTTTTCAGCATACTAACATTTTCTGATCTATATCTGCTAACTATACATGGTGCAGATAATCCTGAGTCCTAATATCTAATGAAACCTGATCCTGATTCTATTCTATCAAGATGTCCTGATACATGTCATACTCAGGGGTTTTGGGATCTAATCAAAACTTCTTTATTAAATTCATCTCCCAACACAAAATAAATAAACCTAGATCTAGACTAGTCTATTACATTGATCAAATCAAACAAATCCTAATCTACTCGTGGATTTTCTCACGAGGCAAAACGAATTCGAACGAATCGAATTAAAAACCACAATTTATATGCATGCATAAATAAATATTCATCAAATACCATGGCAATTGGAAACCTGCAAAAAAGATCTAGCAATTCTACTATCCAATTTCATATTTAATGAAAAACGAATTAAATCACAATTTAAAATTCAGAGCCCGAAACCAAGGCTCTGATACCAGTTGTTGGGGAATTAAATCACAATTTAAAATTCAGAGCCCGAAACCAAGACTCTGATACTAGTTGTTGGGGAATTAATTGCCCGGATCTATTCGGGATGAATATTTAAATACAAATTTAATTCTAACAATTATTACTAGCATGAATTAATCCTATATTAATTCAAATAATAATTCAACAACAAATCATGCATATAAATTTATCACATAAATCCTACGCATGCGGAATAGCTAGGAGTTTACGTGAACTAACCTCTCGGAGTGACAACCGTTGAGAAGATGGATATCCCGTTCACACGAACAAACCCAAAGAGCCTTCTCAAGTATTCCCTCGTCCTTGTTCAACAATCCGGTGGAAGGATGCTCGCGAACTATTAACAAAAGGAAAAATAAAATTGTGTTGCACCACCTTTGTGGATTTCTAATTTTTTCAACACATGGAATTACCTTGGGGATGAAAAATTAATCCCCTATTTATACTAAGGGGTGGTGGTCGAAAATTTCATGAGGAATAAGATGGGAAAATATTTTTCTTGGTCTCCAAGAAATCTTGAATATATCTCATATATTTTTTTCTCCATATTTAAAATATTCCACAAAAATCCCACCTCCTCTTGTTATGGAATTTTCAAAATTAAATCCAAGATTTTCAAGATTGTGATCTCCTTGAATTTATGAGATATTCTTGTATTCCAAGAATACATATCTTCCATAATATCTTTCCAAAAAAATCAAGAAAATCTTTCCTTCCTTAATTTTACTCATTATTTTCGAATATCTACAAACAAATAGCCAAGTGGGAGATTTCTTGAATTTAATGAGATAAACTTGTATTCCAAGAATACTTATCCTCATTCCATAACAAAATTCAAAGAAAATCTTTCTCCCTCTCTATTTATTTATTTTCGAAAAATTTAGGAAAAATAGGCAACAATATTTTATTTAATTTTAAATACCTTTTTTAGTTATTGGACTTTATATTTGGGCTACTTGAGGGGCCATTAGGAGAATTAAGATTGGACCTTCTAATGGACCTTGAATTTCCTATATTGAGCCACAATATTATTCAAGCCCATAAATATTAATTAATCCCACTGCATAATTAATATTGCACTATTCATCTTAACCCATATTACAGTTAATATGACTCCCAGTTATTATTTTTTGCGTTTAAGATTATCCAGTCCATTAATTAATTTAAGCCACTGAAATAGCTTCACATTAATTAATATCTTTTTCCTTGGTTCAGGAACGGCTCAACATTATTATCCATACAGGAAAACTAATTCCACTTGCAAGATTTGGTATGATAAAACTTCTGAGCCTCCCAATGGGACAAATCAAACAAGACACACTTGTAAACCGATTCTCCGTATTAAATCTTAGCAATCGTCATGTAACAAATAATATTGCCCAGGATACAAGATATTGAATCACATTGATTCTCTACCCATCGTAAGTCAAAGCAATAGTTATTAATTCCACACGATCCTATTTAAGGAACGGAGATTAAGAAATAACTAACCACTGAGTTCTAATTCTTCTATATTCAGTACTGAAGAATTTATCCTCCTGTAGGTCCTCTTCAGCATAACATAATGAACTAGTGTAATCTCTTGGTCAAGACCAGTCAATCTGAGCCTTACACTTCAACCTTTCACGATGGATTGTTCATTTCCATCTAGGTTGTGAATTTTGTACTTTTAGTTACAAGGGACTGTTAATTTAATCTTCTGTGATCAGGTATCACTAAATTAACTACAATGTAACATATATTAATTATTGAACAGTTATGCAGTAAATATATGTAACATTCAATGATATTTAAAGCAACAATGATAAATAATTTATTTCAGCCAATAAGTCCGAAATTCAGTCTGGTTATACAAAGTAAAAGCATACTTTCCAGTATAATTCCAACAATCTCCCACTTATACTCAAAGTCTGCTTTTAAGTATACTACAGCATGTCTCGTGTGGAATCTACGTGACATCTAATGTCACCTACACAAACCTAGTAATATCTCTCCCACTTATACTCAAAGCAGATTGACAACGGTCTTGACACTCATTCCTTCCACATGTCTCTCGAATGTAATCTGAGGCAGACCCTTTGTGAATGGATCTGCTAGGTTGTCCTCTGACGCAATCTTTGCCACCTCTATATCTCCTCTCTTAACGATTTCTCGTATAAGATGATATTTCCTTTCAATGTGTTTGCTGGCCTTATGGGCTCTTGGTTCCCTTGAATTTGCAACTGCTCCGGCATTATCACAATAGACCGTGATTGTGCTGGGCAAATTCGAAACTACATCCAAGTCCACTAGGAAGTTCTTGAGCCAAATCGCTTCCTTCGCTGCTTCACAAGCAACTACATACTCGGCTTCCATGGTTGAATCTGCAATGCATTTCTGCTTAACGCTTCTCCATGGCATGGCTCCTCCCCCCATGCAAAACACACTACCCGAGGTAGATTTTCTGAAATCTAAGTCTGATTAGAAATTTGAGTCCATGTAACTGATGGGAATCAGAATATCTGATTGATAAACCAACATTCTATCCCGAGTTCTCTTTAGATACATCAGAATGTTTTTAACTGCAGTCCAATGTTCTTTCCCCGGATTACTCTGATATATTTCTACCATTCCAACGGCAAAGCAGATATCTGGCCTTGTGCACAACATAACATACATGAGGCTTCCGACAGCCGAAGCATAAGGAACACCCTTCATGTCATCTATCCCCTTTTGCGTCTTCGGGCACATTTCTTTAGATAGATGTATTCCATGTCTGAAAGGTACAAAACCTTTCTTGGAATCTTGCATGCTGAATCACTTCAAGTTAGTATCTATGTATGAAGCTTGTGATAAGCCTATCATCCTTTTCTTACGATCTCGAGTGATTTTGATCCCAAGGATGTGATCGGCTTCCCCTAAGTCCTTCATATCAAACTGTTTTGATAGTCATGCCCTTACGTCCGACAATAACATCTGACTTCTTCGCTGGACCTTTACATCGTTTCCGATGAGCAGAATATCATCTACGTATAGTACTAAGAATATCAATGCAGTTCCGACACGCTTCTTATACACACAACTTTCGAACTCGTTTTGATCGAACCCGTAAGACTTTATAACCTGATCAAAACATTGGTTCCAAGCACGCGACGCTTGCTTCAGTCCATAAATGGATTTCTTGAGCTTGCAAACTAGATTTTCTTGGCCCTTTTCAATGAGCCTTCAGGTTGTTGCATATAGATTTCTTCTTCAAGACTTCCGTTGAGGAAAGCTGTCTTGACATCCATCTGCCAGATCTCAAAATCGAGATGTGCAGCTATCAACAAGAGAATAGGGATGGACTTGAGCATGGCTACAGGCGAAAAGGTCTCCCCATAGTCGATCCCTTCTTTCTGAGTATATCCTTTTGCCACAAGTCTAGCCTTGAAGGTTTCTACCTTCCCATCTGGTCCTCTTTTTCTCTTGTATCCCACTTGCACCCAATGGGCTTGACCCCATTAAGTGGTTCGACTAGCTCCCACACCTTCTTATGATCCGTAGAACCCATCTCGGCTTCCATTGTCATTTGCCTAGAACTCGCTTCCTTGTCTTGGATTGCCTCATTGTAAGTTTATGGGTCCGATTCATTTTCACCGGGGACCAAGTCCGACAACTCTCCTATCCCCATGAATCTCTCAGGTTGTCTAATGACCCTCCCACTACGACGAGGTTCCGGTTGTGTAAGTGTGTCGTTTGGTATGTCAACTTGTACTATTGGCATTGAGGTAAGCCCCCTTAGCTCATCTAAGGTAATCTCACTTCTGGGCTTTTTATCGTTCATATAGTCTTCTTCCAAGAATCTAAAGTGCGTACTGATTACCACCTTTTGATCCTCGGGACCATAGAACATGCACCCTTTCGTTCCCTCGGGGTACCCTATAAACAACCTTAATTCTGATCGTGGATCTAACTTGCCGGCTTCCTTGTCCAACACATATGCCGGACACCCCTAAATTTTCATGTGTCTTAAACTAGGCTTGAGCCCGGTCCACAATTCTTTAGGGGTTTTAGGAACCGATTTGGATGGCACCAAGTTTAGAATGTAAGCCGTTGTTTCCAAAGCGTGACCCCAAAACGACTTGGGTAGATCCGCATAACTCATCATCGATCTGACCATTTCTAAAAGAGTTCTGTTTCTTCATTCTGCAACCCCGTTTTGTTGAGGGGTTCCGGGTGCAGTCAACTGGGATACAATCCCTTCATCAGACAAGTAGTTCAAAAATTCATCGTTGAGGTATTCGCCTCCACGATCAGATCGTAGACACTTGATACGTTTCTCCCTATGATTCTCTGCTTGAGCCTTAAATTCCTTGAATTTATCAAAGGTCTCAGATTTATGCTTCATGAGGTAAACGTATCCATATCTTGAGTAATCATCGATAAAGGTAACGAAATACTCATAACCTCCTCTTGCTTTGACTGACATTGGACCACATACATCGCTGTGAACGATTTCCAACACTTCTTTATCTCTATTCCCCTTGGCTCCGAATGTCCTCTTGGTCATTTTACCCTCCAAACATGATTCGCAAGTTGGAAATGGTTCGACTCGGAGAGACTCCAATGAACCATCCTGAACCAACATTTGGATCCTTTTTTTATTAATATGACCTAGTCTCAGATGCTATAGAAGTGTTTTGTTCATATCTGATGAACGTTTTCTTTTATTACTCGAAACAGTCGATGTGTTATAGGATGCATTTTGTGAGTGATTGCACAATTAATTGTGTAGAGATTATTCGACAACGTTCCATGACATATAAACTCATTATTAAGAGTAATGGTAACAACTTTATTAAAAGTAACCGAATATCCATCAAGAAAAAGTTTAGAAACTGAAATTAAATTCTTTCTAAAACTGGGAACGTAAAGAACATCTCTCAAAATTAAAACTTTGTCTTCAAAAGACAACCACACTTCTCCCACTGCTTCATCTGCCACTCTCGTAGCATCACCCAGTGTGATGAGGATCTCACTCCCACTAAGTTTTCGGGTCCGCTTGAACCCCTGTAAAGTGAAGCAAACACGATCAGTGGATCCCGTATCCACTACCCATAAATGGGTAGCATACACCGCTAAACAAGTTTCAACAACTAGTACGTGAGTATTACCTTTCTTTCCAATCCGCTTGGGTTTGGAACAGGCTGACCTCCAATGTCCTTTCTCACCGCAGTTAAAACATCTCCCCTTAGCTGGCTTCTTTACTCCTCCATCTCCCTTCAACCCTCCTTTGCCCTTGGCAACGCTTGAGTTCACTTGCTTTTGGCCTTTTGCCTTTTTCTTGTTCTTACCACCTCTTGGCCTAGAAGAAGAAGAAGGACCTTTTGACACCAAGGCTTGGCTCTGTTGCCCCAATATCCCCTCTGCCGAGACCAAAGCTTGCAACAGATCAGACAACTTGAACTTTTGATTGTTCATTTGGTAGTTCAGCTTGAACTGTTCAAATTTTTTTGGCAGAGAATGGAGTATGAAATCGATCTGGGTCTCGATGTCATATTCAGCGCCAAGTATCTCAAGCTTATTGAGGTGAGCCATCATCTGGAGAACGTGCTCCCTTACGGGCATTCCCTCCACCATTTTCATAGAGAGCATATCCCTCATGGTGATCTGACGAGCCACACGGTTCTAATGTTGGAACATCGCTTTAAGACTTATCATGATGTCTGCAGCAGTTTCAAAGTTTTGATGCTGATGTTGCAACACATCTGACATAGAAGCCAACATGGTGAACTTAGCCATCTCATTTGACCCCTCCCAGTCAGCATAATCTTTCTTATCCGTTTTGCTGGACTCATCAGAAGGCTTTTCGGGTTTTGGGACAGTAAGAACCCAGTTATGATGTTGTGTAATGAGTACAATAGTGAGTTTTCGATTCTTATCAACGAAGTTTTCACCAGTAAGTAAATTGTCTTTAAGTATATTGAACAGTGGATTAAAAGGTTGAGACACGTTGAACTGAAATACATAACAATTGTATAAGCACAAAATTATCACATAGTTTGATCACATGATTCATATTAAAATCTCAAAAAAATATGAACATGTTGTTGTAACATGAATAATCTCACCATACAGATAAGTTACGAAGCTGACGAGTCGTTCACCAGCAACCAGAAGAAGTGACTTGAGGCTGAGGCTCTATGAGCCAGAAGTCGCAGGCCGCAGGTCGTAGGAATCTCATAGGCTGCCACAAGTCGCTAGGCGACTTGGAGGAGCATGAAGATCGTTTGATGACTTGGAAGGCTGTGCAGGTCGATGGGTGACCTGGAAGAATGGGAAGGCCACTTGGCGACCTGGGAGGTCTCGTAAGTCGGGGATGACTTGGTCTCAAGGTCAGAAGAAGGATAAATATGGTAAAGATTTGGGGGAGTTAATGGTGCGGATTTTGCGGACCGTAATCAGGGTAAGTGTATCCGGATGCGCGATGATGGTCCCGATTTCAAGTGGAGAAAAACCTATTTTGCGCGTGCGGAAGCAAACATGACATGTGATGCATATAAAACAGGGGTGAGGGAATGGTGATACCAATTTTTTTGCTTTCAAGAACGATGTGTGTTGTTTTGCTTATAATCGAATGCATATGACAAGTATAAACATAAAGCAGTAAAGAACACACAAGATTTTATAGTGGTTCGGACGAAACCCGCCCTACATCCACTCTTCCCTTTCGGGGCACCAACTTAACCAACTTAACCTACTGGACTTAGTTTTATGTGTTAGTCCAACACCCAACAGATGTTTACCGAGTTCACACTCAACCGAACCCAGAAATCAGAAACTAGAATCCCTAGTCTGAAATCTTGCGGTGACAAACTTAACCTAACTCAAACTGATTTGGGTAAAGGTTTGTTTGGTTTCCAACTAGGTTGAGATTTTACCTTACATTTGTTTAGCCTCGATGCTAAGGATGGGAAAATCTCTCTAAGCTTAGGATATTACATTTGTGCTTAGATCTAGGGTAGAACACTCTTGAATATATGTGTGTATTTTTTGCTCTGTGTTCTATGGTGGAAATGCTACATGATTTGGCTTTGTAGCTTCAATGGTGTTTTCACGCATTTCTCCACACTTCCACACTTGATAATGAAGGAAGAACTTGTATTTATAGTGTGGATTTGAATGTTACCGTTGGAGAGAATCACATTCAAATCCATACTACTCTGTTGCTTTTTGCAGCTTTTTTCAGGCTTGTCGTCTTCCTCTCATTGGTCCACGTCAGCTGAATCTAACGGCTATATTCTTCAGTTTCTTCTGAGTCTCAGGATCTTCAGTTCTATCTGAGCCTTCAGGTTATTTGAGACTTCGGGTTATCTGAGCCTTCAGGCTATCTGTGCTATCTGAGCCTTCAGTTTATCTGAGCTATCTGAACCTTCAGGTTATCTGAGCCTTCAGTTTATCTGAGCCTTCAGGTTATCTAAGTCTCAGGTTCCTTGATTCAGCAGACTTCTCTTCAGCGGACCTTGTCTGATCAGGTATACTGACACTCAGGCTTACTGAGTTCAGCTCTTCTGAGTTCAGACATTCTGACCCTCAGGTCACATTGACTCAGGCTATCTGATTTCCTCTTTACCAGATCTGATCAGCTCGACTGATCAGATCATCATTTCTTTAGTTCAGCATCTCAGGATAGCATCAGGTCAGTACATCAGGTTAGCATATCAGGTTATCATATCTGATCTCGATCACGTCTGATCTCGATCAGTCTCATCTGCTCATCTTCATATCTGATCTCGATCACGTCTAATCTTGATCAGTCTTTTTTGCTCATCTTCTGATCTGCAACCTTCTCTTCTGATTTGCTGGCTTTAGCTTTTCTTCACATTTGATTTAGCACAGCTCATCAGTTGACTCCGGAACTCATCTAGCTCATCTGATCTCGATCATTCTCATCTGCAGCCTCGTCTGATCTCGATCTTCTTCTTCTGATTTCGTGAGTTCCCCCTCAATTTGTTCTTTCGTTCCCCCTTAACATGTTATCTGTAAAATAGCTTGAATAACACAAGTTAATAATATTTTGGCATAAATTATCAAAACTAAAATATCCCAACACGCGACTTGCGGGACAAGCAAGGAAACCCTAGGACGGCCCGTGAGAAGAAGCCCATGAAGGATGTAGCCCTAATTCTATGTCTATAAGTATAACTTGTATTACACATTGTAAAGGGGGTAATTCTTCACACAATAGAATCCTAGGCAGAAATTATAGTGCAAGATACCTGGCTTGGAGCCCCCAGACGTAGTCTTATTCAAAAGACGAACTGGGTAACCAAACTTCGTGTTTTTACTTGTGTTGATCTTCTGCTCAATTATTGTTTGTTGGTCGGTGAACATAAACCGGGTACAACAATTGGCGCCATATGTGGGAACGATTTCGACTGATTGTTCATCATTCTTAGAAAACCCACCTTCCATTCATCAGCAATGGCCGTCAACCAGATTGAGGCTGCCGGAAGAGAAGCTAACACGCAAGATGGGGCAGAAGCCTCCCTAGGCTCCCATCACATTAACCGAAGGGTTGCCACAACCACTCCAGACTGGGGCAATCTCATTCGGACCCCGGAAGATGAAAAGGTCGTCCTGGCTATCCTCCGTAGGAGGCAGCTTGTCTTCGACGACCCAGAAGAATCACTTCCAAACAAGAAGGTCACCCAGGGGGAGGGCCCGTCTAAAGTTAAGGGGCATCTAACCCCAAAAGGGCAGTCCGCCAGGCAACGAGAGTCACCAACACTAGGAAGTTCCGGCTCCCACAGACTGACAGACCACCTGTTTCAAACAACTTGTTCAATCGCCTCAGAAACATCGGAGCACTGAGAGCTCCAGCAGATGTGGAGGATGAGTCTAACTCTTCTATCCCGGATCGCAAAAAGCTTAGTCGCGATCTCTCATTCGCACTAGCTGCTCACCAGCAAGAAGTACTGAAGGGTTCTGCAGCCTGTCTTCACGACACACAAGTCGCCTCACTTGCCCGCACTGTTCGGGCATTGCTGGAACGGGCTGAGGTTCAGTACAGAATGATGGGGACGGATGCCGACCTCATCATCCCGAGATCGCCATTTGGTACGCTAATTACTTTAGCACCTACTCAGAGGAAAGTCGACGCAGCGGCAATAGATTGTTACAATGGGACCACGGACCCAAGGGCTCATGTATCGAGGTATATCTCCTGCATGGCGTCTACGGGTGCAACCGATGCGACCAAATGTAGGCTCTTTCCTTTAACTTTGAGCGACCATGCTCATATGTGGTTCACTTCACTGCCTCCATGTTCGATGGACACATTCGACCAGCTCGCCAGACTATTCCTGAGTCATTTTTCGACAATGGCTCCCCGACCAGCGATCAAGCAGCGCCTGATGAATGCTCAACAGGGTGACAATGAATCGGATCGATCCTATATTGAAAGGGTTGAGAAGCTCATCCTTTAAGGGGATCCCTTAGGGGATGAGGCAAAACTGCTCGGGGCCGTTAGCGGCCTTAGAAAGGGGATCAAGATGTGGTGGCGCATGACCACCGACTATCCAACCAGTTATGCCGACTTTTGAAAGCGGGTCGGCGACCTGATACTTACTTCAGAGCTTCTGCACTCCCGGCTTTCCAACTCAGGGGAAGTCGGGGCATCGATAAGGAGTTCAGAAAGGAGTTGGGAGCCACAAAGGCTCTCCCAGCAACTCTAAGCCATTCGAAGAGTCGACTTCCGTGAAATTGATGGATGTCTTGGCATGACACCCATTCATGTCTACGGGTAGATTAAGGATCGGGGGTTACTTCTCCCACCTCGTCCAATGAAGAAAATGAGTAAGCAGAATCCATACAAGTTCTGCCAATATCACGACCAGGCAGGCCACTACACAAGTGAATGCGAGGACCTGCTGAAGCAGCTTTGGAGGTTGTACGAGGACGGATTGTTGAGTGAGTTTATCAAGCGACCTCAAAAGGATGAGCTGGTACCTTAAAGATCACAAACCACCCAACCGTTCCAGAGAAAGGAGAGCTGGCAGATAGACCTCTCCACCATTAAAGCTTACGAGCTCAAGAATACCTATGGCACAGAGACCTAGTTCCCGTGAAATGGGGCTCGTTCGAGATACTTTCTTTTTAGTAGATCGGAGGTCACCTTCTTTTGTAATAGTCTAGCCAAGTTAAATAAAGAAATTTCTCTTTTCAAAACTCCTGTGTGAAGAAACCAAGCGGGTCGCGTGAAAAACATATGATCGATAAAATGCATGCCACATGAAAGACATGATTGGTAAAATGTGTGCCACATGAAAGACATGATCGATAACATGCAGGTCGCATGAAAGACATGATCGATAACATGCATGTCACATAAAAGACGTGATCGATAACATGCAGGTCGCATAAAAGACATGATTGATAACACGCGAACCCGAGGTGTGACTTTAGAAATACTGGAGGCGAGATCGCCACCCTAGTGGTGCGGTTATCCCCCGACTTTGTAAGACGGCTACGCAAATGTCCAAGAAACAAGTCGCATGGAAAATAAGACGACAAGGAATAAGCAAAAGTCACATAAGGAAATCAAGTCGGCACAATAGGGGTGGAAAAGAAAAGAGGTGATATTCTTTATTGACGGAAGGCCGGAGGCTACTCAAGTCGCAAGCTGCTCGGCCAGAAATGGTCGTCGACGAGCACAAACAAGTCTCGCACTAAAGAGTTTCAACTCCAAGTGCAAGCACAGAAAAGTCTCGCACTAAAGAGTTTCAACTCAAACTGCGAGCACAGAAAAGTCTCGCACTAGAGAGTTTCAACTCCAAGTGCGAGCGCAGAAAAGTCTCGGACTAAAGAGTTTCAACTTCAAGTGCGAGCACAGAAAAGTCTCGCACTAAAGAGTTTCAACTCCAAGTGCGAGCACAGAAAAGTCTCGCACTAAAGAGTTTCAACTCAAAGTGCGAAAGCCACAAAAAGTCTCGCCGACTAGAGAGTTTCAACTCCAAGTGCGAGCACAGAAATGTCTCGCACTAAAGAGTTTCAACTCCGAGTGCGAGCACAGAAAAGTCTCGCACTAGAGAGTTTCAACTCAAAGTGCGAGCACAGAAAAGTCTCGCACTAGAGAGTTTCAACCCAAGTGCGAAAGACAAAAAGTCTCGCACTAAAGAGTTTCAACTCCAAGTGCGAGCACAGAAAAGTCTCGCACTAAAGAGTTTCAACTCAAAGTGCGAGCACAGAAAAGTCTCGCACTAGAGAGTTTCAACTCCAAGTGCGAGCACAAAAAAGTCCCGCACTAAAGATTTTCAACTCCAAGTGCGAGCGCAGAAAAGTCTCACACTAAAGAGTTTCAACTCAAAGTGCGAGCACAGAAAAGTCTCGCACTAAATAGTTTCAACTCCAAGTGCGACCACAGAAAAGTCTCGCACTAAAGAGTTTTAACTCACAGTGTGAGCGCAGATAAGTCTCGCACTAAAGAGTTTCAACTCTAAGTGCGAGCATCAACCAGAACTCTCGACGAGCTCAAATCTTGGCGGGTAGCGACCTCGGATGTATAAACTCCCGACTTGGGGGTGTGAAGGAGAATCGAACCCGCAAAGATATGTTAAACTTAATACCAACAATGCAACTTTAAGTACAGAAAGTAGACAAATCCTAATTCAAAGCAGAGATCAAGACCGACCTCCGAACGAAGTCGGAGTCCGCTCTTGGGGGCAATTGTTGTAACATGAATAATCTCACCATACGGTTTAAATTCTGGGTGACGAGTCATTCACCAGCAACCAGAAGAAGTGACTTGAGGCTGAGGCTCTATGAGCCGAAAGTCGTAGTCGCAGTCCAGTCGTAGGAATCTCATAAGTGCGCCACAAGTCGCTAGGCGACTTGGAGGAGCATGAAGATCGTTTGACGACTTGGAAGGTGTCTGGTCGTGGCTAACACGGAAGAATGGGAAGGCCACTTGGCGACCTGGGAGGTCGCGTAAGTCGGGGATGACTTGGTCTCAAGGTCGGAAGAAGGATAAATATAGTAAAGATTTGGGGAGTTGATGGTGCGGATTTTGCGGATAGTAATCAGGGTAAGTGTATCCGGATGCGCGACTTGCGGGACAAGCAAGGAAACCCTAGGGCGGCCCGTGAGAAGAAGCCCATGAAAGATGTAGCCCTAATTCTATGTTTATAAGTATAACTTGTATTACACATTGTAAAGGGGGGAATTTTTCACACAATAGAATCCTAGGCAGAAATTATAGTGCAAGATACCTGGCTTGGAGACCCAAGACGTAGTCTTATTCAAAAGACGAACTGGGTAACCAAACTTCGTGTTTTTACTTGTGTTGCCGTCTGCTCAATTATTGTTTATTGTTTGTTGGCCGGTGAACATAAACCGGGTACAACACATGCATCAGTCAACATCTCAAAACAATTTAAATAAGCCACGTGGGGTGGGCCATTATTTAAACACATTCAAGCAGGTTACAAACAAGAACAGTTACAAACCTTTTAATGTCCAGATTAATAGTTGGCTCCCACTTGACCAATATAAAATTGACAGGGACTTCGGGGAAGTATATGCATATCAATTTTATACCAAAGTAATAACCATGATTAAATACATAATTATCATTTCGCTTTGAACGAGCCTCGTGGGGAGGGTCATCGTCGCTACTAATAATAATTCACAATTATCCCTTCGAAATTTATTCATGTGAAAACTATCTTTTGGCCGTCCCGTGGGGGGAATTTCTTCAAAAGAATTCACAAATAAATAAATCATGGAGGTCAAAATTAATTCAATTTTATTATCCGGAATAAAATTGTCAATTAATTATTTTATAAACATACTTAGTAATTTTCGAATGTGAGATTTTTCCACAACAATTTCTCATGCATCGCATATTTAAACAAATTAAATAAGCACCAAAAAAATAAATCAAACATCAAAATAAAAATTAAACATATTGGGCACATATATCCAATTGTCACTGTTAATTTTTGTCATTTCTTGATCTTGAGAAATCATCTTCGTAGCACTCATCGTTCGTCTCGAAAGGCTCCCACTCGACCGCAACATGTTCTTTAAAACGTCCTATGTCTAGGTCCGAGACGACGTCCGACATTGGGAGCTCGCGGCCCAAAACATGTATCCGCGTGCACCCGTGCTCACGCCCACGTCCAGGCCGGCCATCCTCGCCCATCGCTCGGCAGCTCTCGGCGGCATGCACGGATCCGCACGCGCGCCCGCCCAACTCTGCCCACAAGCCTCGACAGCCCTCGGCCTCACAACACAAGACGCGTCTTGCAGGCATACCACGCGCCACCGGCTCCCGCCTCAAGGCCCACCATGGCCAAAGTCCCGCCCGTTGCTCGGCCACGCCTGGGCTTGCCCGCGTCCGCCGAGTGTTCTAGGCTAGCCCTGTACGCGATCGCCTAGCACCTCGTGCTTTGGCTCGCGTACGCCCGGGCACTTGGTCGCCCATCTTTAATTCTTCATCTTCGTTCCCGATTCGGTTACAATTTATTTACAAAATAAATAAACCTAGATCTAGACTAGTCTATTACATCGATCAAATCAAACAAATCATAATCTACTCGTGGATTTTCTCATGAGGCAAAACGAATTCGAACGAATCGAATTAAAAATCACAATTTATATGCATGCATAAATAAACATTCATCAAATACCATGACAATTGGATACCTGCAAAAAAGATCTAGCAATTATACTATCCAATTTCAAATTTAATGAAAAACGAATTAAATCACAATTTAAAATTCAGGGCCCGAAACCAAGGCACTGATACCAGTTGTTGGGGAATTAATTGCCCGGATCTATTCGGGATGAATATTTAAATACAAATTTAATTCTAACAATTATTAGCATGAATTAATCCTATATTAATTCAAATAATAATTCAACAACAAATCATGCATATAAATTTATCACATAAATCCTACGCATGCGGAATAGTTAGGAGTTTATGTGAACTAACCTCTCGGAGTGACAACCGTTGAGAAGATGGATATTCCGTTCACACGAACAAACCCAAAGAGCTTTCTCAAGTATTCCCTCGTCCTTGTTCAACAATCCGGTGGAAGGATGCTCGCGAACAATTAACAAAAGGAAAAATAAAATTATGTTGCACCACCTTTGTGGATTTCTAATTTTTCCAACACATGGAATTACCTTGGGGATGAAAAATTCATCCCCTATTTATACTAAGGGGTGGTGGTCGAAAATTTCATGAGGAATAAGATGGGAAAATCTTTTTCTTGGTCTCCAAGAAATCTTGAATATATCCCATATAATCTTTTCTCCATATTTAAAATATTCCACAACAATCCCACCTCCTCTTGTTATGGAATTTTCGAAATTAAAGCCAAGATTTCCAAGATTGGGATCTCCTTGAATTTATGAGATATTCTTGTATTCCAAGAATACATATCTTCCATAATATCTTTCCAAGAAAATCAAGAAAATCTTTCATTCCTTAATTTCACTCATTATTTTTGAAAATCTACAAACAAATAGCCAAGTGGGAGATTTCTTGAATTTAATGAGATAAACTTGTATTCCAAGAATACTTAATCTCATTCCATAACAAAATTCAAAGAAAATCTTTCTCCCTCTCTATTTATTTATTTTCGAAAAATTTAGGAAAAATAGGCAACAATATTTTATTTAATTTTAAACACCTTTTTCAGTTATTAGACTTTATATTTGGGCTACTTGAGGGGCCTTTAGGAGAATTAAGATTGGACCTTCTAATGGACCTTGAATTCCAATATTGAGCCACAATATTATTCAAGCCCATAAATATTAATTAATCCCACTACATAATTAATATTGCACTGTCCATCTTAACCCATATTACAGTTAATATGACTCCCGGTTATTATTTCCCGCATTTAAGATTATCCAGTCCATTAATTAATTTAAGCCACTGAAATAGCTTCACATTAATTAATATATTTTTCCTTGGTTCAGGAACGGCTCAACATTTTTATCCTTACCGGAAAACTAATTCCACTTGAAAGATTTGGTATGATAAAACTTCTGAGCCTCCCAAGGGGACAAATCAAACAAGACGCACTTGCACACCGATTCTCTGTATTAAATCTTAGCAATCGTCATGTACCTAATAATATTGCCCAAGATACTAGATATTGAATCACATTGATTCTCTACACATCGTAAGTCAAAGCAATAGTTATTAATTCTACACGATCCTATTTAAGGAACGGAGATTAAGAAATAACTAACCACTGAGGTCTAATTCTTCTATATTCAGTACTGAAAAATTTATCCTCCTGTAGGTCCTCTTCAGTGCAACATAATGTACTAGTGTAATCTCTTGGTCAAGACCAGCCAATATGAGCCTTACACTTCAACCTTTGACGGTGGATTGTTCATTTCCATCTAGGTTGTGAATTCCGTACTTTTAGTTACAAGGGACTGTTAATTTAATCTTCTGTGATCAGGTATCACTAAATTAATTACAATGTAACATGTACTAATTATTGAACAGTTATGCAGTAAATATATGTAACATTCAATGATATTTAAAGCAACAGTGATAAATAATTTATTTCAGCCAATAAGTCTGAAATTCAGTCATGTTATACAAAGTAAAAACATACTTTCCAGTATAACCCCAACACTGGTGGCGCGTGATAGCGCGTCAGCACTCCTGGTGGAGCATGACAGCGCGTTAGTGCTTTTGGTGACGCGTGCTTGCGATTGGAGCAATTTTTTGACGTGTCTGGTTAGTTTTCCAACGCGTCGGAGTTGTTTCTAACGAGTTGCACTCATGTAATCTTATTTTGGCTCATTTTAACTTCGATTTTGGCTCCGGAAGTTCCTATGTTCTTATTTTTCAGTGTAGATTCTTAATTTTTTTAGTTTTAGAATATTTGAACTGAGGAAGTTTGGGTATTTATTTAACTATTAATTTGAGAGCCATAATTGGACTAATTTCCCTTGTGAATTACCTTATTATGTTTGAAAATAAATTTTCTTGCGTAATTGTGATCTTAATAATTCATGTGTTAAATATTTAAGCATTGGATATTTAAATGGTTGCTCATTATATAGGTATGACTCAAAGAAATGAACAATTGTTCTACAAATTCGAGAATTTTCATGCCATTTTTTTTTTAAGAATTATACAAAAAACAAGCATACATTTTTGGAAAATTAAGTTGCTTGACGGATATGCATAGTTTAATGGGTTATTACTAAGGACTACATGGATTTCACTAAAAAAATCCGAAAACTAAAAACAAAGACAAAGTCTAGTGTGCAAATTTGTATAGATGCAAAAACTTTAATTTTCAATCAAATTCTATAATTGATGAATGTAATACAAAATTGAGTGGTTCATGGTTCACTCGGCCCGACTAGTTCATGGTTCACCCAACTCAAATAGGTCATAATTTAGGGTTAATTATTTAGTGTTTAGGGTGTAGTTGGTTGATTTAGGGCAATTTTATAGATTTTCATTTATACAAATTTGCACACTAGACCTACTCAAAAACAAAAGGTGATCAATTTGCACACTTAGTGAATTGCACAGCTGATATTGAAGCTAAGATTAAATAACCCACAAGTCCCCATCAATTTTCTATTCTCCTTCTCTCTCTATCTTCATTCTCTTCTCTCTCTACTCATCCTCTTTTGTAGAGACTCACCACCACAACACTACCGCAAAACTCACCACCACCACCACCACCACCAAAAAAGATTCCGATGGAGAAGATCTGAGAAGTCTGTGTAGATAAGTTCCGGTGGAGGAGATATAATAAGTTTGTGCAGATAAGTTCGCAATTCCAGTGGCGACGACACAAATCCATTCGGTTCTTGTGGAAGTTCAACAACATGATCTAGCCCCACGCCTCGCCGACCTCTGTCGAGGTGGTGTAGGAATTCTACACCCTGAAACCCCACCACCACCTGAAACCCCCACATCATCCGCACCACCACCACCACTCGGATGGAACCTTCGTCGCACGCCGCCGCTGCACCACCATCACCCCAAAACCCCTACCTTAGCCACCACTGCACCACCACCACCACCCCCACCCCAAAACCCCACTGCACAATTGCACCACCACCACTCCGAAACCCCACATTCTTTGCGCCACCGCTTCTGCACTACCACCAATGGAACCTCTACCGCACGCCGCCACTGCAAAACCAACACCCCTCACCCCCATTGCACAACTGTACCATCACCATCTCGAAACCCACAAATCCATCGCACCACCGCCACTACACCAAAATGAACGAAGACGAATGAAGAATGTCTATAACTTTTTTTTAGATCTGTAAATTTTATGTATGTGAAATTCAATTTTAGATTCGTAAATTTCAAATTCTGAAACGAAGAAGGAATAAAAGTATTGGGAATTTGGATTCAAACTGAAATGATGATAATGGTTTCTGCACATGTGCGGTTTTTTTCTGCACAAAACTGTAAGTGTTTCTGTAATTTTTTTTGTTTAGATTTGTACATTTTAGGTATGTGAAATCAATTTTAGATTTGTAAATTTTAAATTCTGAAACGAAGAAAGAATAAAATGTATTGGGAATTTGGATTCAAACTGAAAAGATGATAATGGTTTCTACACATGTGCGGGTTTTTTATGCACATAATAGTAAATAATGTGTATTTGTTCAGTTTTTTTTGCACATGTTCAACTGTGATTTTTGAACAAGATCAAGAACAAGAACTGCACAAGTTATACGTGCAAAAATATATCATAGATTGTGTAGAAATGTCATATATTTCGTGTAAAATTTTACTTCAATAGTAATTCATTGTTTGTTTTGGGTTGGATGTAGTAGGGATTGATGGAGCTTTATGTCAAATCAATATTTTTTAATTATGATGATGTATTATTTTATTATTGTTAGTTAGTATGATAATGATTGTATGAAAGAAAAGAGTAAGAAAAGTAAGAGAGATAATGAATTATTGTAAGAAAAGTAACAGAGAGAATGAGTTGGTGTAAGAAAAGTAGTGATGTAATAGTTTTATGGTATAGATGTATAATAGGTGTGGATGTGTATTTGGATGGAGGATGTGATGTAAAAATTCAAAAAATGGACGGGACGGTGGGAGGCTCATCCCCCATCCGGACCTCCCCGGCTGAAAACAAACACCACCTAAAGTTTTTGTAGTTATAAGATATATGTACTAGTATAATGTAGGTATTAGTAAGTAACTCTAGTTTAATTGCTCTTTCTTATTATTACATAAGGTAATTCCAACTTAATAGCTCAGGACTTAACAAAAGTAGAAATTTGAGCTATGACATTTTCAAGAAAATTTATAGTAGTTTTCGAGGAAAAAATTATGTCAAGATCGAAATTTTATAGAAATTGTGATAATATTATGAGAAAAATGACTAGTGGTTAGGTAAAAAATTCGCAAGACAAGTTGTTTGAACGACATGTCTATGTATTAAGATGGTTCGTTGATCTGATGTTATTAACTTGAGAGGTAAATGTAACACTTGGATACTATCATAAACTAGATCCTTACGCCAAATTTTTTCATAATGTCGGTACTAGATGTAGTACTTTAAGAGATAAAAAATTAAAGATGATTCGAACTATTTATGGAAAGTGTCTGATAGTGTTGCTGAAATAGGATTATATTAGTATAACCTTAGTAGTTGATTTTTAGGCTTAGAGTAGTCAATCGAATTTTCTTGACTACTTTGAGTTATTTTATTGACTTATAACATGATCGATTAATACGGGGGATCAGAACCAACCATTCACTCGCCGGGTATCTACTTCAAGCTAGATTAAAGGCTCTGAATGGACTAACTCATCTCAGGAATTGATTGCATCTTGGGGGTTTCGAAACTAAGACCTAGAGAGAAGTATACTCCTAAGGGCATGATTGGTATGACTGAATGGAATTGCGGCTGAATGAAATGAATTAATGAATGAAATGAAGGCTTGAATGGAATGATATAAGAATGATCATTCTTATGATTGGTATGACCTAGGAATGAAATATAAGTATTGATGAATCTGTTTTAAAATTATTATTATTAATTATACTTTAATATTAATATTATTATTGATTATTATATATATTTTTAATATATTATTATTTTTTGCTTTTTAATATATATTTTTTTAAATAATATTTTTTATAATTACAAAAATAATATTATTATTGTGTTTATTATAATAATATATAATTTTAGTAAACATATATATGTATATTAATATGTTTTTAATTATTGTTGAAAGTATGAGTTAATAATAACGTTATATATATTTTTAAATAATAATATTTTTATTTTATTTTTATTAAAATATTATTAAGAAATCACTTTAATTTACATTTTTCTAGATATAGTATTATTGTTAAAAAATTATATTATTTATATATTTTAATATTATTATATTTAATATGATTATTATTATTATTATTATTATTATTATTATTATTATTATTGAGTTGGTTATTATTTTTATTCTTATTAAATAAATGTTTTAATAAAATAATATTATTATTAAATTATTATTGTTGTTGTTGGGTAGAAGATAATATTATGAAACGAATGATAGTAATATTTTTTGTGAAAAAAAATTTATTCCTCCAAATGTGGAATACATAAACCCATGGGTAATGTAAGGAATCACAATTCCTTTATTTTTTGGAATGACCATTCCTAATGGAATTACAATTCCTTCCAAAAATACATACCAATCAATGTATTTGGAATAGATTAAGGAATTATAATTTCATTCCCTAACTATTCCAACATACCAATAGCACCCTAAGTCTCAAACCTAAACCACCAGGTCAACCCATGAGGGTTCCATGTGAGTCAGCCACTAACTCTAGTCATAAGGGTGTGTTTGTTTCGAGACTCACCTCGATGGACTTAAGACTTTGAGATCCATGTCCCATTTTAGTTGGGGATTTAAAACCAGATTTTCAAATATCAAATTCAATCCACACCTAAAAATACCTACAAATCTATTACTACTCTTCCAAATAAAACCCACTTTATTCACTTCTAAATAATACTCACTCACCCACCTAACTCAATATAATATAATAATACAATATATATCACTTAATTTTAACATTGATTTTGTTGGAATTTAGAGGCACGTAAACACGTAATACATGCGCAGCGGAAATAAACAGTTCACCAACAACGAACACGTAATTGCATAATTGAATACGTATAAACATAAAGAGAAACCTTACAGTAAATCGTACGCATATTTCTCTACTATGGTATCCACGTAATCCCCATTCACGGACTTGCACAGATTTGCCAGCGTTGAATCTGAGACGGAATTTGCTAGGAAAATTTATATTCTAGATTTTATGGAGAAATATGAATTTGAACAACATTATTATGGATTCCCAAGAGCTCATATATATATGAGAGGCCCAGCTTAAATCTTAAGCTAACCTGATTAGGAAATAAAATCCCTAATCTTACAAAATAAATCTCTCAGATTAATTTTCCCATATATAAAATCTATACGGATTTAATTCTCATGTATATCAAATCTCTACGGATTTGATTCCATACATATTAAATCCTATAATAATATTCTATATATTATTATTGGGAATCCTATTTAATTAAATCCAATTTAATTAAACATTAATAATAATTAATTCTAAATTAATATATTATTAATTAATTCTCCATAAATTAAATATTAAATCTAATTTAACATTTAATCAACCAACTATAATCCGTAAAAGGGAACTACTTGTTGTGTGACACATAGGCCCTCATATATCGAGAGATTAGTCAAACTAACGGTCTTAATTGAACCCTAGACAATAAATCAGACATTCTCAATATATGAGGTACGTTGCGAGAAACGTGCAACTACCTGTAACTGAAACATGGGCTATTACGATTTCCTCCTTTCATTCGCGAATACTCGATTAAGTCTTGAACATGATGAAGTGTCTATTCAAATAACTTAATCACATTATCTCTAATCACTAATTGATCATGTATGTCACACTTAGCCACAAAGTCTAAGTTGGTGTGCATCGGTCGATGACTTTGATCCAATTATGATGAGAAGATGAGTATTCTCTCTAAATTCACATTGAGGAATGAATCTTATTCTTGGCTCAATTACCACTCACATGCACTTCGTGATGAACCCAATCCAAGCCGTATCTACCCATGGAAGGGTGCAAGCATTGGTCATGGTCAAAGTTCATCACTCCACACATGTCGTGCGTATTGACCTCAAGTCAAAAGAGTATCGCATCGCTCCCACTAATCGAGACACCCGTAGACACATATAGTGGAAATACATCAAACGGTTTCTCGGATGGGTATACCAATACCCTCTAAGGTATTTGTTGGTCCCAAAAAATACCGAGTTAAAACCCGAAAAATCTCAATGGGAGGTGACTTTAAATTTTTTCTTTTTTTTCGTGTTATGCAGATTTGCTAAAGTATGTATGACAGTTAATATGAAAGCAAATAAGAACACACGTATTTTTATAGTGGTTCGGACAACTCGTCCTACATCCACTCTTCCCTTCATGGGGCACCAACTTAACCAACTTAACCAACTGGACTTAGTTTAACGTATTAGTCCAACACACAACAGATGTTTACCGAGTTCTCACTCAACGAGACTTATCTCCCTCACGGGATCGCCTATAGATGTTTACCGAGTTCTCACTCAACGGGACTTATCACCCTTACGGGATCGCCTATAAATGTTTAACGAGTTCTCACTCACCTACAAACTTAACCTATCAAACTGATTTGGGTAAGGTTTGTTTGGTTTCCAACTAGGTTGAGATTTTCCCTTACATTTGTTTAGCCTCAATACTAAGGATGGGAAAATCTCTCTAAGCATAGGATTTTACATTTGTGCTTAGATCTAGGGTAGAACACTCTTTGAATATATTTTGGATATCTACAGATTTGTGTTCTATGGTGGGAATGCTTGAGTATATGGCTCTTAGCTCTATAGCATTTTTCCACACTTAATTTGATGGAAGAGCTTGTATTTATAGTGTGGATTTGAATGTTACCGTTGGAGAAAGTTACATTCAAATCCATACTATTCTGTAATTTCTGCAGGTTTTTGTCAGGCTTTTTGACCACCTCTGATTGGTCCACGTCAGCATTCAGGCCTTCTGAATTCAGCATTCAGCATTCAACATTCAGCATTCAGCATTCAGCATTCCTGAGTTCAGCATTTCAGCACGCCTGAGTTCAGCATTCAGCACGCGCACGCCTAAGTTCAGCATTTCAGCATCAGGATTTCAGCGTTTCAGCATCAGGATTTCAGCATCTCAGGATTCCTCGTTCAGGCCATTCTGACATTCAGCGGTTTCGGACTTCAGCCTTCTTCCATTCAGGCCACTTTTCCTCAGGAAACTTCAGATTAGTTCCCCCTCAACTTGTTCACTTCCCCCTCAACTTGTTATCTGTAGATTAACTTAAATAACACAAGTTGATAATATTTTTGCATAATTCATCAAAACTAAAATATCCCATCAGTATTTGTGCATCCATCATGAGATACCTAGTATCTCGTAGTAAGTGAGATCTTACTACACTCTCTAAGAGTATGATGCAAATTGCACATCAATCTCAATTGCATCACCAATATCTCATTCTTCATGATCCTTGATCGGGGCTATTTGAGAATCATGCTTAAGTCATCTGAGTTCTCACAACCTCAATGACAACAATGACTCATGGGAGCACTTGCATGAATAAATGCAAACAATCAAACATAATATTCAAACAAGTGTATTGTCATACATTAATATTAAGTGAACTATAATATTAAATCAAACTGAATATCATCGAGTATTATGTCCTTACAATAGATTGTATCTAGGACACTAACACTAACAGATTTGACATAAAAAAACAAATTTTCATCATAACAATATCTCAAAATAAACATACACTTTACTATTTGTTGATGTTGAACGGATGTTGTTACATATATTGGACAACATTTTGCACAACATCATAAATTTGTCCTTTCTCCTAACACTAACTCCGGTTTGTTAGATGTTTATTTTTATGTTTCTTACATGCAGGTTGACGACATAACAATTATATGTCAGGCGGTTGCAGTTGTAAGAGTAAGAAGTAAAAAAATCATGGGTGATTACCACAAGATCATGGAGTAATGGATGGAGACTTTCTAGGTTGTCCAAACCAAGCCTAGTGGATAGGACAATGCATCTGATATTGAAGGCTATATATACACAATGAATTGGACGGAGTCATTTGAGGAAAAGTGATATCAAAATTGCTCTTCTCCAAATTTTAGAGAGTAGTATCCGAGACACAACCTTGAGTGTTTGTAACATCTAGGAGTGTGAGGGTCGATGCTATTTGATTTGTACTGGTCGAATGTATTCCAACATTCCTATCAGTATTGATTTTGTCTAAGTAGTTTGAGTGTTAGGTTGAATAAGATCACTAGTCACTTGAGTAAAAATATTGTTTTTGTTTGTGATTTTTACAATATACCTTTTAGAATCTTGTAAGAGGTTCTTGTGTATCTCACTACTTGTTTTAGTGAAGTTTTTAGCCATAAGGCTCGTATAGTGTGAATTAAGACTATAGAAAAATTTGAAATCATTTGCACTGTGTTTTGAAGACTTTCGCTGTCATATGTTGTTTTGCATGTTACATAACATTTTTAACAACACTCTGAAAAATACACGCACACACATTTTCACTATTCGGTTTTCAAATTCATAAGATTTCAATGTCATAACTTCCCCACACACCTAAATTCCAAAACAAACATTCTCTAAAAATGTTCAAGCATTGTAGTTTTCCCTGCAAACCTTAACCATACCCAGAAAGTATCCATTTATTGAAAGATAGCCCATTACCATATAATAACCATAAAACATGCCAAACATCAAGTATGAAAATAGATGGTGGGAATGATGAACACAATTCTATTCCAAGCCATACTTTTTCTTGAGCATCAATGTGAATTCATAAACCTTGATGGGATCAGCCAACGACTTGGCGACGCTCTCTTTTTCCAGGCACCTCTTTGCCCAAGCAACGAGCTTGGGGCAATGCTCTTCGATGCTGAAATTTCCACACTTCTCGTACGCGTAGAACCAAGTGCAGTACGTAACAAATGCCACATCAAGAAACCCGAACCTATCCCCGCAAAAGTAAGGCTTGTCTCCCAGTTCTCCTTCCAACAATTTGAGAGCATCAATGAATTCTTTTTTTGCTGCTTCTTGTTCTTCGCCTTTTCGTGTCCATAGTTTTCTTCCCGAATCAAATACCTAACATGCCACGGTTAAAGATTTGATTATGATTCGTAGTCCAAATGACGAATTAAGATTTGATTTTGGAGTCAGAGATGATCATTTACGACTTGCATATGAAATATTATTCCCTTCGTATCATTAAGATAGATTTTGTCACACTTTCACATAAATTAAGAAGACATTAAATATTATAGAATTTCGTTTTTTCCCCATATTTTTTCTATTTTATCCTTATACAAGATGAAATAAAAATTAAGCACTCATTAGAAATTTTATTATAATCTAAGTATTTTAAATAAGACATTTTGGTCCATTGAAAAATATTTAAAGCATTAATTAAGAAAATTGAACTATATATATTTTTTGAGTATAAATTGAACTATGTTGTTAGCCTACATTATTTTTCTACTTTTATATGTCTCAAATTAGGCTTATTTCTATGTATCCAGATGCATCGTGCACTCATAGTACATTTTAGAAAGATGCAACTTTTTATATTGAAAAATGCAATTTATTTACACTGAACCGTGCAACTATTTTTTCATATTAATAATTGCATGGTTTAGTGTAAACAAGTTACATCTTATAGTATAACAAATTGCATTGCTTTAAAATGCACAAGTGCACGGTGCACCTGGATGCAAACGCGAGATAGCCTAATTTGAGACATAAAAGTAGAAAAATAATGTATGCTAACAGAGAGTAGTAATTAGTGAAATAAAAAGAGTGATACAAACCATTAAAGTGACTTCTTTTGCATTGGTCCAAAGATGCGCAAATGGAAAAGAATTATTGCTCAAATTAGGCGAAACAAGAACAGGGGTTTATGCAACACTCGTCCTCTTCAAGTGTGAATTTGTTCATTTTGAATATCACTTCTTTGGCTTCACTTGAATAATTTCTATTCAATATATATTTATTTTCTCAAGTACTATATTTTACTTAAAATTGTTATGACAACAAATATTCGTATTAGAACAATAACTACTAGAAATCTCAAAAAATAAATGTTATTACTATTGATATTTTACCAATTATTTAGAGTTACACTCACATGAACTAGGTTCAGACATGAACTCTATCACTGTTATGTGTAAAAACTATCACTGTTATTCACAAAAACTTTCACTGTTTAAAAATATAAAGCATTTTCTAAATAGTGATTGTTTTGTTCATAACAGTGATAGTTTTTATACATAACAAAATGATGAGTTTTTGTATGTAATAAATGATCTTTAAATAACCGGAGTTAATAAAGATTTAACCGCGCCTATATAAGTTTTTGTCAATTATTTAATAGATATTTCTGATATTTTTATAATAGGTTTTGTGTGAGACCTGGTTTGATTTACAAGAGATAAAGTATTTTTTTAAAAAAAAATAGTCATTTCTTTCATTTCTTTTATCTAAAAAAATAAAAGCATCATCTTTCAATTTCAAAAGTACTTTTTGGTTATACATTTTTTTGGTGGAACAAAAACTTCATGACACTAAGCATCTTTGGTACCATTCCAAAAGTATCAATTTTTGTCACAAGTCCTATCCAATTCTACCCACCAAAAACCCACACCACACATGCATTAATCCTCCAAAGAAATCTAAACGAAGAAGCAAAATCTCACTTAAACTCTTACTCACTGTTCACCGTGTGTTTCGTTTACTTCACAAAGTATTTTTTAAAATTACAATTTATGATACTGAAACATATAACATGTTTATACTTAATTTGTGTTCGCTAAACAAATTGTATATTTAAAAAATACAGTATGAATTGTACGATGCACCTAGTGCATACAAAACCTAGGGGGTGTTTGAAAAAAATTATCCTTTTGAAAAAGTGATTAAAATTAATGATTACGAAAAAATTGATTAATAGCAGAAATTGACGGTGTTCGTAAAAAAAAATTAAAGAAAAATTAATAATGTTTGCAAAAAAACTTAATAATAATTAAAAAAAAAATACTCATAACCTACCAAAAACACTCTCCTTTCAACTAATTGTTAACTTATAACTTTTAAGCACCTTCCTCTCAACTTTTAGTTTATAATTTTTAAGAGTTTATTTAATCTGATAAAAAAGAAATAAAATACTTTAAATTATTCATACACACTATTCTAAATGACTATTGTCATGTATAATTTCTTATAAACACCCCCTTACTCACTGTTCACCTGGTGTTTTGTGTGTATTTTTTTAATAAATTTATTATACTTAAATATATCATGTTTAACTTGTGTTAGTTAAACAAATTATATATTTAAAAAATATACTATGAAATACACGGTGCATCCAGTGAATACAAAAACCTAACAAAACGAGTAAAACTCATGTGAACCAAGTTCATACATGAACTCTATCATTGTTATATCTAAAAACTATCATTGTTATGTACAAAAACTTTTACTGTTTAAAAATATAAAATATTTTTTACACAGAGATTGTTTTTATATTATAAAAATGATAATTTTTATAATGCAAATAAACGGTAGCTTTTAATATATAATGATGATATTTAAAAAACCGAGTTAATAAAGATTAACTATATCTATCTGATTTTTGTCAAAAAACTAAATCTTACTTGAATTTAGAGGAGGAGATAATTACACGTAGGTACCTTTTTGTCAACAAAATCAGCCCAAAATCTAGCTCTTGATCTTTGGTAAGGATCACAAGGCAACAAGGGAAATTCATCCTTCCACACCTCATCTATGTACTCAACAATCTGGAGTGACTCACAAATGGGTTTCCCGTTGTGAATGAGAACCGGGATTTTCTTGTAAACCGGGTTCATCTCCACCAGAACCGGGCTTTTGTTGCCCAAATTCTCCTCTCTGTATTCGTATTCAACGCCCTTTAAAGCTAATGCCAATCTAACCCTCATACCAAACATACTCGCGTAAACATCCAACAGAATCACCGAATCACCCATTTTAGTTCCTTTTTTTCTTTTTCTTTTTTGTGCAGGAATAAAAGTGAAGATGGCGAAACAGCGAAGGCCAAAGAGAGGGAAGGAAGGTCGGTTTATGTGGGATCTCAATGAATGAAATAGTTGGTCAAGTGGGACCACTAATTGCTGAAATTTAAATTTATTGTGTATGGGAAATTGGGAACTCGCGATAAGATTGTAAGGGATTAAATTTTTTTGTAGTCACAGAATTTTCTTCGTTTTGAAATTAGTGGAATTGTTTTTTGGATTTTTTGATTTTGGTCCTATAAGTTATCAAAAATTTTGAAATTGATCCTTTAACCTGTTGTAGCAGGTCATCAAATAGATAATCGTCACCTATGTAATTATTTTATTTTTTCCTTTAATTTTGAAATGTCAACTAAACATTTCCAAATAATTTGTGTCGGATTTTTTTTCATATTTTTTTAGGAAGGAAGAATGGTTTTCTACGTATATTGATTTAATTTTTTAACTTTTTGGGTCAGTTTAGACCCAGTAAATCGACCCGATTCGCTTTGTCTTTTTATATAAAAATTGTCTTAAACCCGACCTAAAACCCCACCAAAATTATTAGGATTAAAAAAGGTAAAGTAGCGCTTCGAAATTAAAGAGAAAAATAAAATAATCATATGTGGTGTTTACCTGCTTGGTAACCTGCTGCAGCAAGTGAAAATGACCAATTTCAAAATTTTAGGAAACTTTCAGGACCAAAATCAAAAAGTCAAAACAATCGGGACCAATTTCAAAATGATACAAAGTTACAGGACTACAAAAAATTTAATCCCAGAATGTAATTTTGTATGATTGTTCAGTGAGTACTCGTCCTCATAATGTATTATCCGTTCCCTCGTTCCACCAAGTTTATGCATATTTATTTTATTTGTCCATTTATCAATCTTATACACACTTTATTTATGGAAAAAGTCACTTTATCTTTATCTCACCACCATCATTTAATTAATTCAAATATAATTATACTTTCACTCACAATCAACCACTTTATTAATAAATAAATCGCACAATACTCCATAATACTCTTAACTTTATCTATTTTTTTCTTAAAACCTGTGCCAAAAGCATCAAGCAAAATATTGGTGGACGGAGGGAGGTATTTGACAAAAACTACGTATGAAACAGTCTCATGCATGAGATGGTGGTACAATCTAGCACGAATCAATATTCATTTTTCTTGAAATGTCAAAACGTTATGCCCAAATTATGCTTCGTTTCACCGTAAGACTGTATCATTCATATGTACCTCTTTATAGTTTGAGCTTAAATTTAGTGCAGTCACCTATCAGTTCACCTCTAGTGATTTATAATCCAAAAATATTCATAACGAAAATATTTCATTCAAATTCGATATGATATTTGTTTAGAATAAACATATTTACTGTAACAGATAATTAATAAGATAACATTAAATATAAATTCTTTATTTTACAGTATACTATATTTTTAAAATTACAATCTTAATTTTGGCAGCCTTACATCACTGACCTTTGCATATGTTATCCTCCTATGACGAGGGGGAATGGAAGAGAAAAAGAGTAAACGAATAAAAAAAAGGAAAAATTACTAATAGGTACAAAATTTTGACACAAATTACTATTAGATACAAACAAAATTACATATATAACCATAATTGCACACGAACGTGCAAATACACCTGCGTATATGCAATCATTTCGAACCTAAAAGTAAATTACAAATTTTAAAATATACCTACCAGACTATCAGCAAATCTCCCCAAAGAAAAGCGGCCAAAGGATGTAAAGTAAGCAAATAAAGGAAAAAATAGAATCAATGTATAATGTTTTATGAGGGCTACAAACATATTAAGGGAATGGCAGATAGCATGAATCGGTACAACATTGCCAAAAAAAAAAGGTACATTTCTGAACCAAATTCAAAAGACCTGGCCTGAGATGGAGAAAGAAGCATCGACCATACAAATGATGATGTAACATATTACAAAACAAGGCCCCTTGAAAAAAAGGACTTTTACAAAGAAAGCTACCGATTACAAAACTAAATCCACTGATATTTGTAGATGAACCACATTAGTAAATCTCATTCTGTAAATATTAATTAGAAGTTGCCGTAAACAGAATATATATCCAAAACTTCTCTTATGACCGCATTCATTTTCAACGACAAAAACCATAATGTGGTCTGTAAAATGAGGATTGTGCTACTGGAAAAATTGTACAGATTGATTAGCTTTCTTCAATACTCTCTCTCTCTCTCAAAACATCATGTACGCCGCCTCACAAAGAGAGTTGCCACCTCGACTATTTGCAAGCACAGTAATCACCACCGGAACCAGTTAATACTCGCAAAACTACCAACTAATCGTAATTACTGCACTCCTATAGAAAAAAAAATCATGATAAAGCAGCAGTTGTGCATATAGATCATTCACATCATATCTACACATATATCAGAACGTAAGCTGCTCAAGGTATAAAATAAAAAGTGTAATTTGTTGATAATATAATGGGAAAGTTTAATCGCTTGGATTGTGAGATTCATACGGGTAATTTCTGTAATTATATTTAAGGAAAGTAGTTTTTATAGTCTAATAAATTATCATTTTTTTTCATTTAGTCCTGTCGACTTTTATGAATTGAAAATGGCCATGTAACTTTCAATTTTTCAACATTTTGGTCCGGTGATCAGCTGTAAGAGGTCAGTTGACGAATCAGACTTTGCCACGTGGACAAATCAAACTTTGCCACTATAGTGTCAGTGTCAACCGGATGTTTGACCTTCTACAGCCGGTTGCTGGACCAAAATGTTGAAAAGTGGAAGTTACAAGACTATTTTCAATTCGTGAAAGTCCATTGGACTAAAACCAAAATAGAGATTACTTACAGGACTAAAAAACTATATTCCCTTATACTTGAAATTTGAAGTGCAAAGCATACCATGATCTGACTTTGTCAGGTTCCAGATGACTGCTTCTCCTGGCTAAACAATTTGATACTATCAACCAATTTTGCTTTCAACTCCTCAGGAATTTTAGGAATAAATAATTTCTTCGCCGGTGTAATCAGCAAATTCCTGCAAAATTACCATATATGTACACAAGTAAGGAACAATTCCTGATAATATTCAGAAAAAAGAATTCAGGCATCTATATATATCTACCCAAACCAAGGATCAATCAAACAGTGCGCAGTAATCTTTTAACAGGTAAGACATCAACAATGCAATGGATGTTTTACCTTTATTTCTTACAAAACAATGAGCATAGTTCTCTAATACGCTTCCCAGAAGATATGAATAAAAATACCAAAAGCAAGATGTTACTTTCATTTCCACATCTTAATGATAGCGACAGTATAATATGCAGTGTTAAAGGTCAACTTCTTATGATATTTTTTCAGTACTCATCTTCAGATCAAAAACTACTTCGGCAAAATAATACTTAAATGACCAGTCAGACTCTAGCACCAGTTTCAAATTACGAGGGAAATACCAATGTAAAAAAAAAATGGAACAAAAGCCACAAGCTAACTTCAAATGTACAAGACAACTTCTACGCTATTAATGTTCGGTAAGAAAATAACCTACATTTTAATACCTAATGAAAAAGGAAATCGTCGTCTCTAAACCCATGGGACATGAAATAATGGTGAAGTGAAAGGATAAAAATCCGAACATAAGTTATTGTGCATGATATTTGGTTGAAACAAACCAAAACACAAATAAGTACCAACCACATTATTAAATGGCATAACATGTAAAATTGCATATTCATGCGAATTCGTTTCTGGGACTGGCATAGTTATTAATGGCGCAAGGCGCCACAAGGCGAGAAGCAGCGCCTAGCGCCTTAGGCGCGCCTGGCGCCTTAGGCGCTCGCCTTGCATCCCTGGAAAAAACAACATAAGACCTTGATAATTTCTTAGTAAACCTAACCATGGCTTCTGTAGCAATACCCCAAGTCAAATTTTCACCTTGGTGAACCAACTCATCTTCATCTTCCATTAGACCAACCACCCACTCATTGCTTTCATCTATATCCCTCAAAGAGATACGCACGATTATACTTGATAAAAAGTGAATCTTGAAACCCTAGATGTGATTCACTTAAATATTAAGACTTAAGAGATAGTATTTTTTATTATTCTGATGTTATTTGACAAATAAAAAAATGTTTTTTTTATTTCAAACCCTAGATGTACGCAAGGCACGCCTTAGGCGCGCCTTTTGCCGAGTCAAGGCGCCGAAAGGCGCCCCCAGGCGAGCGCCCAGAAAATCCCAACCGCCTGGGCCTATGGCAGGCGCGATGGCTGGCGCCCCGAGTGCCTGGCGCCTTAGGCGCGCCTTTAATAACTATGGGGACTGGAACTGCAAATAATATTTTATGAAATGGTAAATTCAAAAAAAGAATATATATATATATTGACAAGAGGTTCACTTAAAGCATCAAGGAGCTAACTCCAGTCCCTAACAAAATCCATAACACGAGTGCCTGAAGTCTTTAATCATTAATGTTAACTCAAAAGGAATAACAGCATAAATGCCCACAACATTCACTGATTTGACAGTTATTCTTCCAAAAAATATAATGCCCACCAAATGTTTGTTAGTTTATACTTTCTCCTAAAACATATAATATTCAAGACAGAAATACTAGTTGTATACAACACCCAACAATTTAAAAAAAAAAACCATTGAAATATATATGGAACCAAAACTACCATCCTGGCATCCTCTACAAGTCAAGTACATAGCAAATTATCACTTACATCTTAGGTCTTTCTATTTTGCATGTGTGAAGTGAAGTCGAGGTACTTTTACAATTTAGGAATTTCCATGGACATGAAAAACACTCAAGTGTACATTTGACTCGATATTATACAGATGCATAAACCAATAAAATTTAATATTGCCTGAAGAAAAAGAATGTATTCTCAAGTCTGCATATACTTAAAAGTTCTAAGAAATTATTCTGATGTCCATCATGGTGGTAGTGTAAGAACTCAGCCTCATCTAACTTCGTTTGCCAAACACCATTATGGAGGAATAAGAAGAGCACATGCTACATAATATACATGTATGGTCTATTATTGAAGTTCCTACATATATATTAGTTAGCATGCACTCTTCTTATTCCTCCATAATGGTTTTAATTTCTGTAGTCTATCTTTATGATGCCTAGACTAATTTTTTTGGTGCTAATCTTGGAACCTTCAAATGATTTAAGGTTTGGATATACATCATAGCAGCTGATTACAAATTAAACAAGGCTGTCCATATCCAGAAATCCCTGACAATTCACACAAAGTCCTTTACCTCTCCCTTAAAAGTGGGTTGCTGATTTAAGCAACCCATATTATGTACAAAAATAATCCAGGTAAAAAATGACCCAAAAAAAGGGGATAGATATGGATAGTGGATTGCAGGGGAGTTGAGTGAACTACATAGCTACACCTCATATAAACTAGTTAAGGTCTCTGTTCAAGCATCAAGTAAACATTAATAACAAACTCTCATCTTACACACACAATCGGTGTTCATATTTTCAAACACAATCAATTTCAAATCAAGAAGCAGTGATTGCATCTATATAGTAAGTTTCATGACAGCTTACTTCAACTCAAGGTCATTTGACACAGTATTTCCTGTTTCTTGACACAACTTTTTCCTTTCCTGCATGAAACTCTGCACTTCATCAGACCATCCACATGAACGCAGATGCAAGTAAGCTTCTTTCTTGATCCTGAAGAACGTGAAAACATAATTTAGTAATAGTTTCCTGTAAGATAGTAAATTTTATAAACTGTGAAAAAATCTTCACAATATATCTAATAAGAAAACTTCTACAAAATACAGCAAACAAGTAAAATTATCTACTAAATATAGCCAATACGTGAAGGGCCAAATGTTGATCTCTCGGTCACAGCAGTGAAAAATAAATCAAAACTTAAAAAATAGAGTGAAGAATTATCAATTCATTGGGAGGATAAGAATGCATTTGGATGATGCGAAAATTTCTACAACATATATAAAGTACTGTACAGGTAAAGTGTCTGTTTGAGGATGAACAATCAGGGTTAACAAGAAAAATACAACTTGACTACATGCCTAGCCCCATGGTCCACGACCCAATTACTTAGGATAAATATACCTACAATCAGAAATCAACATTAGGACATAAAAGTGTCATGATTTTCTGACAATAATAAAGAAGTCAAAATTTGAAAGACCAAAGGTCATCTATCTCTTATATATTGGTCGAACATCTAACCATATGACCAATAGAGGAACGGATTACGGATGCAGGCCAAAATGAGGATGCAACTTACCATCATCTAACCCAGAAAACATGCATTTTTTTCCATCTAAGAAACTTAGATCAATTAAAGATGATAAATTAAGACAACTAGTAATGCATTTGTAATGCATTTTTGGATGATGGCAAAATTTATCATCATCTGACCCACGCAAACAAGCATTTCCACTTACCTTAAGAAACTTAGATTAATCAAATATTATAAATTAAGACAACTAGTACAAAGAGTATGAAAATAAATATGTTTCAGGCATGGGGAACTTGTAATGAATTCTAAGGCAAAATGAGATGGGATTCAGTAAAAGATGAACTTTCAACTTCAAATCTTCTAAAAATCACATACAATTCCTTGAATACTTCCACTTCAGAACGAGATTGATCGTCTGTAGCAAGAAAAATGCATGAACTATCATCTCTTATCTTCCTTTTCACACATGAGTTGTGAGAGCCCCTGATGTCTCCATTCCGTAAATCTTGGCAGTCAAGACTTTTCTGTAATACAGTTGTTACTCTGGATCCATTTACTCCAGGTGAATTCTTCTCTAAGGAGTCAATTGCAATATGCCCATTTTCTCCATTACTTAGTGGCGAACATGATACCTCTTTCTTTGTAATCTGATTGTCTTCTAGCTTTTTGCTCGTATCATACCCCTCATTTATCAATATACCCGATTTTTTCTTTTCAACCAAAGTCAATGAAGCTGCTGTATGGCCATTTTCCTCCCTCATCTCCTTTTTGTAAACAGCAATTTTGAAATTTCCAGGGGCAAAGGGCTTGCTGGTAATCCCAGAGTCACTAAACGTTCTATTCTCATTAGGCAGCCCTTGATCAATCTTAGATTTCATAAAATTACTTGAATTACTGCAATGGGACCCAAGTGAAGAGACAGAGCTACATGTATCAGAAAGGTTATTATCAGAAAAAACATTAATATCAGCTGGTGTTTCAACACGATCAGACCTTTGGGATGTAAATGGTTTAGTTCCATTAGGCACAAGGTAATTGGTTGATCCATTCGTCTCAGAATGATTGGCAGAAACTTTCACGTTAACTTGTTTTTCAGGACAAGTTAACTTCTGGAAAAGCAATCTCGTTCCATTGGTCAACTTATTGGACTCTTGTCTGGTATCTCGACAAACTGTCTGTTGCATTATTGATGTCTTATTGCCATTCGATTCATGAGATTTACATCCGTTAACCACTGTATCAAACTTAGTTTGAGGCCTCTGTTTTGTGCGAGAGAAGAAAAGTATATAGGCTTTTTCTGATAAAACCTCCTCCAAGGTTGAGACTGAAACATAAGAATCATTGCAGCAGTACCAGCGGCCAAAAGCATCCTGAGCAAAATAGAAACACAAAAATTAGACATATAAATTGCTGGTTACAAAGAAACAATCAATTTTACGTAATGAAACAACCATGAAAAGACCTTGATATATGCATAGTAGTGCCCAGAATCAGGAGAGAAACCGGAATGTACAATTGTACCAAAGAGATTATACTCAGGGTGCTGATCCTGTAAAAAGAAGACAAAATTAGTGCACAAGGAAAAATATCACAACGTTATGATAATTCTCAGTATGCCTCATCTAGAGAAAGTATAAATTGTCCAAAAGCTCGAAAAAAGAAAGTACTCTGGGTGCTGATGCTGCAGAAAGAAGACATCACTTGTACATCAGGGTAAATGCCAAAATACAGCAAATATTTATGAAAATTCTCTGTATGCCTCATCTTGAGTAACTATAGATTTTTCAAAAAAACTTGAAATGAACCAGCACATAAATTGACTTTTTGTAATGAAAGCTTAATAGAGATATCACTTATGAGTTACGATTGAAATCAAAGATATCCAACAGAAAATCACATGGTTTTTAGAGACAACAGGCCCACCTCAGATAGGCCACATATTCATCAGTGCATATAATAAATAAATAAATAGATGTTTACCAAACAAAACAGGGACTATGCAAAATAAATACATGTTTACAGTTTACCTAATAAATAGTATCTGTAATGCATTAAACAGGACCCCCGAATGTTAAACAATAGAGATTGCGTGCAAATTGTAATCCAAAGTGCTGACTCGAGGGCAACAGTTTTTTAGTCATATATTGGTACATTAGACACAACTCCCCCCCATCCCCCCCCTCTTTCACTTCATAAGCGGATAAGCCAATACACAATGGGGAGCCTATAGTCAACTAAAGATTTCAGAGAAATGCATATAGAGAAAAGAAAATGGTCAAATAAAGTTGAACGGAAAAAACATGTTCACATGCAAAAGAAGAGAGAGGGCAGGAGAATTCAGATAAGTAGCAGATAGGTCTATGATAATAAGTATGATCAACTCAAACAACCAGGATTAAAAAGTAGATGAATTCATGAATTATACAAATGGAATCTCCAAATTCTTTCAACAAATCTTCAAATTATGAAGTTAAAAGCAATCATGGTTCAATCTAGCATGGTATGTAAAGCAAGTGAAAAGCAATGGCCCATAACTTTCTTCCTGACTCTCAAGTTTGAATGAAGGACAACAGGTTTCTGAGGCAGACATGACAGCATCAGCATTTTAAAATCAAAAGGTGCAATGGGAGTTGAAATAAATAGGATTGGCAACATAATAGAAATTAAATAAAGAGACACAAAGAGAAGGCTGTCGGCATATATGCAAGTTACATTTGTTAAATTTTAAAGGAGGTGGGGGAAGAAGAAAAGCATATAAAATGTCATGCATACAACTTAATAACGTACCTTGCTCCCTTTGCACATGTGACTTGACAAAACTAATATCTCATCAAATGAAATGGGTTTATCAACCTTTCCGCCAAATATGCCCTCAAACCTCTACAAACCAAGATCAGGAAAGAAATCAAGAAAAATAGAAATTAATCAAATATTGTAACCATGTACACCAAATTAAACAAAGAAGAGATGTTCTACCATACCTTTAATTGAATAACAAGAACATTGGGTGCCTCAAGAACTGACATTTGCTTCCTTGCAGTCACCAATTCCTTACAACTAAACAAGAGTACGTTCATAACATGAAACATAAGTTGGTAAAGTTCATTTGCGCAAATATAATATCAGTAGAATGTAACATAATATGGATTGGACTTTTGCATGTTCATAAAATAAAGAAGGATTCAAATACTTACTTATCACACTTGTATTTATTGTTTCCATCCAAGACCTCAGGCTGAAAAAATTTCTGCAAAGCTTCTCTGAGTGATCCACTATGCAAAATATCGAGGCTAATATCCATTATCTCATCAACCTTATTTGACTCAGCCCCACACGACAAACATTTTACTTGACTCTGCAATGCTCCTCCAAAGATCTCCTTCACCACCGTTTCTCCACTCCAACCAATATCTCCTCCATTGGAAATCCCATTCTTCCCCCTTTGTTGCTGCTGCAACTTCTTTAACCTCAAGCATGTATTATGGCACGCATCAATCACATAACGCAAAAATTCATGAGCATCCTCTTGCCTCCCGGCACGAAAATGCTCAGCATATATCCGTAAACAGCTGTTTATTTTTAAAGGAGCATCTGAGACTGCTTCACTATTCAAAGAGCGATAAATTCGTTTTTCTAATATGCAAAAAGGACACTCCCCCTTCTTCTCCTTCCCTGCTCCAAAGTCACCTAAAAAAATTGATGATTTTAATGATATGTTCATAATCATTATCTGCAAGTCAATCTTAAGCTGAGGCATAAATGCAAGAAAATCAGAAATGTTCTCATTAGACAACATTTATTTATTATAGCGTTCTTTTAATAATCTATTCATAATCCAGTCCAATTATGGCAAGTTACTAATCATAAAGAGAATATAGGAACTATAATGGCATCCGTAGAGTACACGTGTTAACTTCCACACATGTAAGAATAATCTTACTAACACAAGCTACTGGATGACTTCAAAAAAAAGGGACAACCTGGACTGGAATCTTTTACTTCCATTTCTCAACATTTAATAATTAAAACAGTTTTTCTCGACATAAATATTCCTTAAGAGTACACGTGTGAACTTCCTTATACATGTAAGAATAATCTTACTAACACAAGCTACTGGATGACTTCAAAAAAGAGGGACAACCTGGACTGGAATCTTTTACTTCCATTTCTCAACATTTAATAATTAAAACGGTTTTTCTCAACGTGACATCATTATGCTATGTTAGGTTAACCAACGTGACAAATCTACACTTACTTGAGTTGCATTCCACTATAATTATGCATTTATGGATTACTAGAGTAGCGACAACATTAGCATTAATTAGAGATCGTTCGTAAAATAATCAAGGAATCATTAACTCATGTATGTGTTTATTTAACCAAAAACCATGAAATTGTTCATTTACAAATTATTTGGCAAATATGCACAGAATCACAAACCCTCCCCCAAAAAATAAAAGCACAGGTAAAACAAGCATTGAAACTGCAGATTTCTAAATTAATACACACCACCAGCTCAAAATCCCCATAACTCAGTGACACTTAAACCTACAATTCTCAAAAAATATCAGGCTACACGAAAAGTGTCAATAAACCAAATTACTCTGAATTAAACAATTACTGTAGTGATTAACCAGAAAAAATCGAAAAAAAAAAGTGAATACACAAACATAAAAACATATAAATGAATGGCGGAAGAGAAAGTAGAGGGAACCGTACAAACAGAAGAGTGGAGATTCCGGAGGCAGAAATTAGCAAGGGGAGGAGTGAAGGTGAGGCACTGAAGCACGGAGTTGAGGTAGCAGGAGTTACCGAGGTTTCGAAGCCCTAGAGGGAGCGAGGCGTGATTTCGCTTCAACAACTTGAGAAGGCTCGGCTGCCACGTCATCTGCAGCATGCCCATCACCGACGACTTCCGACCGCCGCCACCTCCGCCTCACCATTGGCCGGTCAGCACCGCCGAGATCGCATCACCTTCTCGATGCTTCTATGTGTTTGTGTTTGTGTTTGTGTTTGTGTGTGTGCGGAGAGTTTTCTGTTGGGGGAGGATTTTTCTATTTGTGTCGAATTAATTGGGAGCGAGCGAGAATTGGGTTTCTGGGGTTAGGAGGTTTTCATTTATTTGTATTTCTGTTTTTCCGTTTTTATTATGTTTATTAAATTATTAATACGCGACTATTATGATGACGGGCTTGTCCTTGTGGAATGTAGGTGTGGCCTTTTACCCATGTGTAATTTCTCTATTTATATTTTTTATAAGAAACCAACTCGTGCTGCTTTTTATACGACGTTCCGACAAACCAAATTCTAAATCTATTAAGGAAAATATTGTTGGGTTATGGAGACGGAGTGAAACGGGAATGCAGGACGCAGGAGGTGCTCGACCTGTGCTCGAGGTCGAGCACTAGTGCTCGGTCGAGCCCCCCCCTATCCAGCGCCATGAGGGAGCTCGAGCTAGGTAGTTGATCGAGCAGAACCGCTCGACCAAATGCCCTGGTTGAGCGGTTCCGGAAGCCAGACGCGGGATTAGGGCTTCGGCCAAGTTTCATCTTTTAGAGTTTCGGCCAGGATGGGTCAAACCTAGGTTTCTTGTATAAATACCCCTCTGACTCCCCCATTGTATCTTGCACTACTTGCACTATCTTATACGGTATAGTAGATCTCTCCTGGCTTGGTAGTGCCCCCAGACGTAGTCATTCCTGACGAACTGGGTAACCAAATTGTTTGTCTCTAAATTCCTAGTTCCATTATTTTCTCCATAATTGCTTGTTTAATTCTTAACAAATATGTTACCATCAAATCTTGAGGGAATGAGGGTATCATTATCACATACTTTGCTAAGATTTGCACCATTTTATTATTCTTTTGAAGGATTATCCCATGCATGTTAAAATTCTTTAATAATATACTTTTTCGGTCCATAGGACAGTTGACATATAATGAATACTCACACCGTGGGCAAGGCGCCAACAGATTTGAATTGACCTGGCTAATTTCAAACTAAGACCTGATACAAAATTTAAGTTTCATTTTTTATTGTCTTCAATTCAACTCCCGAACTTGTCACATTTATACATCGAGTCCTCTATCAAAGGAAAAGAAGGGAGATGCCTTATGATTTGTCTATGAGAGTGTATTGTCTGGACAATTTGGAAGACAAGGAATACACTTATATTTCGTGGAGAAAATTTTGATATTAAGAATCTCGTGGAGGAAATAAAGTGGGATGGACGAGGATTAAAGGAAAATGGAGACAAGATGTTGCTTACTCGGAATGATGTAAGGATATTAAAGCTATACTTTTGTAATCTTGATTAGTAGACTAGGCAATTTTGTCTTAGGTGATAAATTAAGATTATTGTGTAAATGATGCTTGTACTCTAGGTACTTCTTATGCCCTTTGGTAGGCATATAATATTTTTCTGATAAAAAAAGTACATCAAGTCTCTGGTGCCTTGAGAATATCATCATGATCGCGAACCACATAATCCACCGGAAATACTGAACTCTCCTCTATGGCTTCACCCAGAGCATGTCTCAAGATGATACCTTTTAATATACTAAATAATATCTTTTAACATACAGAGTATCACGTTTTAATAATTTTGAAAAAAAAAATCCCATAAAGTTACATTTTTTAAAAAGCAAAACTTCATATGTTAAAAGGTATTATTTTATATGTTAAGGTATTACAATAAAATTAATGTGAACCAATTTTACAACACGGTTTACTTTTAAATAAAGTATATTCAATGCATTAGACTCTAATATGTGCATCCAAATTTCAACATAAAGATAAACAACAACTGCTCTTATGTCATGACAGATCCAATATTTTAGAAATAAAAATACGATCAATACATAGAGTATTGCATAAATATTTTTAATATTTAAAATTGTACAACCAAATATAAAATTAAAGAGTTGGTCTAGTGTGCAAATTTTCCCATGTGAAAATATTATATTTCGTAAGTCATAATAGTAATAAAAGGGTGGGCGTATGAGTTGGGTAACATGAGCTTTAGTAGCCCAATGGTAGGTAACATCTTGTCCAACTGTTTGTCACGATAAAAATTATTTAAAAATAAACTCACCAATATAACACATTAAATATTCATTAATAACATCCTCACTAATTTATTTACTTAGAGAATCTTACATTATTGTCTATATAAGTTTGAAGGGTACATGCAAAACTGAAGCAGTATTACATGTAAAAATATAAAAGAATTAATCCAAATATATTAAAAAGTTAAAATTTTGAAGTGTGTTAAATGCATAGTTGAAGCAATATTAAAATTCATAATCACCAATTATTAATGCCTTCAATTTTGATTTTAAATAAGAAACTGAAGCAGTATTACAAATAAAACATAAATGTATTACAAACAAAACATAACAGTATTACATGCAAAAATATAATAATATTACAGAAATAACATAACGATATTACAATCTAAACATAAGAAAAATTAAAGTAAGTTACGAAGATTGTCTAATCAAAATGGAATAGTATTACATGCAAAATGTAACAATATTACAATTAAAAAACATGATTTTAAATGTATTATACATATAATTTGTTAACAGAAGTAATAATAAAAAAATATTTCTTCATATACTTGAATTCACTAGATAACAAGAGTTGACTCTGTTTTTTTATTTATCAATTGATTGAAAATTGTAATCTATCGATAATTAAATATACATATTTAATTAAAATAAATATAAATACTGTATATTATATATAAAACTTCAATCTTGAACATTAAGTTGTTATAGTACAATGGTTAATATTTCTACATGTTATGTTTATTGACCTGGGTTCGATTCTCAATAGCACTTCACATAAGACTTTGTCAAAATTAAATAAGATATTACATAAAATTCAACCACAAAATAAATTATAAGTAAATCATAAGAATTCAATCATATTTACCTAAAAAGAGAGAAGGTTATTACGTGGATCATATTCACCGTACACCACTATTACTATTGTTTGTGAGCATGGTGCACATAATACTTTGCCATAAAATAAAAATAAAAAAAACCCTCAAATTATACAATTGCCAAAATTAAATAAGATATTACATAAAATTCAACCACAAAATAAATATTAAGTTAATCATAAAATTCAATCTTATTTACCAAAAAAAAAGAGAAGGTTATTACGTGTGTCATATTCACAATAATGGTGTACGGTGAACATGGTGTAACTACGATGGACAACTCTCAACAATTTCAAAAATATTTTTTACAATCTTTTCAGAATATCAAACAATTTTACACGCATATTGACAAAGTCACATTTTAAAAGAAACAAAAAAAGGCAACAATTATTCATTTATTTTAGCAGTATAACATAGTTAATATTTTTCCTATTAAGGAAAATAAGGTGATATTATTTTTAAAAAATGAAAATGAAAAACAATGGCCAGAAGAGAATACAAAAATAGTCCACAAAAATGGTCACTTAACTCAACAAAGGGGTGTAAGTTAGGGGTGAGCATTCGGTAAATCGACTATCGAACCAAACCAAATTAATAAAATCGAAATAATTGAATTGTGTCATAATAAATCGAAACCAAATTATTTGCCTACATAACAAATTGAAATCGAACCGTAGAAAACCAAAAATTCAAAATTTGCTATTTAACATTTAACAATTTTTTAAAAGAATTTCAAATATTAAATATCATACACTAATAAACAAGTTAATAGTCAACAAATTCATATATTCCTTACCAATATACCATGACATTACCTGTCCACAACTAAAAAAAATCCAAAAACTCATACCATTATACCATATGCGCATACCTATGTTCCACAACGCAAATCTAATAAGAAAACTGAAAAAAGAATATATTTATATAGTTCAATTGTCCAAGTACTGATAAGGAGAAGGCTGATATGGTATGCAAATAAACCTACACTCCTTTAGTTGAAGATAATAAAAAATCTTATATTGGCAAGAGTTCGTTACTAACGAGGCTGCATTTGATTTCTACAATCAATGTGCATGGGTATGTAAATTTAGTGTTAAAATACGTAACCTAGAAAAGATAAGAAAACAAATGAAGTGGTATGGAAAGAACTCACATCTAATAAGGAAGATCATACTAATGAGGCATACTAAAGAAGGTTAAAAGATATCAGTCACGTACCAGAGAAAGGAATCAAGGTATCTTTAGGGTGAGCTGCAATGCAAATATGACAATTGCCAGAAAAATAAGAAGGGCCAAATTGTTAACACATTTGTGGAGGGTCATAACCACACTCTTACAACCCTCAGCAAGGTGCACTTGTTACGGTCGCATTGGACAATGTCTGGCACCAGGGACGTACGCAGGATTTTTTATCATAGTGGCCCAATTTATAAGAATAATTATACGAATAATATATTTAAAAAATTTATTCAGGTCCAACAATTAAAAATAATAATATGAAATTATTATAAAATTGAGATGGTAAACAAAACTAATTACCTTATAAGTCTAAAAAATAGTGATATTTCTAATTAGAATTCCTAAACACAAACTATAAAAAAAAAAGAAGATAAAATTAAAAAAAATGGTAGCAATGAAATAGAAAGAAATCAATTAAAAATTTAAATTAACATGGAGAGAGAGAAAAAAGCAATATAAATTGAGCAGAATATAAGTAGTAGTTTACTTAAATTCCACCACTAGTCTAACATCAACAATTGTTTAAAGATCCTATTGTAATATATATAGTGAAAAAACTTCAAAACCTCAGGACGCCTCAGTGCTCCCTTGGCCCTTATATACGTCTGTCCTTGTTTGCCACTAAAAAAATATTAACTGCACAATTCTCTCAAGCTAATGTATTAACTTCTCAAAAAAATGTGATTGCTGGAGATAGATTCTAGAGGACCAGAAAACGTGGGGTGCATGGAAAGATATATTAGGAATCACAAGTACATCTTTAAAAGAATCACAAAAAGGACATGATGTTGAGACATTGATTCTCTATGTTGAATCAGAAAAATAAAAGTTTTCAGCTTTCTTTTTTTACTATGAAGTTGATGAAAATAATAAGTTCATTAGGTGTTTTTGGTCTGATGCAGTGTCAAGAAGATATTATAATATATATATATATATATATATATATTTTTTGGTGTTGTGATTGTGTTTGATACGACGTACAACACAAATAGATATGAAAAGATATTTTCTCCTTATACTAAGGTCCATCATGGGCAGACAATTATTTTTTGGTTGTATTTTTAAGTGATGAAAAAACCGAGTCATTTGTATGGTTGTTCAGTAAATTAATGGAAGCAATGACAGAGGGACCCTCGTGTATTATCATAACCGATCAAGATCCTACAATGACAAAATCTATCTCCCAGGTCTTCCCCCAAACTTTTCATTGCTATTGTATTTGACACATTTTGAATAAATTTTCCAAGAAGTTAAATCCAATAACTTATCGCAAGTATTATTATATGATTAAAATTTTGACTTTTGATTCGGAGTCATCGAATGTATTTGAATACAAATGGATTGAGATGGTGAAAGTTACAAAATTGAAAGATAATGATTAGTTGAGCCATGTGTATAATTTGCGGCAACAACGGGTCCTAGTGTACTTGAGACACATCTTTAGTGCAGGAATATCAAGTAGCCAACAAGCTGAAAGTGCACATGCTTTCTTCCAAAGGTACTTGTCAAATAAAAACTCTTTGATGGATTTCAACACTCGTTTCAACAATGCTCTTAGAAATCAATGACACAACGAGTTAAAAGTTGATCATGTTGACATAAATGAGTGACCGAAGTGTAAGTCATTATGGCCAATAAAAAGTTAAAACGTGTAATTTGTACACAAGGAATAAATTTTTGTACTTCCAAGATGAGATTAATGAAAGTAATGCATATCGTATTAACCTTGTTACTAGTTGTCAAGAGAACGGCGTCTACACTATTACGAGGATTCATAAAGCAGATAGCTCTCGATAACGACGCCTTATATACGACATGCAAATGGAACACATCTCATGTAATTGCAAAATGTTTGAGTTTGAAGGAATACCATGCAAACATAAGCTAGTATATTTTCAAGTCAAACAAGTATTTGAGTTACCTGATAAGTACATTTTGCATAGGTGGACAAAAAGTGCAAAGGTGTGGGAGAAATAACTGATAAAAGTGGCACATCTATTAGTAAAGTTGGAGATGTGTCCTTAATTTCTCGTCATGAGAGACTGTCTCATGTGGCATCACTATTGGTAGATGATGCATCCTTAACAAATATTGGCATTGATCTTGTAATAAATGCTTGACAAACTTTTATATGAAATATTCACGGATCTAAGATCCATGAAATACGACCCATGGGTCAAAATGAGAAGCGCATAACACAGAGCAAAAAATTCGTGGATCCTATGCAGGTCGAATCGGGTCAAACAAATATTTCCTAAAAATTCGATCAAAGGCAGAACATCAAAACTCACTCCAACATCTGTGTTACTATAAGGGCAGACATATGTTATTGTGAGTACATGTATGTGTTGCTGTAAGGAATGATCCATGAAACATGACTTGTGGGTCAGAAGGAGAAGCGCATTAACAAAGAGGGAAAAATGTGGATCTTATGCGGGTTCAACTGGGTTAAACATATTTTTCTATAAAATTCGTGTAAAGTCAAAACAGCAGAACTCGCTGGAGATATGTGTTACTATAAGGGCAAACATGTGTTACTATAAGTACATGTATGTGTTACTATAAGGACAAAACGACACTCTCTCTATTTTCATCCACTTTCCCCTCTATTTTTTTACTAATTCAATACAACAAGTTACATTGTTCTAAAATACACTACGGAGTGCATGATGCACCTGGTGCATATAAGACTTAGCCTCTGTTTAATGTTCAATATTCATAAAGAAATAAACATTCATATTCTGTCATGCACCTTAATAGTTTTATCTTTTTTTTCAAATCCAAAAGTCATGTCTTCTTTTTGCATAAAAAAATATTAGTGGCAGTGTAAAATTAAATTTTTACTTGAATATTTATCTCACCACATATATAAAATATGGATCTGAATTGATATCATCTAATTTTTCACAATTTAATAATATAAAATTTACTAATAAAATTAATGTATTCATATTCTGTCATGCACCTTAATAGTTTTATCTTTTTTTTCAAATCCAAAAGTCATGTCTTCTTTTTGCATAAAAAAATATTAGTGGCAGTGTAAAATTAAATTTTTACTTGAATATTTATCTCACCACATATATAAAATATGGATCTGAATTGATATCATCTAATTTTTCACAATTTAATAATATAAAATTTACTAATAAAATTAATGTGTAGATCGAGCATAGGTGAATGCACACTTTAGCAAGGTGGGGCAATTGCCCATCTCAATTTTTATTGCGAAATATCATATATACCCCCAAAACTTTTAAAGTTTCACAAATATTTTTAACACTATAAGAAAATAAAGAATTGTCTATGGAATTTTCAACGAAAATAATTTTATCCTTAAATAGTGATGATTGCCTACGATTTACCTACAAATTTTCCCAATCATATAGACATTTTCAATCATCAAATTACCTATTAATAATTTGTCTAACAACAATGTAATTCATATAGGTAAATTTATTTATAGGCAATTTCAAATTACTCCAATTACAAATGTAATTGCCTATGGAAATGCCAATTGCATGCAGAATTATTTGTGTAAGTAATTTATTTGCCTACGAAAATTATAAATGTGTAAGCAATTTGCTCGTACGTAATTTATTTTCCTTTAAGATTCTGTAGGTAAATTGTTGACAATACATTTGCCTACTAGAATGTTAAAAGTCTGTAGGCATTGCTCACTATTTAAAGACGAAACTATTTTGTTGGAAGATTCTATAACCATGTTAGAAAGTTCTGTAGTCAATTATCTATTTTCTTATAGTGTAAAAATTAGATACACAGATGAATGGATAAATGATAATTTAGCAAACCGTTGTTGCCTGTAATTTAAAGTATTAATTCATTATAAATTTTCCCTCTTAATTGGACTATATTCCTGCATCCGCCCCTTAGATGGAGTTAAAAATATAATCTACATATACTACTTTACATATTGTTGGGGGGAGAGAGAAATATTTGGTCCTTTTCATCCGAAGTTTTTATGGGAGGAGAAAGATTTATAAATATATTTAGAATTATTTGAGAGACTTAAGGATCTTAATTTGTTATATTAATATAATTAATAAATACATTAATAATCTAAAATTGATGATCTATGATGATGTGGATGGCCAACTAAGCAATTGAGCTCAATAAGGAACTCAATTGTAATCTCCCTATCAAAATAAACAAATCGTTAAAATTGTTTGGAATTTGATTTGATGATTTCCAATTGATATACACACTCAAAGTCTTATGGACTCAACGCCCAATTATTGATGGTTTGTAATTTTTATCATCATAATTTGCTCGTTTTCGAACTTTTGAGGCCGAGAATTTCCAGAAAGTACCGCAGTAAATTATTCCAAATTTAGGGAGTTTCTAGATTTTTATTTTGAATTCAAGATCCGTGTTTCAGAAAAACTCTTCGATGGATAAATAAGGATGAAAGATTTTAGAAAAACTCTTTTTTCACATTATCCTATTTCTCGATTGGTAGTTGCTGAATCGAGACTTGGTTTTGTGTGACTTCCTATAATTGGTACTCTGTTTCAGTTCGTTGTTTATTTCAATTCTTGTTGAGGTCCGTCTTTAGAAACTGATTCGATTGGTTTATCACTTGAGTGTTTGGATTTTTCTCCTTTCTGGGCTCTGTTTGTTGAGGTATTTCAATAGATTTTTTGATAATTTAGTATTCTGATCAAAGATCGACTAATTCAGGGGATTAGAACTCACCGTCTATTAGGGGGGCCACTTTTCAAGCTAGAGCAAAGCTACGTATGGGTTCTTTTTGTTGAGGCATTTCAATAGATTTTTTGATAATTTGGTATTCAGTCAAAGACCGACTAATCCGGGGGACCAGAACCCACCACCCACCACCCACCGTCCACTAGCAGGGCCCCTCTTCAAGCTAGAGCAAAACTCTGTATGAGCTCTGTTTGTTGAGGTATTTTAATAGATTTTTTATAATTTGGTATCCAGCCCAAAGACCGACTAATTCGGGGGATCAGAACCCACCATCTGCTAAAGGAGGCCCCACTTCAAGCTAGAGCAAAACTCTGTATGGACTGACTCATTTCAAGAGTTTATTGCACCTAAGGGGTTTCGAACTTGAGACCTAGGAGGAGCATACTCATAAATCTCAAGCCTACACCACTTGCCAACCCTTAGGGGTTGGTATTTCAATAGATTTATTTGTGATTTGGGAGATTTATCTTCTTATTTCTTCAGGCCATATTTGTTTTCCACTGGGGAGATCCGAATGGGGGATAGGACCATCCCGGACACTTTTCGGATTTGCATATCCAATCCTCCATCCAAATACACATCCACTTCTATTATACATTTATACCCTATAACTATTACATAACTACTTTTTTACACTAACACATTCTCTTTCATACTTTTCTTACAACAATTCATTATCTCTCCTATTTTTCTTACACTTTCTTTCATATAATTATTACCACACTAATTAACAAAAATAAAATAATATCTATAATCTCTATAATGCAAAACTTCTATAAGATGATGTGACAATTAATAAAATGATGTGTCAATGATGTGGCAAAGTCACATTCCTCTATTTTAAATCCCTCTAATCTCATTTATTTTGGTTGTTATTTTAATCTCAGCCGTTGATTTTTTTTACTATTTTCTATAAATTTTCACATTTCTTATTCATTTTTCATTCATTCTCAAAAACTTAATCATCCACAGTATGCAGAGATTATCGTTCTTATCTCTCTCTCTCTCTCTCTATCTCTCTATCTATTTTTTTTTTCTGGTAATTATTTTGATTCATTATGTAGTTTAAAGTTGATCATGTTTACAGATTTCTTCCGATGTTCTTAATTCGTATTTGGATTCATTATTATTTAGTTTCATTCTAATATTTTGATTTTTAGGTGATCTAAATTATTCTACATGTGGGGAAGATTATGAGATATCAGAAGAAGTGTGAAAATGAATGCATGAAGATTATGTGTTTTCTACTATGAAGATGAGAACACGATTATATGTATATCGATCTAATGTGAAGATCATTGTAAAAAGTTCATAAATATTCGTTTAAGATTTATATTAATGTAAGTGATGATGATCCTTCAACCACTGTATTTTAATGTTAATTTGATAAAATATTTCAAGTTTGATTAAATTTTTTGGTGTAATATTTCTCGAACGAAATACATTACTTTGTTAAGATTACTTAATTATCTGATACTTTTGCAAAAGGAATACTAATACTATATGAAATAATCGTAATTTTTATTTGTATATTAATATTCTTGCTTTAATTAAATATAGTGTGTAATTAATGATAATTAATTTATAATATATTTACCAAAAATAAAAAGTCAATGGTAATTAATTTATAATATATTTACCAAGAATATAAACTCAAAGTTCATTTAATTATAATAATTAATGATAACTAATTTATAATATATTTACAAAAATATAAACTACTTTAGTTTGAGGTGATATAAAGTCATGCAATTAAATCCCTGGATTATGATTAAAAAAAAATGAATGCATGAAGGTTATGTGTTTTCCATTATGAAGATGCATGCGAACAAGATTATATGTATATCAATCTAATGTGAGGACCATTGTAAAAAGTTCTTAAATTTTCATTTAAAATTTAGATTAATGTATTTTTTTTAATGTAAGCGATGATGATCCTTCAACTACTATATTTTAGTGCTAATTTGATAAAATATTTCAAGTTTGATTTAATTTTTTTTGGTGTAATATTTTTCGAACAAAATCCATTACTATGTTATTATGACAATCACGAATAATCATACTCTAAATATTTCTTATTTTCTATTTCTATTAAATTTACAATGTATTAATTCTTCTAAATTTTAAAATATATTTGCTAAATTAATTATAATATGCCAACATGTTTAATTATATTACATAATCATTTTACCAAAATATTTTAGCTCAATTATGTGATTATATCAATAGTATCAATGTAATCTCTGTGATTATTATGTTTATATAATTAATTTAGAAGATTACATTAACAAATGGAAATTATCATTATGTTTATAAAAATCAATCCATAATAATAATACTATCAATCTCATTAAAAGTTAAAGAGTATCAACTTAATAGGCAAATTTTAATATATAAATCACCGAAATTTTAAGTCAAAATTATATCAATGCACTAAGCAATTTTTTTACTAAGACAAATTAGACATAAATTTATGTCATTCCATATTTATAGTGATGATAGTAAAAACATTGACTATAATTACCAAATATATATAATTCAATATTTCGATTTAAGATCAACCAATTCTGTTAATGATAATATAAATTAATTGCCTATGAAATTAATGAATAAAGTTATAATTACCATATACATGTAAATTAATATTCTTTAATTTAATAATCAGTTCTGATAATAATTAATATAAATTAATTTACTATGAGATCGGTCTTTCAATTTAAGAATCAATACTATAATGATTGTACACCCAATTGACTATGAAATCAATCAATTTGATTATAAGTATCACATATATACACGTATCATTAAATTGAGAAAAGATGAATCATATTATTGATTAAGAAGTATTGATTTAACATAATGTTGTAGCCATAATAATCAGCCAACAGCCACATGGCGAATGGTGATGACATGACAAATGATGATGATGTGGCAGCTAGAATCGAGTTCAGCAGTCGACCGACCATAGGGCAACGAGGCTGACATAGCAACCTCGGAGCAAACCAAACCAACTAACAGAGGTCACAGGTCGCAGGTCACAGATAGCCCACAGGCTGCCAGAGGTCACAGGTCACAGGTCGCAGATAGCCCACAGGCTGCCAGAGGTCGCAGGTCACAGATAGCCCACAGGATGCCAGAGATCACAGGTCACAGGTCGCGGATAGCTCGCAGGCTGCCATAGGGCGACCTGGCAGCAGTGCAAGACGAAGACAAGTTGAGCCGAGCTCGCCTAAGCGAGCGACATCCCCTAAGGTCGTTCCGTGGGCAAGACCGACAGGCGTATCAGGATAAAGATAAGCAAGGAAAGAAGATCAAGAAAGAGATTCCCGGTGTTTTTTTATAGAAAGAGAGGATCTTGCATATCTATTAAAGATCCGGACAAAAATTTAATGTATCTTGTATTTCCATGCTTAGAGGGCCCATTGAGAGGTCCATTAGGATTTTTATTTTTGTTTTGTAATTATTATAAATTGGGGACAAACCCCAAGAGAAAGAAAAGCATAAAATACGTAGAAAACTCATAGTGAAATATCCTAGTTTGACATGCCCCCAGATGTAGTCATTCTTGACAAACTAGGGTCAACAAATCCCTTGTTCTTTACATTTCATTGTTTATTCGTTGTTTATCATTTACTTGCTGTTCGAGAATTATTTTCGGGTTACAACACATAAAGTCCCATCCACCTCTACCACATCCAATACAAAACAAACACACAAATTACTGTTCATAAGATTTGTCCCATCCAACTTTTTTCCCCATCTGGTTTCAGGTTGCAAATCCGTCGAAGCTTTCTCATTTTCTGCATCTAGTCGGATTCTTTGAATGGGGAAATATTTTTTTATTTTCTTTAATAAAATAATTATAAGAATAGTGAGTTGAATTGCCACATCAACAATTTGACTACATAAGGAGCCCATTATTGGGCTCCATCATGCGAAGTCGAAGCGCACACTTCCGCCAAATAGCACGGTCGCAACGCCTTGGATCTGTTGTGGGTTCCACGCTCAAGCCAGCGGTTAACCGGGCGGCCGCCGAGTCAGGAATCGGGTCACATTGCCCCGAAATCCCACAAAATCGTCACTTCCATCACACACAAAGGCCGAAGCCCCACCGATCGCGCTGCTCACATCAACAGTCGTGATCCATACCGCCGCAGCTCCTCACCGTCACCACCACATCACCATCAGATATCGGCACTAAAAAACCAGCGCGCTTGAACCGCCCCTCATGTACGAATCAGTTCGTGGACTCGCTGTAACGCTACCGTTTCGCCACCCACGCCAAGGAAAACGACGCATCAGCAGCGTCGACTAATGGAGGTAAGGTCGTCGCCCTTTCCTTTCCTTTTTGAGGATTGACCTAGCCCAGTTTTGAGGCTCAATCCTCATGGAAGTTATGGGGCCCAGGATTGTTTGGACCATGTTGGTTGAGTGCATTTATGGTCCAGGTTGTTGGAATTAACATTTGGGCCAAGAAAATTGTCAAATAAAGATTTCGCAATATTATCTGTGATGTCTTTGTTGGAATTTAGAGGCACGTAAAACATGCGCAGCGAAATTAAACAGTTCACCAACAACAAACGTATAATTGCATAATTGAAATACGGATAAATATAAACAGAATCCTTACAGTATTTCGTACATGGATTCCTTTACTATTGTATCCAAGTAACAATCGTTCACCAATTCGCACCGATTCGCCAGTGTTGAATCCGAGATGAATTTGCTAGGAAAATTCTAGCTAGAGATTTTATGGAGAAATAAGTTTCTTGTGTTTATTCTGGATCCCAAGGACTCATATATATAGGAAAGACTTGGCTTAAATCCTAAGCAATTTCCAATTAGGAAAAAGATTCAAGTATATCTTTAATCAAATCCCATATGTTGTGACATGGATAAACCCGACCTGTGGACAAGTCATGAAGCTGACAAGTCGCCCGCCGGTGATCGGATGAAACGGCTTGGGGGCAAGACCTCAGAAACCAGAAGTCTAAAGATCAGATGTCCTCAAGGTCAGATGATCAAAAGACCAGATAAACACCGCTCTACCATGCACAAACATGACTTAATCGGAAGTTGTAAGGACGACGAGTCGCAATCAGCGACCAATAAAGGCAACTTGGACGATAGATCGTGAAGTCGAAGATTCTTTCAATTAAGAGAAACGCTCGACAAGCTGCAAGATCTGCCCTTGAAGTTCAGTCCGCAAATGGCGCCCATTAACTACAACGACTATTGACCCGGTGAAGCGGAATTCTCGGCCAATGGGATTGAAGCCTCATTTACTACATTTCCTTATGTAATTTCCTTCCAATGGCTCTTTGAATTCGAGGTCTATATGGGATCACACTTTGAGATTCCGAAACAAACAAACAATCAATAATGTGACATCGAAGCCACGAAGAATGTATTAAGATTATTTTATTAAGTGTTCATCCCAAAGTTCTTAGTGATTTTCATCAACCCTCTTCTTAAACATGGCCATGGTTTCATATTTGAAACCAAAACAATTCCCACCCAAAGTTAGGTTATTTACATAAGAAATATGCAATAAATGTGGCTTCAATCGGGTTGAGCGAGAACTCTTTAAATATCCTGTCTTTGTGTTGGACTAATCAAAAATCTATCTCGAACTTGGGGCGGATCCCTTGTGATAGGGAAGAGCGGACGTAGCACTTTGTCCTTACTATAAATCTTGTGTGGCTTTATGTGTTACTCTTACGACCTCGCACTTATTAAAGGCGATCTTTGATCTAAGTTAAGATCACTCTCTTGGATCCGATCACGACACTTTAGTCAACTGCCCAAAAGACTCTTGAATCGGTTTATCAAAACCGGTTTTTCACACTTTAAAAACTTAGCATGGTGAAACCGGTGATTATGTGATTTCTGATTTGCTCTTTTGATCATCTGGTCTCGAGGACATCTGATCTTTAGACTTAAATTCCTGGGATCTTACTACCAAGTCGCTTCAACTGGTAATCGGCGGGCGACCTGTCATGTGGGCAACTTACCGGTAGTCGAATTTATCAATGTCACAATAGTTGCCCCTCAAATGGGGGTCACGGGCTTCGCATCCGGGCCCTGACTTGATTTCCATACCCCCAACTAGCGGCCTCTCAACCTAGGGACTTGTTATGGGCGTGTCGTCATCCTCAAGTAGGAGAAAAGTCACCTCGAACAAGTAAATTGGCATGTCAGACTGCCCTCGATTTCGCAGATTTAAATGATCGCGTGATAGAAATGATGACACGGGGCGCCGTGAGTTGATCCAATGGGAGACCGCGGTGAAGACCACACACGTCTCCCGCGTGCTTATTGCCAAGATGGGCATAAAGTTAGGCTTAATTGCACTTTGACCCCTTCATTCTTCTGTATATAGATGAGGGTTTAGGTCTTGAAAACCCTTTTCATCTTCCAATTTTTGAGCGTTCCAAGTTTTCTGCATAATTTTTGAGAGTTGCTCGAGAACCGATTCAGGTAAATTTTTTGTTTCCTCTAATTCTTTCTAATGGCTACCAATCCTCCTACGACTCCCATCGCCTCTCAACCGATGACATTGTTCTCCTCCTCTGAGGATGAAGTATTCCTGTCTCAACGCCGCCTCCGCCATGGATTGTCTTCCACCCCGGATTGCGGGTGAGACTTCTGGAATTCCGGTATCTCCGGCTGGCGCTCATGGTGATAATTGGGAGGGAGGTGGCAATAATGTTGAACCTGATGAACCTTTCTTGGAGGAGTTGGGTGACATTACTCACCTCCCCTCTGTTGTTGTTAGTCCTCTTCGCACTGTCTTGCCGGAGACGGGTAGGTTGTGGGGCCCTCTGCCCCGGTTCGTGATTATGGTGCTTATGAAAAAGTCTTTGACTATGATGTCTACACAGCCCAAGGCCCTTACAAGCGACCTGAGCGCCAATTCCGGACATCGATCAAGTCGGAATTTTGTAGCGTCCGAGGAGAAGTATCGGTCAGTTTTGTCCGATCGATATGTGCGTTCACTTCATCGCTTATACAAAGTTCCTAAGGACGTACATTTTTATGGAGCGACCTTCGAAGAAAGTGCCGACCAGATGCCTCCCGAGATGATAGCGGTGAACGAACAAACCATGGAGGCCGGGATCCAATTTCCATTGCACCCAGCTATCTCACATCTGCTCGTGGCTTGGAATCAGAGCCTCACCCAGATCACTCCAAATGGTTGGATTTACATTATCTCCACCATGACCGTGTTGGGGCAAGCCGGATTGTACCGATTGCCTAACCCGGGCGAGGTGTCATATGTGATGCCTCTCGTTGCTCAGGCCCAAGGCTATAACGCTGTGTGACTTCGCTGGGGTAAGGAACTCGTGAGTGGGATCCCCAATAAGGTTGATGGATGGCATCAGAGTTGGTGGTTCGTCGGAGGGGCGTGGGAGTCTATAGATCCTACGAGTACATTAGCCATTCGTGTTCTGAAGGATTATGTGACCCGAGTTGAAAATGGTAAGCCTTTTATTCTTAAACTTGAAGTCGTACTGATCTAATTCTCCTTTTACTTTGTAGTGTTTGTCCCCAAACCTTCAGAGTTAAATTGGGATTTCATCGAGGCATTCAACTTGGTTCGAGATACCCCTCCTAGCTTGCGAGACGTCAATGCTCTGAATTCCGAGCTTGACCGACTTAAGGCCGGATTGTACACATAACCCGCCATCTCAAAATTCCCTGTAAGTCCTTTTGCCTACGCTTTTGTTGATTTCGACTTGAGGTTTGAGATTTACAAGTTTCTTATTTTGTGGCAGTTCCTAATTTCCCAGTTTACCGACACCAACCATCAGCTTCTGTGATGGCCTTCAGGAAGAAATCAGTGCTGGGTTCGTTGAGGCAAGTGTTGGATACGAACACTCCTCATGCAGCGCCGACTCATACCGGCCCTTCCACCGCCAATAAGGGGAAGAAGAAAACTTCAGAGTCTGCTCCGCCAGCCACCAAGCAACCTCATAAGCGAGCAAGGGAGGAGACCGATGCTTACCGGTCCAAGATAAACTGGGGACTAGAGAGGTCGACTTCCCGCGCAGCCTCGAAACTGATGTCTGCCCCTACTAGAGGTCGCCGTCTGGAGGATGGTTCCTGGATGGGCTGGGATGAGGACCTGGTGAAGGAGTAAGTTCTTTAGAATTTAGATTCTTTCGATTCTCCCGTCATTATTTTCTGATGACATGAATTTTACGTGCAGCCCGGATCTCGCGCCGGCCAAGATCTCCCCTGAGGTGTTGAGCTTTTTGAGGTCGAATGGGGTCTCTTTGGAGGGGTTCCCCGACGACTGGCCAAATTACCTAACTAGAGCCCTTAGGAACATGCTCCGGTGCTGGACGAAGGAGGATCATGTCAATGCTCATCACCAGAAAGTCAATGGCAACCTGTATGCGGCCATGGTTCACTCCTAGAAGACGACCTTATATCTGGAGAGGGCGTGTGGCCAGTCGGAGGGCAAACTCAGAAGTCTGGAGAATGCTCGTCAGACTGTTGGCGAGCAAGCCAAATCATTGCTCGCCACCTGTGAGCTGCAAAAGAAATTGGAGCTCTCCAACTCTCAAGTCGCAGGAAAGTCGAGCATTTACAATCAGTTGGTAGCGCCTAGGGACATGTAATTTTTTGCTTTATGTTGGCTTTAGGCTGCTTGATGTAATCGGCCTTTGGGCTCTCATGTACCGGTCTTCAGGCCTTTTTGTCATTAATGAAATCAATTCTTTTTCCTTCCATTATTGTACCGACTTGATTTTCTTATGCGACTTTATAATTTGCATTTGTTCTTATCGTCTTATTATCATTGCGACCTAATTTTGAACTTTGCTTAGTAGTCTTACAAAGTCGGGGGAGGATCGCACTGCTTAGGGTGGCGATCTCGCCGCCAATATGTCAAAAGTCGTACTTCAAGAGGTCGATGTTTTACCTATGCGACCTCCCTTGGTTTAAACACAGGAATTTTAAAAAAAAAAAATAACATTATTACTGACGGCCGAATTATTACAATGATGCGACTTCGAACCTATTGATAATATTTCTTTAGATGAGCCACATTCCATGGGTACTGAGCCCTTGTACCATCTGGACTTTCGAGCTCGTAGGCTCCATTAGGTAGGATTGTTGATACCTTGAATGGACGTTCCCAGTTCGGGCCAAAAGACCCTTTTGGTACGCCAAGTACTTTCTTTAGCACCAAGTCCCCTTCTTTGAATTGTCGAAGTCGCACTTTAGAATTGTAGTACTTTTCCGATTGTTGTTTGTATCTCGCATTTTTCATATTGGCTTCTAGTCATTTTTCCCCAAGTAGGTATAGACTGTTGGGGTTATACATGAAAGTATGCTTTTACTTTGTATAACCTATGTATTAAACACTTATTTACTGAAATAAATTATTTATCACCGTTGCTTTAAATATGATTGAATGTTATATATATTTATTGTAAACCGTTCATAGCACGCGTTACATTGTAGTTAACGTGGTGATACCAGATCACAGAAGATCACGTCAATAGTGCCTTGTAAACGAGTGCATGTTTCACAACTTAGATAGATCCGAACAATCTATTGGTAGAAGTTGATGTGTAAGGCTCAGATTGGCTTGTCTTGACCAAGAGATTACACTAGTACATTCGATGCATGAAGCGGACCTGTAGAGAGGATAAACTCATTCGCACGGACTTAAGGGATGAAGAGTTAGACCTCAGTGGTTGTTGATTTCTTAATCTCTGTCACTTAATAAGGACTGTGTGTGATTAGTAGTTATTGCTTTGACTTATAAATGGGAAGAGAATCATTGCGACTTCGATACCCTATATCTTGGGCAATAATATTAATTGCACGACAGTTGCTAAATTATTACAGAGAATCATGTGCTTGCAATGTCTTGCTTGATTGGTCCCCTTGGTGGGCCCGAAACCTTTATCATACAAAAATCTTGCAAGTGGAATTAATTTTCCGGTATGGATAATAAAGCTGGGTTGTCCTTACTCCAAGGATAAAGATATTAATTAATATAAAACTTTTCAGTGGCTTAATTAATTAATGGACTAAATAATCTTAAACATGAGAAATAATGACCGGGAGCCATATTACCGTAATATGAGTTAAGTTGGATAGTGCAATATTAATTATATAGTGGCATTAATTAATATTAATGGGCTGAATTATATTGTGGCGCAATATTGGAATTCAGAAGCCCATTGGAAGGTCCATCTTAATTCTCCTAAAGGCCTCTCAAGAAGCCCAAATTAAAGTCTAATAAATAAAAGGTGCTTAAAATAAAATAAATTATTGTTGCATTATATTTCCTTGTTTTTTTAAAAAATATTAAAGAAAATAGGGAGAAGAATTTTCTTGGAAAGATTTTATGGATAGGAGATAAGTATTCTTGGAATACAAGATTATCCCATAAATTCAAGAAAACTCCCACTTGACTTCTTTAATAGAAATTTTCGAAAATAATAGAGCAATAATAGGAAGAATAATTTTCTTGATTTTCTTGGAAAGATTTTTATGGAAAAAGATATGTATTCTAGGAATACAAGAATATCTCATAAATTCATGAAAGATCCAATCCTGAAAGATCCCCTATTATTTTCGAAAATTTGGCTAAATAAGGGTGTGAGGTTTTTGTGGAAAAATACACATGGAAAGAAGAATATATGAGATATATTCAAGATTTCTTGGAGATCAAGAAAAGATCTTTTCTAACCTTATTTTGAGTCCAAAATTTCGTTCCCCCCTCTATATAAATAAGGGGATGAATTTTTTCATCCCCTAATGTTCCATGTGTTGGAAATATTAGAAATCCACAAAGGTGGTGCAACAATTATTTATTTTTCCTTTGTTTATAAATTGTTCATTGGAGAACCTTCCACCGGGGTTATTGAACGAGGACTTGAGAATACTTGAGAAGGACTTTTGGTGGGTATCCAGATACTTGATCCTGTCTGTCTCAGACCGTCTCTCCAATGGGTACGTTTACGTAAACTCCTAGAAATTCCCCATGCTAGGATCTTTTACGTGAATATTATTTGCATGTCGTTGTTGGATTAATTATTATTTGAATTCACTTAGGTTAGTTCATGCTAGTAATAATTGTTAATTTAAATTTTATTTATGAGGTCATCCCGATAGATCCTGGCATATGTTATCCCGACAACTGGTATCAGAGCCCTAGTTCGGGCTCTGATCTTTTAAACTGTAATTTAAATTGTTGTTCATTAAAATTAAAATTGGATAGTAGAACTGTTAGATATGTTTTGCAGGTATCCAATTGTCATGGTATTTTAATGTGCTTATTTACATGCAAATAAATTGTGGTTTTTAATTCGATTCGTTCGAATTCATTTTACCTCGTGAGAAAATCCACGAGTAGATTAGGATTTGTTTGATTTGTTCAATGTAATTGACTAGTCTAGATCTAGGTTTGTTTATTTTTCGTAAATAAATTGTAACCGGATCGTGAACGAAGACGGAGACGGAGAATTAAAGACGGACGTGCCCAGACGTACGCGAGCCAAGGCGAAGCACGTAGGCTAGGCCGAAGGCCTAGTGTAGGTCCCGGACGGGTTTTGTGAGGGTATAAGTCTAGAGGGGAGGGGTGAATAGACTTCTGAAAAACTTTTCGTGCAAGATCAGGTGTGATGGCAGGTTGCCTGATCAGAGTGCGAGTGAATCAGTTTGGACTGATATCCAACTTATTGATCGCCTGTTGGCAGATCAGTTTGGTATCTATCAGTTTAACTGATGTGCGGAAGCTAGTTTAAACCCGTGTGAAAAACCTGTTTTATAAGATCAGATTCTGAAGTCTGTTTTCAATCAGATGACTGAAATGTCAAGCTGATCAGATCAGTTGCTTGATGCAGACTGATCCTAACTCAGAATATGTATGCAGTTTAAAGCCAAGTTGTGTGCAATAGTGTAAAGTAGTTAAGAGCAAGTAAATACACACAAGATTTTTATAGTGGTTCGGACAACCAGTCCTACGTCCACTCTTCCCTATCACAAGGGGCACCAACTTAACCAACTGGACTTAGTTTATTGTGTTAATCCAACACAGTACAACAAACAGATATTTATAGAGTTCTCACTCAACCGATCCCAGAAATCAGAACTAGAAACCCTAGTCTGAAATCTTGCTAAACAAACTTAACCTAACTTTGAGTTTGGGTAAAGATTTATTGTTTGTTCCAACTGGAATTCTATCCTAGTTTTGAAGTAGCCTTAAGCTAGAGGATAAGAATTCTATTCTAAAAACTAATGAGATGAACACTTATAAAATAAACTTGAATTTTGTGTTCTTCGTGCGAAAATTTGCTTATGACTTGAGCTTGATGATAATTTCTGTGTCTTCACTATAAAGAGTAATTCCATATTTATAGACCTCGAAATCAAAAAAGCCGTTGGAGAGCAATTTGAATTTCGTGCTATTTTTTTGGTAGGTTGCGAGATTGATTTGGACGTCTTCCCGAATGGCATGGCCGAAAAGCGTGTATATTTGTCCTTTCTAGCCGTTTGACTTTTGCGCGTCCGATCCCGCATTATGTCATGACGTCGTGTCTCATTCTCATTGGTTAACAAGTACACTTTTCGGTGTTTGTTCTACCAACTAAAGTTGACATTCTTCTTGTTACGATAATGCGTATGATGCGGTGTAACATCGATTGACACCGTGTGGTGACTGATCGGATAAAATGCGATCGATCTCCACGATAGAGTCTTACGGTGCAAGTTGTCTTAGCTCAACTAGCGAGACTCGTGATGTAGGTCTTCTCTTGATCTTACGGTAGTCATCGATCTTGATTCTTTCGAACTTGAGCTTCATGTCTTCACGATCATCGACTAATAACCGGCTAAATCGATCTTGACCTCGTCTGGTCTTCCGACACGTCTTGTCTTGACCTTATCTTGTCTTGACTTGACTTGTCTTGACCTTATCCGTCTCTTGACTTGACTTGTCTTCGGCGTTATCGGTCTTGACTTGACTTGTCTTGACTGATCTATACATATTGAGTTCCCCTCAATATGTGACCTATCTTAAACATCGATTGGTCTATACATTTGTTTTCCTAAATCCTATCCCGATTCCCTTAAATGAATCCCCAGCGAAGACAAGTTTTATCTGGTCGAAACGAGCTCGGCACTTCCATAAAAACTTGATTCAGAACCTTCCATAACTTGTTGTGATCTTTGCGCATAATTTTTGCGGATTATTTGTTGCAAAAATCTTTAACGCAAATTATGCGAGGCCTGTATTCGGTTGGAACCAATCAGCGTTGCATAAACGAATCATATATAACCCGCTATTCATATTTAATTTCGGGCACTTGCATGATTAATAGTTTATTTGATTTAAACAAATAAGCACGAATAGTTTTGGGCGACAAAGCTTAAATGGCCGACTTTTTCGATATAACCCCAACACTCTCGGCATTACGCGACTCGCGTTCTCGTGAGCTACTCGATTTTGATTGTCGTCCTTAACCTTTCGAAACGGAGGACAATCCTTAAAGAATTGTTTGCGGATTCGAAGGGAGCCTTTCGAGAAGAACGATGAAGGCAAAAGAAGAGACGATTTCTCAAGATCAAGATTTGGAATTAAACCATGACAGTTGGATATATGTGCCCAACTTGATTTATTTTGTCTTGATGCCTGTTTTAAATTCGTGCAATTTTATTTGTTAAATGTGTTTGCATGATTTAAAATTGTCCAAAGAAAATCTCACTTTCGAAAATTACTAAGTATATTTTATTGACAAATTTTATTCCGGATAATAAAATTACATCAAATTGACCTCCATGATTTATTTATTTGTGAATTGTTTTGGAGAGATTTCCCCCACGGAACGGCCAAAAGATGGTTTTCACATGAATAAATTCCCAAAAGGATGATTGTGAATTATTATTAGTTGCAACGCGAAGTAATAATTATGTATTTAATCATGGTTATTACTTAGGTATAAAATTGATATGCATATACTTCCCCGAAGTCCCTGTCAATTTTATATTGGTTAAGTGGGAGCCGACTATTAATTTTGAATTAAAGGTTTGTAACTGTTCTTGTTTGTAACTTGCTTGAATGTGTTTAAATAGACAGTTCACCCCACGTGACCTATTTAAACTATTTTGAGATGTCAGCTGATGCATGTTCATATTGTTTTGAGATTTTGATATGAACAATGTGATCGAATTGAGTGATAATTTTGTGCTTACACATATTGTTATTTATTTCAGTTCAGCATGTCACAACCTTTTCATCCACTGTATTCTATACTTAAAGACCATCAATTAACTGGTGAAAACTATGTTGATTGGAAATATAAATTGATGATTGTCCTCACTGCACAAAAGCACAAGTGGATCCTTGATACTCCAAAACCTGATGAGCCAACTGGCGAGTCGAGTAAGGCGGAAAAGAAAAAATATGATAACTGGGAGCATTGCAATGATATGGCCAAGTGTACCATTCTGGTATCTATGTCGGATGTGTTGCAACACCAACACCAAGAATTTGCAACTGCTGCGGAAATCATGGAAAATCTTAAGAAGATGTTCCAACATCAGAACCGCACGACTCGTCAGATCACCTTGTGAGAAATGCTTTCGCTGAAAATGGTGAAGGGCACGCCCGTAAGGGATCATGTCCTCAAGATGATGGCTCATCTAAATAAACTTGAGGTTCTGGGTGCAGATTATGATCTAGAGACTCAGATTGATTTAGTGCTTCACTCTCTGCCTAAAAGTTTTGAACACTTTCAGTTGAACTATCAGATGAATAATCAGAAGTTCTCGCTAGCTGACTTGTTGCAAGCTTTGGTCTCGGCGGAGACGTTGATGGAACACCAAACTCAAGCTTTGGCGGCAAGTGGACCATCTTCATCTTCTAGGCCAAAGGAGGGTAAGAAGAAGAGGAAGGCCAAAGGCCAAAAGCAGTCAAACTCAACTGTTGCCAAGGGCAAGAGTAAGGTGAGGGATACTGGGGGTGTCAAGAAGGATCCAAAGGGGAAGTGCTTCAACTGCGGTGAAAAGGGACATTGGAGGTCTGCCTATTCCAAACCATAGCGGAATGGAAAGAAAGGTAATTCTCACACACTAATTGTTGAAACTTTTTTAGCAGCGTATGCTACCCACTCGTGGGTAATGGATACAGGATCCACTGATCATGTTTGTTTCACATTACAGGGGTTCAAACTGACCTGGCAACTTAGTGGAAGTGAGGTCCTCATCACACTGGGCGATGCTATGAGAGTAGCAGCTGAAGCAGTGAGAGACGTGCACCTATCTTTTGAAGATAAGATTTTAGTTTTGAGAGATGTTCTTTACGTTCCAGTTTTTCGTAAAAACTTTATTTCAGTTTCTAAACTATTTAATGATGGATATTCTGTTCGTTTTTCTAAGCAAGTTACTGTTTATCGTAACGATGTGTTTATCTGTCATGGAACTTTACGGAACAATCTCTATACTATTAACTATGCACACCACTCATAAAATGCATCGTATAACACATCGACTATTTCATGCAATAAGAGAAAACATTCAGAAAATGTGAATGAGACACTTCTATGGTATCTAAGATTAGGTCATATTAATCTAAATGGGATCCAAAGGTTGGTGAAAGATGGTTCGCTATCGGACCTACAATTAGAACCACTTCCGACCTGCGAATCATGTTTAGAGGGTAAAATGACCAAGAGAGTATTTGGAGCCAAGAGGAATAGAGCCACAGAAGTGTTGAAAATCATTCACACTGATGTGTGTGGTCCAATGTCAACCAAATCTAGAGGTGGCTATGAGTATTTCGTGACTTTCATCGATGATTACTCAAGGTTCGGGTACATTTTCCTCATGAAACACAAATCAGAAAGCTTTGATAAATTCAAGGAGTTCAAAGCCGAAGTGGAGAATCATAGGGAAAAGAGTATCAAGTTTCTATGATCTGATCGTGGAGGCGAATACCTCAGCGATGAGTTTTTGAACTACCTATCAGACGAGGGCATTGTTTCCCAGTTGACTGCACCCAGAACCCCTCAACAAAACGGGGTCGCAGAACGAAGAAACAGAACACTCTTAGAAATGGTCAGATCCATGATAAGTTATTTAGATCTACCCAAGTCATTTTGGAGTCATGCCTTGGAAACATCGGCTTACGTTCTGAATCTGGTGCCATCCAAATCGGTTCCCAAAACCCCTAAAGAGTTGTGGACTGGGCGCAAGCCCAGTCTAAGACACCTCAGGATTTGGGGGTGTCCAGCATACGTGCTAGATAAGGAAGCCGGTAAGTTGGAAGCACGTTTGGAACTAAGGCTGTTTATAGGATATCCCATGGGAACGAAAGGGTGCATGTTCTATGGTCCCGAAGATCAAAAGGTGGTAATAAGTACGCACTTTAGATTTTTAGAAGAAGACTTTATGAACAATCGAAAGCCTAAAAGTGAGATTAACTTAAATAAAATAAGAGGGCAAACTCCTATACCAATTGTACAGGTTGATATACCAAGCGTCACACAGACACAATCGGAACCTCATCGTAGTGGGAGGGTTGTCCGACAACCTGAGAGATTCATGGGGATAGGAGAATCTTCTGATTTGATCCCCGGGGATAGTGAATCAGACCCCTGGTCCTACAAGGAGGCGGTCCAAGATAAGGATTCAGAATCCTGGCAAACTGCGATGGAAGCTGAGATGGGCTCAATGGATCATAATCAGGTGTGGGAGCTAGTTGAACCACCCAGTGGGGTAAATACCCATCGGATGCTTGTGGGTCTACAAGAGGAAAAGAGGACCGGATGGGAAGGTAGAAACCTTTAAAGCTAGGCTTGTGGCAAAGGGATACACTTAGAAAGAGGGTATCGATTATGAAGAAACCTTTTCGCCTATAGCCATGCTTAAGTCCATCAGTATTCTCTTGGCAATAGCTGCACATCTGGATTTTTGAGATCTGGCAAATGGATGTCAAGATAGCTTTCCTTAACGGGAGTCTTGATGAGGAAATCTATATGCAACAGCCCAAAGGTTTCATCGAAAAAGGCCAAGAACACCTTGTGTGCAAGCTGAGGAAGTCCATTTATGGACTAAAGCAAGCATCTCGGGCTTGGAACCAATGTTTTGATCATGTAATCAAATCTTATGGGTTTGATCAAAACCATTTCGAGAGTGTGTTTATAAGAAGTGTGACGGAACTGCCTTGGTATTCCTAGTACTATACGTAGACGATATTCTGCTCATCGGAAATGATGTAAAGGTTTTGTCAGACGTAAGGGTATGACTGTCAAAACAGTTTGATATGAAGGACTTAGGGGAAGCCAGTCACATTCTTGGAATCAAGATCACTCGAGATCGAAAGAAAAGAATGATCGGTTTATCGCAAGCTTCATACATAGATACCGTTTTGAAGTGTTTCAGCATGCAAGATTCCAAGAAGGGTTTTGTACCTTTCAGGCACAGAATCCATCTATCGAAAGACATGTGTCCTAAGACACAAAGGGAGATAGATGACATGAGAGGTATTCCTTATGCGTCGGCAGTAGGAAGCCTCATGTATGAAATGTTGTGTACGAGACCGGATATCTGCTACGCCATAGAAGTAACCCCGGAAATCAACATTGGACTGTTGTTAAGAACATTCTAAAGTATTTGAAAAGAACTCGAGATAGAATGCTGGTTTATCAGTCAGACAATTTATTTCCAGTGGGATACACGGACTCAGATTTCCAATCAGACCTAGATTCCAGACTATCTGCCTCAGTTAGTGTGTTTTCATTTGGGAAGTGTAGCCATGAAATGGACGAGTGTGAAGCAGAAATGCATCATTGACTCAACCATGGAAGCCGGGTAAGCTGCTTGTGAAGTAGTGAAGGAACCAGTTTGGCTCTAGATCTTCTTAGTGGACTTGGATGGAGTTCCGAATTTGTCTAGCAATATTTGCTAGGGGCAGTTGCAAATTCAAGGGAATCAAGAGTCCACGAGTCAAACAAACACACTAAAGGAAAGAAATCTTAGACGAGAAATCGCTAAGAGAGGAGATATAGAGGTGGCTAAGATCGCATTGGAGGATAACCTAGTTAATCCTTTCACAAAGTGTCTGCCTCTGGAAACATTCAAGAGACATGTGGGAGGAATGGTTGTCAAGTGCGTAGCCAATCTTCTTTGAATATAAGTGGGAGAGATATTATTAGGTTCGTGTAGGTGGCATTAGATGTCACGTAGAACTACACGAGATGTGCTGTGGTATACTTAAAAGTAAACTTTGAGTATAAGTGGGAGATTGTTGGGGTTATACGTGAAAGTATGCTTTTACTTTGTATAACCTATGTATTAAACACTTATTTACTGAAATAAATTATTTATCACTGTTGCTTTAAATATGATTGAATGTTATATATATTTATTGCAAACCGTTCATAGCACGCGTTACATTGTAGTTAGCGTGGTGATACCAGATCACAGAAGATCATGTCAACAGTGCCTTGTAAACGAGTGCGTGTTTCACAACTTAGATAGATCCGAACAATCTATTGGTAGAAGTTGATGTGTAAGGCTCATATTGGCTTGTCTTGACCAAAAGATTACACTAGTGCATTCGATGCACTGAAGCGGACCTGCAGAGAGGATAAACTCATTCGCACTGACTTAAGGGATGAAGAGTTAGACCTCAGTGGTTTTTGATTTCTCAATCTCTGTCACTTAATAAGGACTGTGTGTGATTAATAATTATTGCTTTGACTTATAAATGGGAAAAGAATCATTGCGACTTTGATACCCTATATATAGGGCAATAATATTAATTGCATGACAGTTGCTAAATTAATACAGAGAATCGTGTGCTTGCAATGTCTTGCTTGATTGGTCCCCTTGGTGGGCCCGGAACCTTTATCATACCAAATCTTGCAAGTGGAATTAAATTTCCGGTATGGATAATAAAGCTGGGCTGTCCTTACTCCAAGGGTAAAGATATTAATTAATATAAAACTTTTCAGTGGCTTAATTAATTAATGGACTAAATAATCTTAAACACGAGAAATAATGAACGAGAGTCATATTACAGTAATATGGGTTAAGTTGGATAGTGCAATATTAATTATATAGTGGCATTAATTAATATTAATTGACTGAATTATATTGTGGCGCAATATTGGAATTTAGAAGCCCATTGGAAGACCCATCTTAATTCTCCTAAAGGCCCCTCAAGTAGCCCAAATTAAAGTCCAATAAATAAAAGGTGCTTAAAATAAAATAAATTATTGTTGCATTATATTTCCTTGTTTTTTTCAAAAATATTAAAGAAAAGAGGGAGAAGAATTTCTTGGAAAGATTTTATGGAAAGGAGAAAAGTATTCTTGGAATACAAGATTATCCCATAAATTCAAGAAAACTCCCACTTGACTTCTTTAATAGGAATTTTCGAAAATAATAGAGCAATAATAGGAAGAAGGATTTTCTTGATTTTCTTGGAAATATTTTTATGGAAATAGATATGTATTCTAGGAATACAAGAATATCTCATAAATTCAAGAAAGATCCCCTATTATTTTCGAAAATTTGGCTAAATAAGGGTGTGAGATTTTTGTGAAAAAATACACATGGAAAGAAGAATATATGAGATATATTCAAGATTTCTTGGAGATCAAGAAAAGATCTTTCCTAATCTTATTTTGAGTCCAAAATTTCGTTCCCCCCTCTATATAAATAAGGGGATGAATTTTTTCATCCCATAGTGTTCCACGTGTTGGAAATATTAGAAATCCACAAAGGTGGCGCAACAATTATTTATTTTTCCTTTTTTTATAAATTGTTCATTGGAGAACCTTCCACCGGGGTTATTGAACGAGGACTTGGGAATACTTGAGAAGGACTTTTGGTGGGTATCCAGATACTTGATCCTGTCTGTCTCAGACCATCTCTCCAACGGGTACGTTTACATAAACTCCTAGAAATTCCGCATGCCAGGATCTTTTACGTGAATATTATTTGCATGTCGTTGTTGGATTAATTATTATTTGAATTCACTTAGGTTAATTCATGCTAATAATAATTGTTAATTTAAATTTGTGTTTATGAGGTCATCCCAATAGATCCTAGCATATGTTATCCCAACATAGACTTCTGGCCAGAGCCTTGTCGTTATGTTCGATTGCGACTTGTGATGTTCGAAGGTTTGGGAAATTGACATCTGAAGGTAAAACTGCCTCGGTTCCAAAAGTTAGGGAGTAAGGAGTCTCCCCTGTTGAATTTCGGCAAGTCGTTCTGTAAGACCATAAGACATCTTGCAGCTCACTGGCCCATTTTCCTTTTCATCCCTCAATATTAGTCTTCAAGGTATGCTTGATAATCTTGTTAACAGCCTCGACCTATCCGTTTGATTGGGGGTGGTATGGAGTGGAGAAGAGCTTAGTGATCTTCCACTTTCAAAAAAATGTGTCGATTTTGAGTCCATCGAACTGCTTCCCGTTGTTAGATATGATAGCCTGAGGTAGGCCAAATCTGTAAATGATGTTTCGCCATATAAATCGGATGACATGGTCCTGGTCTATGGTTGCCAAAGCCTCTGCCTCGGCCCATTTTGTGAAGTAATCTACAGCGACTAGGGCAAACTTGATTGAGCCCGGAGCCATTGGGAGTGGCCCAATGATATCTATCCCCCACTTCGCAACGGTCCATGGACTGAGGATGTTGGTAAGCTCTTCAAGAGCGACCTTAATCGATGGTGCGAAAATCTGGCATTTGTGACATTTTCGGGCCAAAATGATGGTGTCCGCCCTTAAAGTCGGCTAAAAATAACCTTGTCTTGTAACTTTGTGAGCCAATGATTGTCCTCCAGCGTGGTTTCCACACACGCCTTTGTGTATCTCCCTCAGGATGGCTTGCCCCTGTTCTGGTATGATACATCTGAGAAGTGGTGTGCTGAAGCCTCGTTTATATAAGTCATCATTGATGAGGGTATATCTCGCGGCTCTCAACTGCAGTTGCCGAGCTTGTACCCTATGTAGTGGCAAAGTACCACTCTTCAAATATTCGATGATGGGTGTCATCCAGGTTTCCATTGATGGGTTGTCTAGGAATGCGACCAGTGTGTTAGCGCTGGATGGGTGAGAGAGTCTTGTGATGGTGACATCCTTCATCTCAGCTGGCCCCCTGAAGTCTCTAGTCGTGCTAAAGCGTCGACTCATGAATTCAGATCCCGTGGGATTATTTTTATATGCACCTGCTCGAATTTTTTGGCATAGTTCCTTCACAATTTCTTGGTAGGTTGCCATTCTATCATCTCGAGCTTTATACTCCCCCGAGACTTGATTAGCCACGAGTTGAGAGTCCGTGTGTACCTGAAGTCTCTTGATGCCCATTGATGTAGACATTTCCAGGCCGCTAATGAGTGCCTCTTATTCGGCCTCGTTATTTGTAGCTGGGAAGTCGAAAGTTATGGCATTCTGAAAAGAAATACCCTCAGGACTGATCAGGACTACCCCCACACCCGATTTGTGGGAGGTCGCTAAGCTGTCTACGAATAATTTCCATGGTGGACCGAACGAGCTGCCAGCCTCTGATGGGAAGGTCAGTTCGATAATGAAATTGACCAACACTTGTGCTTTGATTGCTGGGCGAGGTGCATATTTTACCCTATATTGCTTGACTTCAATAGCCCATTTGAGGCATCGGCCTGTTGTATCAGGCCGGTGGAGTACATTCCTTAGGGGTAAGGAGGTGAGGACTTCAACCTAGTGGTCGAAGAAATACGGCCTCAACCTCCCGACGCTCATGACTAAGGCGTATGCTAGCTTTTCTGGAAGTGGGTACTGTTGCTCGGTTTCATTTAACGTCTGGCTGATGAAGTATATCGGTAAGTGAATCTGACCTTCTACTTAGACGAGTACTTCGCTCAGCGCGGTTTCGGAAGCCGTTAGATATAAGAACAATTTCTCTCCTGGAATGGGCTTTGATAAGATGCTCACGTCGGCCAGATAAGCTTTAATTTTGTCGAAAGCCTCCTGACTTTCTGGAGTCCATTCAAATTTTTCCTTCTTCCGAATTGTGTCAAACAGCGGTTTGCATTTATCCCCCATTCTTGAGATAAATCTGTTAAGAGTTGCCAGGCAACTAGTGAGTTTCTTAACCTCTTTTACATTTCTCGGGGCTCCCATGTCCAGAATAGCCTTGACTTTTGCTGGATTTGCCTCTATCCTCCGCTTGCTGACTAGATGCCCCAGGAACTTTCCCGACTCTACCTCAAAATTGCATTTTTTTGGGTTGAGCCTCATGTTGAATTTCCTCAAGATCTCAAAAGTTTGGGCAAGATAGGTGAGGTGATCCTCCTTTTTCAAACTTTTGACGACTATGTCGTCCACGTAAACTTCCACGGATTTACCAATTTGATCCACAAACATGTGGTTAACAAGCCTCTGATAGGTTGCCCCAGCATTCTTTAAACCAAAAGGCATTATCTTCCAACAGTAGAAGTTTTTCTCTATCGAGAATGAGGTATGTTGCCGATCTGGCTCATGCATCGCTATCTGGTGATAGCCTGCGAAGGCATCCATGAATGACATCATCTCATGACCAGCTGTGTTATCTATCAAGTGGTCAATGTGTGGCATTGGAAAGAAGTCTTTCGGGCAGGCCTCGTTGAGGTCGGTGAAATCGATACAGAGTCGCCAAGTACAGTTTGACTTTTTTACCAAGACAACATTGTCAACCCATTGTAGCTGGTTGGCCTGGGTGATCAGGCCGTTGTCCAGCAATTTCTTCACCTCCGCTGCTAGCGCTTCGTATTTCTCTGGGCCAAATTTTTGCCTTTTTTGAGCTATCGGCCTTCGAGTTGGATCGATATGTAATCTGTGACATGCGATGTTGGGAGATGAATTTAATAAAGAGTTTTGATTAGATCCCAAAACCCCTGAGTATGACATGTTCAGGATGATCTTGATAGTCTGAGTCAGGTTTCAGTATATAGTAGTTAAGGAAGATATCTGCACCATGTATAGTCAGCAGATATAGATCAGGGAATTTTAAAGATACTGAAGACTCAGAAGACACTGAAGACTCAGAAGATACTGAAGACTCAGAAGTTACTGAAGACTCAGGAGTTACTGAAGACTCAGGTAAACCTGAATGTTCAGAGAACCTGAAGAATATCTATCTGAGTACATGCAAAACTGAGGAAAACACACATCTACAAAAGAATAGATGTTGCCCAAAACATTCAAGAACAGACAAAAGGAACTAAGACTAAGTGTTGTTTAAGGATTGTCTCATTCAGAGAGATTGACCTAAAAAGAGCCGTTTTGCTTGTCTACATTCACTGAAGACAAGAACCAATCAGAGGAAGACAACACTGTACTTTACTGACGCTGAAAGCGATAGGGCACTGAATTTTGTCAGTAGTACTATGTTCCAGACTGCAAAAATTGGTGATTGGCTACATGACTGCATATTTCCTAAAACATGCAAGGGAGTGTTCAAACCCTAAAAATAGCCGTTCATCAATAACCAAAAGTGGAAACTCTTGAAGCTATCTCTTCCAACGGATAGTTTTTCAATGAGTAACCATTTGAGAAGTTGCCTATAAATACTAGTGATCTCCAACATTGAGAGGTTACGGGAAATTACAGCAACTCAAGAACTCATTCGTATTCTTGCAAATTGAAGCACTCGAAAACCCTAAAATTTCCCAAGTGTTTCACATTGGAGAGAGCTCATTACACTAAGCCTAGATTTGATAGATATATCCAAAGCTTAGTGGATATATCCTAGCCTTTGCATTTGTTCTTATTGTAAAGGATATCTCACCCTAGTTGGAAACCCACCCAAATCCAAACCCTTTGATAAGGTAGTTTGTGTGTGTGTGATTTGTTAGTGAGTTGGAGTTGTAAAGAGTGAGTAAGCTGCAGGTTAGTCAGCCAGAAAACTCTAGAGAAGAAGTTAGTAAGCTACTTGTGGTAGTCTGAAAACTTGTGTGTGTTGAGTTAGTAAGCTGCAGTGAGTCAGCCAGAAAACTCAAGGTAGAAAAGTTAGTAAGCTGCAGTGAGTCAGCCTGAAAGCGTTAGGAAGTGTGTTAAGGAATTTCTCTGAAGATCAGAGAGAGTGGATGTAGGAGCTTGAGTCTCTGAACCACTATAATTGTTGTGTTGTTTGCTTTCTGTACTGCATTATATCTGTTGCATATTTTCATTGAAAGCATATTTTACTGATATTCAGTTGGAATCAATCCACTGAAACTACATCAAATTGATCACAGTCTTAACCACTGTTTTATTAAGAAAGAGATTTTCAGCAAGCTAAAATGAGTATAAACTTAGGGCCAACCATTTTTCACTCTTGAGTAGTTAGAACAGAAAGTTACCAAACTGAACCAACTCTACTGAGTGTTCAGTAAGATAATTATCTGATCCAAGCTCCTCAGGATCTCTGATAAAACTCAGGTTCAGTTGGGCTAATTTGAAGCTTCTGAAAGCAGCTCAGGATCATTGTCTCAGTAGACTTTGACTCAGGGCGATTTGTGTTTCTCAGGGCAAAATTATCAGGACAACCTGACCCTTCTGATCACAGTGTAAGAAAAATTTTAAAAATCACTGTACACGTGTATTCCCCCCCATACACGTGTGAGACTCGTTTGCACCGGGACCAACAAGTGGTATCAGAGCAGTGGTTCATTTTGACCACTTGCTTTGGTAGCCATAGTCTATTTGCTGAAAGACTTTGGTGGTCTACTGAATAGATCTTACTGCTGATATCTTACAAGGCTCATTCATCATGCCTTCTAAGAAACTTCCTATGTTCTCTGTTGAGAGCTATGACCTATGGAGATTGAGAATGCAGGCACATCTGTATTCTAAGCATGAAAGAATGTGGTTAGTGGTTTTTGAAGGACCATTTAAATACACTGTTGTAAATCCCATAATTACTGATACTAAGAGGATTGATCCCAAATATGAATTTCCAAAGCCTGATGATCAACTTACTCCTGATGAGAGAAAGTTAGTCAATTTGGACTACATTGCTAAAGATACTCTATATAGCACTATTGATGATGGTGTTATGGGGATGATTTTTCACTCTGAAACTGCAAAGGAAATATGGGACACACTTGCTATTATGTGTCAAGGCACATATCATATTAAAGAGAACAAACTTTCTGTTGCTATTGGAAAGTTTGATAGCTTTGAAATGGAAGATGGTGAATCCATTGACAAACTGGAAGTCAGATTCACTAGCATTATGAATGATCTGAATGCTCTTGGGAAAAGATACCCACAAAGAGAAGTGGCACTGAAATTCATAGAGGATTATCCAAGAAATGGGATATACATGCTGTGGTGATTGAAAACACCAAAAATATTGATTCCATGCCATACCAACAAGTTTTCTCTGAACTGAAAGCTTATGAGTTTGTGATTGACAAGAAAATTAAGAAATCTGATAGCAAAGATGATTCTTCATCTAGCAAAAAGTGTAATGCTTTCAAAGCCAAAGAGAAATCTGTAAATCTAGAGAGTTTGAGAACTCACTTGCCAAAAATCGGGATGAAAAGAAGAGGATAAGCTAATCTTGATGGCAAGGAGGTTTGAAAGACTCAATAGCAGATATGGAAAATACAAGAAATATTACAGGAACCACAGGTACAAGAACATGAATAACTCAGAAGCTGAGGACAGATCCACTGAGAAAAGAAAGGACCACAAAACTGAAGGATCTTCATCCAGGAAAAAGGACTCCAAGACCAAGGAGGAAAGTTATCAGGATGATGATACCAACAGATCTACTTTGCCGGAAGAAAGGTCACTTTTCGGATGATTGTCCTGGTGAAAGTGGTAAAAGAAAGAAAGGAGAGACAAGTCAAGAGAGACAGAAAGATCTCCAGCAAGAAGGCTATGATTGCTGAAGAAGAAGAACAATCTGAAGAAGGATCCAGTTCTTCAGATGAGATATTCTCAGATAGTGACAGTGATGATGTCTGCCTTGTTGCTATGGAGGAGGTAAATTCTTCTATCTCTGTTGTTGCTCCTACACAAGCACCTGAGTTTTCAAGTTCATCTGTAACCAGTAACTTTGACCTGATGGATTCTTTTGAGAATCTTATGAAGGACTATTCCGTGTTACAAGAACTGCTCATAGAAACTCAAGAGCGTAACAAAAGGCTGATCACGAGAATCAAGTGGAAAAACTCTATCTCACTTTGAAATCACTTCTCAACTAATGAGAACTACTGATGAACTAGATGTTCTGAAAGTACAACTCTCAGAAAAGGAGAAGGTGATAGAAATCTTGAATGGAAAATTAGAGAAATCCACTGAGGAAATTCAGATTATCAGAACTGAGTTCAATGACCTCTTTGAGAAGCATGAAACTCTAAAGGAAAGTGAGGATAGTCGTAGAAAAGTTAGCTCTATTGAATTCTCGCATCTAAAGTAATAGATGAAATTTAGAGTTATCAAAGACCTCGCAACTATAAAAATTAGATTGGGATATAATCCGGGGGAACCTCACAAGGTCTTCGAATCTTTGCTTTCTAGTAGCACTAAAGATCCTCTTTGTTAAACCCGATGGCATGTACTAATCTTCTTCTTGAAGAAACGACCCGGTGTTTTGGACAAGGGTAAAGGACCTATGGTTTGAAAAAATCAAGGTTCAGGAAGAAAGCCCAAACCTCGGAAAAGGCTAGAAAACCCGAACACTTTCGAGAAAAATTTTCGAGCCAAGATTTCAAAGCCTCAGCTAAGAATACCAACTTTGAAGAGATCTCACTTGACCGAACCGGAGGAATTTTCAAAAGAGAAACACTCGGCAGAGATATTCTCAACCGAAAAGACCAAGTCCTCGTGTTCTTGAAAGACCACAATTTCAATCTGAGCAACCTAAACCCCACTTGCCTAAGGGTAAAGGTTTCCTGAACCCAAGTCAGCTGAGACAGAGACCAGCTGCACCAAAGCCAAGGCATTGGAACAAGAGGCCTGAACCCAAGAAGAACTCTAAGGCTCATGTTCATGCTAAGGCTGACACTCATACATAGGGTACTGCCAAGGCACCTAGGGTGGTGAATGTGTATGTAGATGTTTATGGGAGACAAATCAGCCACTCTAAAGTAATTAGAGTTGTCGAGCGATTTGGGTTCCAAAAGGTACAAACTAACACAGTAGGACCCTACACCAAATGGGTACCTAAGACCTGATCTATTTTTCAGCTGAAGGAAAAGGGCACTAAGCTGAATGAAGACAATATAACACTGATGAGTGGAAATGAATTGGCTCCTGCTGTATGGTATCTGGACAGTGGATGTTCAAGACATATGATAGGATATAAACAATTACTCACTGACTATGTTGAGCAAAAAGGCCCTCAGATTACATTTGGAGACAACTCCAAAGGACAGACTGAAGGATATGAAATTCTCGAAGTTGATTCTGTTTATATCCATGGTGTTTCATATGTGTCTGGTTTAAAGCATAATTTGCTTTCAATCAGTCAATTCTGTGACAAAGGATTCAGTGTTGAGTTCTCAAAGAACTTATGTTATGTGAAAGACAATGTTTCACAGAAAATTCTACTGACTGGTACTAGAAAGGGAAATGTGTATCTTCCTGATTGGAGATCAACTCCTAAAGATACATGTTTGATTGCAAAAAGTTCCACATATACCAGTTGGTTGTGGCACAAAAGACTGAATCACTTAAACTTCAAAACCCTGAACAAACTTGCAAGATTAGCTCTTGTGAGGGGGTTACCCAATGAAGTGTTCAGTAAAGATCATGTATGTGATGCCTGTCAGAAAGGAAAACAAATCAGAGCATCATTTAAAAGCAAAGTAGAAGTGTCTACTGACAGAATTCTACAACTGTTACATATGGATCTTTTTGGTCCAGTAACACCTGTGAGCACTAATTGCAGGCGAATAACTAATCTATAAAGAGAAAAAGAAAAAACCTAGAGCCATAAGTTCACAAGTCGAACTAGAGGCCGGGGCCCCAAAAACCTTGCTAAGGTAAAACCCTTCTTAGGGCAAAACCCTTAGTCAAGGGAAAAAGGAGACCCCTCTACAGAGCATTACCCAGCAGCACGAAGGTAATCCCTACAAAAAATCAAACATGGAAATACTCACGATTCATGTCACTATACAAAACATCAATAAGAAAATCCGGGCAAGTGCCAAACCAGTCCCTAGTAAACCCAAGCTTAGAAAGACGATCCACTCCAGTATTCCCCTCACGAAAAATGTGAGTAACCTTGATGTTAAGCACATGCCTGTAGTTCTCCACCTGACTCCAAAGGGCCTGCAAACGCCAAGGAACTGACGTGGGGCCTTCACGTAGCGAGCGAACAACTAACTCTGAATCAGTCTCAATCCACAAATTGAACCAACCGTGCTCAGCTGCCATCCGAATGGCGTGAAAGCAAGCAGCCAACTCTGACTCAAAGGGATAGCCCCAACCAGCGACACGAGAAAAGGCTGTGACAAAAAAACCCCTGGAATTACGAAAAAAACCCCCAATGTGAAAAGCTCCAGGTGAACCCAAGGCACTACCATCAATGTTCACCTTATACCAACTGGGGCCAGGCGACCTCCACCTGAAACGGAGAGGGGTACAGGTAGGACGACAAGATCCCCGAAGACAGAGACGACGTAAAATAGCCAACTCCCGAGAGTCATTCAACATGTAGCCAACGTGAAAGATCTCAACCTCCCGTACAAGATTGAGAAACAGAATCATACAACCGTGAAAAGATGGATGGACGTCCTGGAACACAGCACGGTTGTGTGTCGTCCAGATCACCCAAACAATAGTGACAAAAGCAAGACGCCACACACTGGACACCTGTTTCCCGAACGAGATCCTGGTGGCCTGCAGAAAAATGTCTAGAAAACCGAAACCATAATCCAATTGAATATCAAAGATACGGGTTACCTCATCATACAAATGTCTAGTGAAGGAGCAATAGGCAAATATATGGTCAAAGTCATCTGGACCGGAAAGGCAGAGTGGGCAGACCATCGGTCTGTGGACCCCAATCCGAATAAGATCCGAACCAGTCGGGAGCTTACCCCAATTAGCACTCCAAATAGTCATCGAACGACAGGGAGGAATAAAAGGACCCTAAATCCAAGAGGCCCAGCTCACAGAAAGCGTCGAATCAAGAACAAGAGAGTATGCATCCTTAGCAGAAAGAGCCCCAGAGACAGAGGCAGCCCAGACCCGTTTATCCCCATGAAAGGAGATCGGAGTCTGAAGAATGTCAACCACAATATCCGGGAACTGAGCAAAGAAGACCTCATCGAAATATACACTTGTGGTAGTTGATGACTACTCTAGATACACATGGGTCATATTCTTACTCAGTAAGAAAGAGACTCAGACAAAACTGCCTGAATTACTGAAAAGACTCAATACTGAAAATAATCTGAGTGTGATCAAAAGGAGATCAGATAAAGGAACTGAATTTATCAACCATATTAAATCTGATTATTGTGCAGCAAATGGAATAGCTCATGAAACATCAGCTGCAAGGACCCCACAACAAAATGGTGTTGCTGAAAGAAGAAATAGGACTCTGAAAGAAGCTGCAAGAACAATGATTGCTGAAGCTGACATTCCTAAGAGATTTTGGGCTGAAGCTATCAACACTGCATGCTACTCTCAGAACAGATCCATGCTGACAAATAATCAAGGAAAAACACCTCATGAGCTATGGAATGAAAGAAAGCCTCTTTTTTCTTTCTTCCGTGTGTTTGGTTGCAAGTGTTTCATACACAATAATGGTAAAGATCAGTTGAAATTTTTTGATAGAAAAGCTGATGAAGGGATATTCTTAGGATATTCTGAAGTCAGTAAAGCCTTCAGAGTTTACAACTGTAGGACTCTTATTGTGGAAGAAACACCTCATGTTGTTTTTGATGAATCTACTTGTGTTCAGAAGAAACATGAACATGACTCAGGAGAACTGACCAAGAGAATCACCAGACTTAGCTTGAAAAAGAATGATAAAACATCCCTTGAGCCTGAAAAGAAGAAATCAATCACTTTCTATGAATGGAGTGAATCTGACTCAGAAAAAGAAGTTCAGGATGGAAATACCCAGGATGGTGAGACTCAGGATGGAAATTCTCCACTGAAGGAAAGCCAACACACTGAAGCTGACCAATCTGAACATGCACCAGTTCAGACTCAGGTATGTAATGCCGATGAAGATGTGGTCACAACTGAGGCAAACTCTGAATCTATTAACCAAGGGGGAACAAATGTCTCTGACAATGTTCTGAATGGAATTCCCCTAAGGAAGATGATTCACTCTCTCATTTTCTGTTGTTCCCTGAATTTGATGAATTACCTGAACCTAACATTTCTGATGTTGAAGATACTACTGAAGGGGGAAAATCCAGGAGAAGATGGTTGGATAGTCATCCTACAATTCAGATTGTGGGTGATCTATCAGAAGGAGTTAAAACAAGAAGGTTCCATGGAGAAAGTGCTTTGTTCTGCTGTTTCCTATCTGAAAAAGAACCTACTGAAATTGAAGAAGCTCTCCAAGACTCATTCTGGATTACTGCTATGCAAGAAGAACTGAATCAGTTCACAAGAAATGAAGTTTGAGAGCTAGTGGACAGACGAAAAAGGCACAATGTGATTGGAACTAAGTGAGTGTTCAAGAATAAGAGAGATGAAAACAACAACATTGTGAGAAACAAGGCAAGGCTAGTTGCACAAGGTTATTCCCAAGAAGAAGGCTTGGATTATGATGAAACCTTTGCACCTGTTGCAAGACTAGAAGCCATCAGATTGTTTCTTGCATATGCTGCTCACATGAAATTCACAGTCTATCAGATGGATGTGAAAAGTACATTTCTAAATGGTGTGCTTAAGGAAGAGGTTTATGTGGAACAGCCTCCTGGTTTCAGACAGAATGACCAAGTTTACAGGCTCAGGAAAGCCTTGTATGGTCTTAAACAAGCACCCAGAGCATGGTATGATACCCTTTCTCAATTTCTTACTGATCATGGTTTTACCAAAGGAACAGTTGATAGAACCTTGTTCAGGATAGAAGATGGGAAGGATATTTTACTAGTTCAGATTTATGTAGATGACATCATATTTGGATCTCCAAATCATCAGATGTGTGAGAAGTTTTCTATTCTGATGAAAGGAAAGTTTGAGATGTCTATGATGGGGGAGATGAATTTCTTTCTTGGACTTCAGGTGAAACAAGCTAAGGAAGGAATCTTCATCAATCAAGCAAAATACACCAAAGATCTAATTGCTAAGTATGGTGTACAGAATTGCAATGCAGTTATAATTCCTATGAATACTAAGTACAAGATGGATCCTGATCCTGAAGGCAAATCAGTAAATCACACTGATTATAGAGGGATCATTGGATCATTGCTATATCTCACAGCAAGTAGGCATGATATTACCTTTGCTGTTGGGATATGTGCAAGGTACCAAGCTAATCCTAAGGCTAGTCACATGAAGGCTGCCAAAAAGATTCTGAAATATCTTAAAGGCACTGTGAATAGAGGATTATGGTATCCAGCTGACGATAACCTGGAATTAAATGGTTATTCATATGCTGATTATGGAGGATGTAGAATTGACAGGAAGTCTACTACAGGAACTTGTCAATTTCTTGGAAGTAAACTGATATCATGGTTTTCAAAGAAACAGACCTCAGTAGCAACTAGTACTACTGAAGCTGAATACATGGTTGCAGGAAGTTGTTGTGCACAAATTCTTTGGCTCAGACAACAATTGAGGGGAGAACCCTACTTTGTACATGATGGGTAAGGAGTAAGAATTTTTGGATAAAATTGTGGAAGCCCCTGTTAAACTTGAGGCCACATTGAACAAGAAGTATTTGAAACCCAAGTATCGGGTACTTCTTGATATTGTGAGCAGATGCCTCATGAGTGGGACTGGAAGTCTTGAGCAAATAAGTAAGCCTAAGCTGAGGTTGATGGTTGCTATTGAAGACTCTCCTTCCAGAGCATTTAATTGGTTGCAATATCTGATAACAATAGTCAGTGATCAAGCTGATCATGTGAAAAGAGAGAAGGATGGTACTATTGTGATCAAGAAAAGGATATTACACGCCACCAAGATTGCTTTCATCTTGGAAACTTGTAGGGAAGAGGAGGATATTTTTGCAGACTCAAGAGCCTTTCCTGTATCCAAAATAATGTTCAGATCAACCAAGAAGGGGATAAGAGGCAAAAAGGAAAAACCTGTTGAGTCTTCGGAGGAGACTGCTGTTGAAGAAGAAGCTGAGGAAGAGGCCCTAGCGGTTGAGTCAGTAAGGGAAACTAGAAAGCCAACTCAGCAAGAGTCAAGTATGGAGGAGGACAAGCAAGCTAGGGGGAAAACCCTACTAAAAGTAAAGAGGGAGGCTGGAGAGAAATTGAAAACAAAAGCCTTAGCCCCTCAGAAAAGAAAAAGGCTTCAGACAATTGCTGAGAAAGAGGCCAGTGAAACTGAAGGAAGCCAAACTGAAACTCAAAGAGGTCCAAATCACCACTCTGTGTTAGCATGGTGGTGAAAAATATTGAAGAAAAGGGAGGTTCTTGAGGAGGAGAATGTATTCTCCAAGTAATGGAAACCTCCATTGCTAAAGACAAGATCTCTCAAGAAATCTTTACTGTTTCCCAACAACCCGCTAAAGATAGCCAAATCTGAGATCCCACCTCACACCCCTCGAAGCCAAATGAATCCCGGGATATTCTTCAATCTTGATGCTTTACTCTCCGAACCATTCCTTGATCCATCGCGCCCCTACAGATTATCCAACCCATCGAGAAAATCGTGCCTCCACCACTACGAAAAGGTGAAGCCGAGGAAGGGAAAGGGAGAAGCAAAAGGTGAAAGATTTGTCTGGATAGATATCCCGAGATCACTTTAATTCACGACCTTCGGATCTATTCATCGATTGAGGACAACGGTTTACATCCCTAATCGGACCTTGCGGAGATGCCGAATATTCTTTGCATTCGAGAGGAGACGAATGGTGGTCTGAAGAAACAACAATTCTTACTGAATTTTCAGGATTCAGGAAGACAAAACTCAGGATGAAGGTCTCAGATTTTGATGACCTAGTCAAAAGAAAGATTGCTGAGAGGAAGCCGAGTGGCACATAAGAAAGTAGTGGGAAAGCTGAACCTGAAAAGGATAAGGATGGAGATGGAGAAAAAAGACCTGAACCTGAAAAGAAGGATACTCAAGCTGAGAAGGTCATGCCAACTGCTATTACTGAAATTCCTCAGACTGAAGATAGACCCCTTCAGGTACCTTTTTGCACTACTATTCATTATGCCAAAATTACTGAAGAACCTATCATTAAGTTTGTTGATATTGGTATGCAGACTGAGGTTCAATCAAGCTATACATCTCATGCTTAGATGATTGATCTGGCTCCTATCTTGGAAGAACTGAAGAAGGTTGAGCCAATGACAGCCAAGCTCACACAGATGGAATTGATGATGGCTGATCAATCCAAGAAGATGGATGCTGCTTTGCATGAACAAGCTCAACACATGGCTAAGCTGAGCACATCTACTGAAATTCAAGCAGTTCAGGGGGAAGTGTCTGCAAAGATTTCTGATCTGGATACTCAGATGGGAGAAATGTCCAAGAGAATGTCTGAAGAGCTTACTGCTAAGTACAATGAGAGGACAACCTATCTGGAGAAGAAATTAGCTGAGAAAAATGAAGAGATGATCAAGCTAGCTGTTGAGAACATGAGCTCTTTACTCATGAACAAGATGACAGAACTGATGCATGGAGTTCTTGCTCAACAATTTGCTCCACTTTCTGAAGAAGTATCAGTTGGCAAGAATGTCCTGAGGCGTATGGATGATGAGTTGGATGTTATGGCTGGAGAAATTAACGCCATTAACAAAGAACAATTCCACATGGATGCTACTCTTTCCCAGATTCTTCCAATTTATGATGCCAAAAAGGGGGAAAGGACTTCTCATACAACAAAGGGTAAGTTAGATGAACATTTGAAGAAAACCCTTGAGAAGAAAGCTCAGCATGTTCTAAAAACTCTGTAAGAGATTGAAACAACTGAAAAGTTGAAGTCAGTTGAGCCTGAAGACACTGTGTTCTTCCAGCATCGACAGAGATAGCTCGAAGCAATGATAATCTTGAGGAGATCGAGAGAAGAGAAAAATCAAACAAGCTCGACAAATGGCTTTGCTCATCTTTGTTGTTGAGACAGCTGATCCAAAAAGAGCTGAGAAGAGGAAGTCAGTGGCATTTGTTGAAGCTGAGAGAAAGAAGAAGAAAGTCTCTACCAAACCCAGCCGGAGAGGAGGCCGATTGTCGACTTCTCCTAACTCAAGAATTTGAAGCTCGAAAAGACATAAACCAATCGAGAAATCGCTCAAAGAAGGTTTTGGAACCTATGATACAAGTGCTTTCGTGTCAAGGATTTTGATTGGCACAAAAAAGCTCATTGCCTCGTGCTAAAAAAGATAAAAAAGGCAAGCAATGTTCATGATCGGGAGCGGAGCTAACCGGAAGAAGAAAGAAAGAAGAAGAGCAGAAGCGGAGAGAAGCTTTCGGGAACTTTATGGGAAAAAAGATGGGGCAAGTCCAAAGAACAAACCAGAGTGCAGAAATGGCCACACATTGATAAATGGATGTCACTCCAGATCAATGATGCTTGGGAAGAGGTTAAGAGAACCTTCTGGTTCAATCATGATGTTCTACAGGAATGGAGAAGAGGATGCCCTGACCGCAATGAAGCCTTCCTAGAATATCTGCTGACTTTTTATCCTGAATATCTACAGAAGTGGATAAATCTAGCTGATGAGCATAATGTATCTCTGAAGGCACTGGTCAAGATAAGTACCCGACTCTAGATTCAACCTTTGAGTCATCAATGAAGTCGCTATTGCCAAAGAAGTTCTTTGAGTATCTTTTTTCGATTGGGGACTGACCGGAAGCAATCCAGAAATCATCAAGAAGAGGGATGAATTGAAGAAGAGATATTATGGGATGTTCAATCTTGAAGTCCCTGATGATGAGGTGGAAGAAGATTGAAGACTTTTTACTCTATGTGTATGTCTTTTGTTTTTGAAAGTTTCATTGTAATCTGTAATGCTTATCCACTGATCAATGAAAAGTTTGTCTTTTATGATCAAAGATAATATCTCATTATCTTCTTACATGTCTTTAATTATTTGATATGACATTTTGATTTAAAAGCGTTGGGAGATATACCATTTTGGATTGTAAAAGATAACTGAAACCTGAAGTATAGGTTAGGTTTTTTAAATGTAACAAGATGGTTTTGGCATCATCAAAAAGGGGGAAATTGTTAGGAGATGAATTTAATAAAGAGTTTTGATTAGATCTCAAAACCCCTGAGTATGACATGTTCAGGATGATCTTGATAGTCTGAGTTAGGTTTCAGTATAGAATAGTTAAGGAAGATATCTGCACCACGTATAGTCAGCAGATATAGATCGTGAATTTTAAAGATCTCAAGACTCGAAGACAATCAAGACTCGTAAGACAATCAAAACTTCGGAAGTTCTTGAAGGCTTAGGTAAACCTGAATGTTTAGAGAACCTGAAGAATATCTATCTGAGTACATGCAAAACTGAGGAAAACACACATCTACAAAAGAATAGATGTTGCCCAAAACATTCAAGAATAGACAAAAGGAACTAAGACTAAGTGTTGTTTAAGTATTGTCTCATTCAGAGAGATTGACCTAAAAAGAGCCGTTTTGCTTGTCTACATTCACTGAAGACAAGAACCAATCAGAGGAAGACAACAACAGACTTTTCATCGACCTTCGAAAAGCGACGAGGCTTTGAATTTTGTCAAGAGTACTATGTTCTAGACGCAAAAATTGGTGATTGGCTACATGGTCGATATTTCCTAAAACATGCAAGGGAGTGTTCAAACCCTAAAAATAGCCGTTCATCAATAACCAGAAGTGGAAACTCTTGAAGCTATCTCTTCCAACGGATAGTTTTTCAATGAGTAACCATCGGAGAAGTTTCCTATAAATACCAGTGATCTCCAACATTGAGAGGTTACGGGAAATTACAACAACTCAAGAGCTCATTCGTATTCTTGCAAATTGAAGCACTCGAAAACCCTAGAATTTCCCAAGTGTTTCACATTGGAGAGAGCTCATTACACTAAGCCTAGATTTGATAGATATATCCAAAGCTTAGTAGAGATATCCTAGCCTTTGCATTTGTTCTTATTGTAAAGGATATCTCACCCTAGTTGGAAACCCACCCAAATCCAAACCCTTTGATAAGGTAGTTTGTGTGTGTGTGATTTGTTGGTGAGTTAGAGTTGTAAAGAGTGAGTAAGCTGCAGGTTAGTCAGCCAGAAAGCTCTAGAGAAGAAGTTAGTAAGCTACTTGTGGTAGTCTGAAAACTTGTGTGTGTTGAGTTAGTAAGCTGCAGTGAGTCAGTCAGAAAACTCAAGGTAGAAAAGTTAGTAAGCTGCAGTGAGTCAGCCTGAAAGCTTTGGGAAGTGTGTTAAGGAATTTCTCTGAAGATCAGAGAGAGTTGATGTAGGAGCTTGAGTCTCTGAACCACTATAATTGCTGTGTTGTTTGCTTTCTGTACTGCATTATATCTGTTGCACATTTTCACTAAAAGCATATTTTATTGATATTCAGTTGGAATCAATCCACTGAAACTGCATCAAATTTGATCACAGCCTTAACCACTGTTTTATTACGAGTATAAACTTAGGGCCAACCATTCCGCACTCTTGAGTAGCTAGAACATATAGTTACCAAACTGAACCAACTCTACTGAGTGTTCAGTAAGATAATTATCTGATCCAAGCTCCTCAGGATCTCTGATAAAACTCAGGATCAGTTGGGCTAATCTGAAGCTTCTGAAAGCAGCTCAGGATCATTGTCTCAGTAGACTTTGACTCAGGGCGATTTGTGCTTCTCAGGGCAAAATTATCAGGACAACCTGACCCTTCTGATCACAGTGTAAGAAATTTTTTAAAAATCACTGTACACGTGTATTCCCCCCCTTACACGTGTGAGACTCGTTTGCACCGGGACCAACAAGCGACTTCTGGGTCGATGCCTACCATATCCTTGTGTGACCATGCAAACACGTTCAGGTTCTTCTTGAGAAAGTCGATGACTTCCCCCTGAGATCGCTAGGTATCTTGGAGCCAATAATGACCTCCAGATTTGGCCGAGGTGGATCCACTTTGATTTTCTCGAGTTCTTCTCCCGGGATGGCTCTGGGACCACCCTGACGGGGATCGTTGATTTCGGCCTCGAGCAGAAACTCTTCAGGTTCAGAACCCTTTCTTAGATCGAGGTCGTCGCGACTTCTTTTCTTGTTTGTCTTTTCAGTTCTCAATTCATTACATTGTGTTTCACTATCTATTACAAGTATTTGTTTGCTAGATATTAATGCTGAATTGAAATTAGATGAAGAATAAACCAAACAACCTCTTGCATCCACCTGTTCGCCTTTAATAGTGCCGACCAACCCACTTTTAGTGGAGAATTTTACACAAAAATAAAAAGTTGAGGACGCAGCCTCGAACTCATGCTCAAAATGCCTCTCCAGAAACCCGTTATAGGAACTCGGGAGGTCGATTACAAGGAAATCTAGAAGTCTAGTGGCCCTAACCTTGTCATCTAGAGTAGACACTAGCTCGATGGCCAGATGGATCATGCCAAATGGCTTCACGATTGCATCCCCGAAGCCTTTTACGACGTGGTCGCGGGGTGATGTAATCATCAAAGTCCCCGAGCTGGTCTAAGGTCTTCTTGAAGAGGATGTTACAGAAGGCCCCTCCATCCAACAGCGGCTGACACATGGTGGTCCCCATGATATTAGCCTTGATCACCAGGGGGTCGATGTTCGAATAGATATCCCGACATTATCTTTCTCGCCGAACTCAATCTTGTTAGTTTCTTCGGCCATAGTGAAAACAGGTAATACCATTTTCCTGATATTCTCCATTTCTTTGACCTCGGCCTTCATGCACCATTTTGATGAGGAGGTCGAAGAGAAACCCCCTACTACCCCAAGGGGAGAAAGGGTGTGTATGACGCGACCTCCCGCATCTTCGGGCATAGGCGGGACTGGTCGCTCGCCCTACTGGGTTCTTGGATGGTGGTTTCTTGGGGCTTGTTCCCCCTACCTGTGACGGTAGCCTTACTGGCGACTTCTTGGTTTTTGCTCGTTACCCCCTTGGGTCGCATGATAAACTCATCCAGCAGACCATCTTCATACATCCTCCAGAGCTACTTCAATTGATCCCTACACTCGCTGGTGTAGTGACCTGTTTGCGCATGGTACTGTCCTTGATCGGACGAGGCGGCTGTAGCAATTCTCGCACTCGGATCTGGGCATAGACATGACCAAGTGTCATGCCTAACACTTCCATCAGCTTCACCGGAATAGTTTCTTCAAAAGGCTTGAAGCTGTCGGGTGCCTTGTAATGACCCCCGGTTTTCTTGGAACTCTTCTTTGGTTCTGTGACTTCTTTTGTCTCGAAGAGTCATGATTCTAGCAATTCTGAAGTATGAATTAGATTGCTAGCTAGCCTTTGGAAGTCGGCATAGTTAATTAGATAGTCGGTGGTCATACGCCGCCATAACTTGGTTCTCTTTCTGAGGCCACTAATGGACCCAAGCAGTTTTGCCTCATCCCCTAAAGGATCTCCTTCAAGGATGAGCTTGTCGATCCTTTCAATGTAGGATCGATCTGACTCATTTTTGCCTTGTTGAGTATTCATGAGGCGCTGCCTGGTCGCAGGTCAGGGAGCCATTGCCGAGAAATAACTTAGGAACAGTCTAGCAAGCTGTTCGAAAGTATCCACCGCAAAATTCGACATTCAAATTCGAAGAAATAAGTTGTAAACCATTTTTCGTGTTTTTATACTAAATTCACGAGAATTGCACTTACAAATTTGGCATGCTCGGTGGGACCACTGTACCTCTCATTCCTTCTCTTCCAAAGAAAGCTCCAATATAATCAACATGTCTTCTCGTAAGATTCTCTACATCAAGTTCGATTCTTCAAACACTTCGGAGACCAATATTATTACTTGGAGCATGTCCAGAAGATTAAGTTTTGGGACCTCTTTTGGAGCCAATCCTTTGTATATTGGAACCACTGTGAACATACCTCGTCATATTGCTAAAAGTGATGAAAACGAATCAAAGGACTCCACTCCTAAATCCTTGTCAAAATCTTCTTCGAACTCAAGCACAACTTCAGTTATGATGGCAGGTGCTACGACTATTGAGGAGAAACTTGCCAACTTGACCAAGGTCATTGAAGGACTTGCATCGAAAGTCCAAAATCAAGACTCCCAGATAACCCTCTTGATGAATAAGATAAGTGGTGGTGAGGCAAGCCACACAAACGAAAAAAAAGTTGAAGAGCAAGAATATGCTGAAACTTTAACCAAACATCAAGCTGCAGGAACTGAGCAGGCAGAGAAAGAGATGTTGGTATCTTCTGATGGAGGAATCGATATGCGTTAGCTCAAAGAGTTCATCTTGGGAACGGTTAAAGGAAAATATGAAGAAGACTCCAAGTCATCCTTCACCTACACCAAGCCATATACTAAGAGAGTTAATGGTTTGAGGATGTGATGGAGAATTGATCACGATTTAATAGTTTTACTTATTTATTGTCTTTCTATTTAATACCTACCATCTAGAATATTCTTATAATATGCTTCCTTAGTCATTAAGGTAGGCATTTAATACGATTGCCCAAGTTTTCCCTATAAAAATGACTTTACTATTTCATTGTAAAGACGTTGAATTATTAAAGAATATAAGAAATTCTAGATTATTCCTGAGTATCTCGAGACGTAGTCTCAACCCTTTGTAGAGCATATAACGCCCTACATCATTTGGTATTCAGAGTCAACCGATTCTGGCATATCAATGGAGGAATTTGATTTCCTCTGGTCTCAATTGACTGCTTTTGTCAATGGGATTTTTGATAGCTCCTATCAATGGGACGCACTTGATTTGCCGGTGCCATTGCCGCCACCATCTCTAGTTTTGGCAGCTCTGATTGCCATCTCAACAGCAGTGCCACCTCCGGATGTAGATCCGGTCATCCCTTCCCTGCCGCCAATTTTCACCGCCATCCCACCACCACCATCACACCCACCACCTAACCGCCCGTCGATCGACGCCATCCCTAAACCATTGCACCAGTTCCTCCACTGGCCACGACCAGCACGATCCACCACCCATCATCTGTAGGTTCCGAATGGGTTTTAGTGAGGCAGAAGTCTAGAGGGGAGGGGTGAATAGACTTCTGAAACTTTTTCGTGGGATCAGGTGTGAATAGCAAGTTTCCTGATCAGAGTGCGTGTGAATTAGTTTGGACTAATATCCAACTTACTGACCGCCTGAGGGCAGATCAGTTTGGTGTCTATCAGATTAAATGATGCGCGGAAGCTAAGTTTTACCCATGTGAAAAACCGATTTGTTGAATCAGAATTCTAAATTATCTGTTTTAAATCATATGACAAAGAGTCAAACTGATCAAATCAGTTACTTGATGCAAACTTGATCCAGACTTAGAATATGCATGCAATAGTTAAACATGTGTGTGCTGATTTTGTAAAGCAGATAAAACAGATAATGCACACCCAATTTTTGTAGTGGTAACTTGTCCTACGTCCACTCTTCCCTATCAGCAGGGGCACCAACTTAACCAACTGGAATTTAGTTTAATGTGTTAGTCCAACACAGTACAATAGTTGTTTCAAGAGTTCTCACTCAACCAATCCCAGAAATCTGAACCTAGAAACCCTAGTCTGAAATCTTGCTAAACAAACTTAACCTAACTTTTGGTTTGGGTATAAGATTTGTTGTGTTCCAACTGGAAATCTATCCTAGTATTTGAGTAGCCTAAAGCTAAAGGATAAGATTTCTGTGCTAAGAACTATAGGATGAACACTTAGAAATATTCTTCAATTTTGTGTTTTTCGAACGGAAATTGAGGATAACTTGCTTGAAGATTATTTCCGTAACCTTACTATGAAGGTTTATCCCATATTTATAGACCTTGAAATTAAAGAGCCGTTGGAGTATAATTTGAATTTCAGGCTATTTTTGGTAGCTTGCAGGCGTGATTTGACGTGCTCAGGAAGATCATGCCGTTTTCGTGTAATTTCATCCTTACTAGCCATTTGCCCTGATACGCCATATCCCGCATCGTTAGATTTGTACATAAGTGTCGATCTCTAAGTGGCTAACAGGTACACTTATTCGGCGCCTTGTAAAGCCAACTATGTTGACATTCTTCTGGTCTGATCTTCATCGTATGCCTTGGATAAGTAGTTGTGCTTATCACTTTTCTGACTAAGCTTGATTTGATCTATACTCTACTGATCAGTCAACTTGAGTCTTCTGATATGGTTGTCTTAGCTTCTACCTATTGATTCTGCTGATGTCTTCATAGAATAGGTCTTCTGATCTTCGCTTCTGATTTTCTTCAGGACTTAACCTATACATATTGAGGTCCCCCTCAATATGTGACCTATTCTAATTCATCAGCTGTCTAACATGTTCAGCTGGTTTCCTATCAAAACATCAGTCCACTAACAGGTTCGACTGGTCCTATTACAACTGTTTTGGAACTTCCATCAAAACTATAAAATTCCCAACAATTTCCACCTTTTTGATGGAACCAAAACATTACCCAGAAAGTATGTTGAACATAAATTAAGTACCAGTGAAGAAAAGTAGTATATCAGAAGATAATGAGAATTTGTCTTAAGATTAGAAAAATAGAATATTTCATTAAAGATGTAGAAATTACAAGTACAGAATTAAGATGTCCTAATCTGATCTTACAAAAAAAAAATCTTCTGATAACTTCAATACCTTTCTTCTTCTGGTACATCACACATCTCAAACAATCTTGCCTTGACTTCTGCAGCTTTGCTCTCATCGAAGATGTCATCTTGAGCCAGACATTTGTTCAGAGTTGCATTGAAGGCAATCTTGTCTAACCTTCCATCTGGAGTCTTTTTGTATTCCATGATTTCGACCTCGGGGGCAACTGGTATGCAACTCAGTTTCTTGGCCTCACTCATAATATTGTTATAGAATACAGGATGCTTGTTACTCAACCAATCTTTAAATATTTCATCTCTGTCCACATTAGTAGGAATAACTTGATTGATGTAAGCCGAGATATACCATTCACCTTTGATCTGTCTCTATTCTTTCACCATGTTCTTATCTGGATTCATAATCACATCCACATCTCAAGGAAGAACCGGTTCAACAAAATGTGCATCTTCTCCATTCAAATCATTTCAGCCCTTTATTCTTCTTCATTCTGTAAGACTTATCAAGGCTTGAAGCTTCTTCTAATCTCTTCTGCCAGTCCAGCTCTGCCTTCTTAAATTCTTGACTTTTTTTTTTTGCAAATAGTCCACGATGTTTTTTTTTCTTTTGCAAAGAAGTTAGCTGGTTTCTTGCCCTTCTTGGCACACTCATCGGATTCAGTAGAGGAAGAGGTTACTTCTTCTAACTCTGCAGTTGCTTGGGCATCTTTCTTTAACCTTTTCTTCTCCAGAGTGATCTGGATCTTAACTACAAAGTTCTCGACTTGATTTAGCCTTCCCTGGACTTCAGCATCTTTCTCTTCTACCCCCTTTTTGGTTCCCTCAAAAAAGAGCTTTCAGCTTAGAGCTGAGGTCACCAATCTGCTTTGAAAGATCGTGCTTTAAACCTTTAAAATTTGGAGATTCAATACCAAAGATCGAACTTGCTTTTTCAATTATTGTCAGCATAGAAGTTTGAGCCTTGTCTACTATAGGGCTGACTTTATCGAACATATTCTCAAGCTTATCACCAGCAGAGTTGACTCTCTTTGTAGCATCAGCAAGATCATTTTGCATCTTGGTCAATTCAGCCATCTTTTCATTCATCATCAAAGTGAACTGCTGATTTCTGGTCTCCTCAATCTTGGTCAACTTCTCGTTCACCTCCACCATCTTGTCAGCTGTTGTATCTCTCAATTCTTCAGTTATCCTCGTGTGGTGAGAAGATACATATTCTCTTTCAGTTCGGATGGCTTTTTCCAATTACCCTGGCACAAAGAAACTTACATCATCGCGGAACATCTGATCCATGTTCACTTTGAAAGTGTTCTTGATGTACTTCATGAGATTTTCTTCGAAGGATGGAGAAGTTTGAAGAATCTACATTACTTGACATGTTGATGTCGAGGGTTCTTCGACTTCATTTCTTCAGCTTGACTCCCTCCAGCAGTCAGGTCTATTACGTGCTCGGCTGATTATGCCTCAGCTGACGGGGACTGTGCCGCATCTCCCACAACAGCTTCACCGACAGCTTCTTCAGGTTCTTCGATGATCCTCATCTCTTTTGCCATCTGCTCAGTATCAGCCATTTGCTCAAAGATTTCTTCAATACTGATCGAACCTCCATCACCAATCTCTTCTTCATCATCAGATTCCTTCATTTGCTTCATTGCTCGACTATACTTGACCATTTTGTGAGTCATTTCTCTATGCATTGGGGTGTCCGGCATTCCCAACTGTCTTGTGATCAAGCCGGCCACCGCATCATCAGAAATCAGGTCTGGAGCAGTTTCCACACCAACTATTTTCCTCATCTGTAGCTCATATTCAAGAAAGGGACGAATCCCACCCTTCTGCTCCAGAACAGTTCCGAAATCTTCAAATTTCTTCAGTCGGATGTCTCTCCAGGTGAGAACATCAATGACTGTGGCCTTAGCATCTGGTTTGATGGCTAACTCCGGATATTTATCTTCCAACATTTTCTCCAGTCGCCGTCTGATAATTTTCTCTGTGAAAGAGAGAATCCCTGGTTCTGGCTCGGGCGAGGGGGATGGAGAGAATGGCATAGCAGAAAGAGGATTTGGATCTGCTATATGTTGAGTAGATGAAGTATCCAGACGTTCAGATTCGGTAGATACAGAAGGAACCTGAATGGTCTTCTGCAAAGTCTCAGTCTGAACAGCATCATGAGATGTAAATTTGGAAATCTGACCTGGTCCTCTTGAGGGCAGTTTACTGAGGAGAATATCATCATCATCTGAATCAGAAGGCTTATCCACCAGCTTCGTCTCCTTCTTTTTCCCTTTTCCTATAACATCAGCAATAGGTGCTGATTTGGTTCTTTTTGCAGCTGGTTGGGCTGGTTCCTTAAGAACTATTCCCTTTTCTGGCTTTCTTGCAACAGGCTTCCTCTTTTGACCAGCTTGTCCCTTTTTGCGGACTTTTATTGCTGGTTTAACAGCAACCTCATCATCATCATCAGCAAGATCAGGTATCTACCTGTAGATCAGCAACATCTTCTTGTGCTCCAGTTTGTAGGGAATCATTTCGTCCTCACTCCAATCTCTGTCCTTCATCAGATCAATCAGGATCAGAGATACCTTGTGTAGCATCGTAATCTTGGCTGATAACACAACCTTCGTGTTTTCTGTCACAAATTTGGTTGATTCCTCCAGTAATCTCCTCTTCAGAAATTCCAGTCAGTTGATCTTGGCATTATCAATGATAGCAGTCATGATTCAAGCCTTTTCTTGGGTAACGACATCCAAGCTATAGGTAATTCCAGCAATTACCTTATGAACAATATCAAGTAGGAGCCTATATTTCCTCTTCAGCATAGGTTTCTTAAATCCTTTGAAATGGTGAGCATCAGCAGGGCGGAGAAGGTGTTTCATAATTGCACTATCTTCTGCAGCGCGATATGCATCGGGCATAATCCCATCTGTCGGAGCTGGAAGCCGGAAAATTCTATGAAGATCTTCATCTGTGATCTCCAGATGCTCCCCTTGTACCTCTGAGTACAATACCCCTTCATGGTCTCTCAAATTGTAAAGGAATTCGAGAGCACCATCTAACAAAATTGAATCTGCGCTTGCTGAACAATACATTTTTAGCCCATAATCCTTCAACATTTTTAGTATTTTCAGAGACTCGGGATCTGTGGTCGTTCTGAAATCAACACACCTTTCTTCGATCACCTCATCGGCAAAGTTCCTAAATATTGGATCTTCAGGTTCTGGGGAGGCGGGTGAGGCGTGAGACGAAGAATGTGCTATCTCAGCAATTTGTCTTGCTTTCGGTGACATTTCTGCAAATTTATGAAGCATTAGATCTATGTAGCCTCAGCGTAATAGTGTAGATAAAACACTAAATAACACATAGATTAATCTATATTGTGCATACACATATAAACTCATAGAGTATTGCCAATAAAATCGTGATGCAACAAACATAGGATACACACATATATTCAAGATATAAAGTATGCAGCAATTCTATTATTTGACATATGATCAGTGAATACACAAAAATATTTTAATAGACATTCTAAAGTACACGTAATTACCATAGATTTGTGAAGAAGGAGTAATCGAAGAAATCGAGTTTGAATGATTCGCAAAAAAAAAAAAAACAATGCAGAGTAATATGCAGAATTTTGTTAAGTGAATTCTGAAAGTTTAGGGCTAGAAGGGTTTCAAAGAGTATGACCATGTCTATATATAGAATTGGAGGAAAAGTGGCTTTTAGAAAATTGAGATTGGAAACCGAAGGGTCTAATCGAGATGGGCGATTGAGATTAGGCGGTTTATTTTAAAAAGAAATCGTGTGGATAGGGATTTCAAACACGATAGCTTTTCGGATTTAAAAGCACAATAAATAGCAATTAATACATATTCCCCACATCCGCATTAAATACTTTGCAGGACGTGTGTCATAAAAATACGTGTACAGTAAAAGCAAATAAGATCAGATAATTGCATATGAGTAAACAAAAAGACAAAGGAACAGAAGTGCGTATCTGATTGACTGATGTTGTAATCAGTCAATACCATAAGAGGTATTTTATGGTCTGACTGATTTCTGTTGATCTTAATTTCTGCCTAATCCTTTGTATTTTCCCAACAATATCCCACTTATCTGATCAGGTTTCTTCTGATCCTACCTGATCAGTTGAAGTTCCCCCTTCAACTGTTATCTTTTTCTGATCAGTCCCTGACTGATCCTCCCTGATCAGTTGAGGTTCCATTTCTTAACTGATACTTCTTTTCTGGTCAGTTTCTTAACCAACTGGTTTTGGAGACTAGTCCACCAAAGATTTCTGGTGCACTTTCTCCTAGGTCCAGAAGTCCGAGCTCATTACATAGTTCTCGGAATCTGACTTCAGCTAGTGGCTTGGTTAAGATATCAGCTCTCTGCTTATCTGTATGGATCTTTTCCATTATGATATTCTTCTTTTCCACATGATCTCTTATGAAATGATGTCTGACGTCCACATGTTTGCATCTTGTGTGAAGAACTGGATTCTGAGTAATTGCAATAACACTATTACTGTCACAGAATATGGGCACGTTCATAGCTATAATGTTATAATCCTCACCGCCGACTAAGCCAGAAGCGCTTGGGAACAACAACTTCTGCTGCCTACCATGTATTCTCGCTTGAAGAGTAGATATGGCAACAGATGTTTGCTTCTTTGAAAACCAACAAATCAGTTTACTTCCTAAGAACTGACATGTCCCTGAGGTTGACTTACTGTCTATTCTGCAACCTCCATAATCAGAATCAGAATACCCACTAAGCTCTAGATTATCATCTGATGGGTAGAATAAACCAAGGTTTACTGTCCCCTTCAGATACATAAGAATACGCTTAGGCGCTTCTGTGGCTTTGCATCGGATTTGCCTGAAATCTGGCACATACACCTACTGCAAAGGTTATGTCTGGTCTGCTAGCAGTCAGGTATAGTAATGATCCAATGAGAGCCCTATATTCTTTCTGATTAGTTTTCTGACCATTTTCATCTGGATCCATCTTGAATCCAATCATCATAGGAATTTTGGCTACCTTACTGTTCTGAATTCCAAACTTAGCCAATAGATTTCTAGTGTACTTTGCCTGACAGATGAATATCCCTTCTGTACTTTGTTTAACTTGAAGACCCAGGAAGTAATTCATCTGACCCATCATGGACATCTCGAATTTCCCTTGCATCAGTTTGCCGAATCTGTCACATAAGCTCTTGTTGAGAGATCCGAAGATGATATTGTCCACATAGATCTGAACCATCAGAATGTCTTCACCATCTTCTATTCTGAACAAGGTTCTGTCTATGACTCCTTTAGTGAATCCACTGTCTATCAAGAAGTGAGATATTGTATCATACCAAGCTCGAGGAGCTTGTTTCAGTCTGTAAAGAGCTTTTCTTAAACGGTACACCTGGTTGCCTTTTTCAAAGCCAGGAGGTTGTTTGACATACACTTCCTCTGCTAGTACCCCGTTTAAAAATGTACTCTTTACATCCATCTGATACACAATAAACCCTCTGTGGGCAGCATATGCCAGAAACAACCGAATGGCTTCCAGGCGAGCGACTGGTGCAAAGGTCTCATCATAATCAATTCCTTCTGAATGTGAATACCCCTTCGCAACAAGTCTTGCCTTATTTCTGGTGATGACATTGTTCTCATCCCTCTTGTTCTTGAATACCCACTTGGTGCCTATCACATCTTGATGAGTTGGTCTGTCTACCAGTTCCCGAACCTGATTCCTATCGAACTGCTTTAATTCTTCTTGCATAGCTAGAATCCAGCTGGCATCTTGTAGAGCTTCTTCTATTCTGGTAGGTTCCTTCAAAGTCAGATAGCAACAATACATAACACTTTCACCAACCTGATGTCTAGTTTGGACTTGGGCATTAGGATTGCCGATTATCTGATCAGTCGGATGGTCCTTCAACCAGGTCCTTCTTTTTTGATGTATATCAGTTTGGACATTTTCATCCTCTTCTAATATTGAGTCACTAGAGGTTAGGAGTGGTGCAGTAATATGATCCACTTGGCATGGACAAGTCTCAGCTGATGTTGGAGTCATCATATGCTGATGTCTGTCCGCCGGAACATCAGGTGTTCCCCCTGAACCAGATGGTTCAGTTGTTACTGTCTTAGCTGTACCAACTTTTTCATCGATAGTTGTACGTACCTTAGGGTCTGATTGACCTGGTGAATCATTAAAATCAAGTTTAGGAACATACATTTTTACGTGATCTGATCCATTTTCTTTGATACTTAACTGATCCATTTTCTGAGCATCAGGTACTGGTTGATCTGGCATTGCTTGTTCTGAGACAGATTTCTCTTGTTCAGAAGATGTCTCATCAAATACCACATGAGGTGTCTCTTCCACAACTAGGGTTTGCCTGTTGAATACCCTGAAAGCTTTGCTAGATGAGGAATATCCTAAGAATATACCCTCATCTGACTTAGCTTCAAAGGTCTTCAACTGACTTTTCCCATTGTTGTGAATAAAACACTTGCACCCAAAAACATGGAAGTAAGAAACACGAGGTTTTCTGTCCTTCCACAATTCATAGGGTGTTTTAAAGTGAATCTTAGTCAGAGAACATCTGTTCTGAGTGTGACATGCAGCGTTGATAGCTTCTGCCCAGAAACGGTTTGGAGTTGGATGTTCAACCAACATTGTGCGAGCATCTTCTTTGAGTGTTCTGTTTCTCCGTTCTGCTACGCCATTCTGTTGTGGTGTTCTGGTGGCTGATGTTTCATGCTGTATACCAAACTTAGTACAAAAGTCAGTAATAAAGGAGTTCAGAAACTATATACCTTTATCTGACCTGATTTTCACAATACTGACACCCTTCTCATTTTGTAATCTCTTGAGCAGCTCAAGTATCTTTGTTGTAGTTTCATTCTTCTTATACAAGAATACAACCCAGGTGAACTTGGAATAATCATCCACGATCACCAGAGTGTATTTGCGTCTGCTAAAACTAAGTGGTGTAACTGGTCCAAACAAATCCATGTGAAGCAGTTGCAGTACTCTGCTGGATGATGGTCCTGGGATCCCCTTAAATGAGGCTTTAACCTGTTTTCCCTTCTGACATGCGACACATGTCTAATCCTTAGAGAATACCTCATTCGGGAGACCCTCAACCAGGGACATCCTTGTTATCTTGTTAAGAGTTTTAAAGTTCAGATGGCTCATTCTCTTGTGCCAGAGCCAACTGCTGCTTTTAGATCTCTTAACAATCAGGCACGCATTTCTTGGACAACTGTTCCAGTCTGTAGTGTAGATCGTTCCCTTCCTGGAACTAGTTAGCAAAATCTGTTGAGTAGCTCGATTCTTGATAGTGCATGATCAGTCGAGAACTCAACGCTAAATCCATTGTCGCAGAATTATGAAACCGATAACAGGTTGTGCTTCAAACCATCGACATACGAGACTCCAGTAACCTGTACATCATCATTCTCTAAGATTTCGAATCCTCTGGTAAAACCAAAGTTATCATCACCAAAGAGTACATGTGGGCCTTCTTGTTCTGTGTATGAACTGAGGAGATGTTTGTTTCCAGTCATGTTCCTTGAGCATCCACTATTGATGTACCAGATAGTTGCTTGTAAACCTCCTTTATTGGCTAAACCCACGCGATCATGCAATCAAATCAGGCTTTAGGTACCCCTGTAGGATTGGGTCCTGAGGGGTTAGTGTCACCTTTCGAGATCCAAACAAATAGGGCACTTCTATGGTAATCGTCAAGATCAGAAGGCCTAATTTATCTCCCATAAGCATCTACATAATCATACATCTCTTCATTTGCTTTCTGGTCAGTATGATTATGAGTGTGAACCTTGAATGAATCAGAAGACTTGGGATTTTTCTGATTAGTCTGTCTTCTTTTAATCGAAAGGTGGTTCAAAAGCGGATGTCTTGGATTTCTGGTTGAAGGGATAGGTACGACTGCTACCATCAAAAGATTCATATCTCTTTTGCACAAATGGTTTCTGCCGTTTACCCTTAGCATGCTGGTTAAGCAGCTTGACCTGATTAGGTCTCAGATCAGATTTTCCCTTGTGAGATTGTCCTTTCTGATTCCTAATCTGCTGATTATGCTGAGGTCTCTTCAGAAGAACATGGTTCTTCTGTTGATTCCTCAACTGCTTCTTGATCAGTTGAGGTCCATTTCTGTTCCCTTTCTGATCAGGCACTCGCCTTTCCTGTTCATCAGATCTTTTTCCCTTCTTTGATACATAATTTGGCATATCGTGTATCTTGTCCAGAAATCTTCCTAGATTCACTTTTGGAATGTGAACCAGGTTGGTCACATGAGGATCCAGAAGGGCTATCAAACCCAATACCCTTCTTATCGACCGACTTAGAAAGTAGCTTGCTATTTCATCAACATTTTTAAAGCTTTTTCCAAAAATCTCTACTTTCTTTTTTCAAAAGAACCCCTCACTTTGTTTTAGACTCTCATGCGATGGGAAGAGTTCATCAAACTTAGCTTGGAGGATTTTGAGATCATCAGCCTTGTTGTTTGTTGATAGCTTGTGGTTCCTTAACCGGTTTACCTGATCAGAAGAACTGACTTTCAGAAACTCCATTTCTGTAGTCATCTTCTGAATAGTCTCAACTGATTTCAGTTCAGCATCTTTACATGCAGCATTATCTTTGACAAGCTGAATATTCTCAGCCCTTAGCTTATCGTTCTCAACTTCCACAATAGTATAAGTGTCTACTGTATTAGAGAGATCATCAAGCAATTGCTCATTGTAAAGTCAAGCAGTCAATCTCTCCAAATAGGTGTGCTCAAAGACAAAGAAGTTAATAAACAAAAACACAGAAGGTTTAGAAGTTACCTCAATTTGATCAGCATCCTTGGCCATGAGGCAGATGTCATCATCAGATGAGAACATCAGATCGTTGAGGTCGTCGACATCATCGATAATGGTCATCGACGTGTCTTCTTCTCTGATTGAGTAACTAGAATCATCTGAAGGCATATAAGAGTCATCTATCTTAGATGTATCAACAACCATGACTTTTCTGTCTTTGTATCTTTGCTCTCTTCTATTCCGCTTATCTTCTCTTTCTTTTGAGTCGTCGGGACAATCAGCCTTTGTAGTGACTGGTTTCGACGATTGAAACATGCTCCAGATTCCACAAAATTTCTTCTGCCAGGTGAATCATTTCTTCTGTAGGATCTGTCAGGTGACTTCCCAGTTTGCCTGTAATCAGAATTCAAACTTTCTGATATGTTGTCTCTTCTATCATCAGAATGATCATCTATCTTCTTATCTTCTCTGCGGTCATCTCTATGATCATCTCTTCTGTCATCAAAACGATTCCTTTCTTGTGATCTGTCAGTAGATCTCCTATCTCTTCCTCTGCTGTTCTGATAGTCTCTGTAAAATTTCTGATATTTTCCCAGTTGAACGTTGGATCTTTCAAGCTTTCTGGTCAACAAAGCAATCTGTTCAGCCTGACTCATGATATTTCCAATTGGTTCAGTAAACTTCGAATTGCTGCTAGCTGCCTTGAATGCAACCGCTTTTGATGTGGCAGGTGTGGCTTCATCAGGTGACTCGTCTTCTTCTTCTTGACCTCTTTCAATCAGGTCGAATTCATGAGCCTTTAAACTGAGAAATAGGTTGCTTGGCTTCTCTTAGCAATGTTTTGGCAATCCTTTATCACTGTTACTTTCATGTCCCATTTCTTGGTCAGGGACCTCAAGATCTTGTAGTTGATGTCTTTGTCAGACATTTCTTTTCCCAGTTCCCGAAGCTTGTTTACTGACATGGTGATTCTTCCATCGAGATGATTTATGGTTTCATTTGGCAGCATCTTGAGTTTTTCAAACTTTACCAGTTCATCTTGTAATTTGTTGTCCTTAATCAAATCATTTCCTTCGCACATCTCAACAAGAGTATCCCACATATTCTTGGCAGTCTTGAGATACTTGATCTTCTCATGTGTTATCTTGCCCATCGTCTTCATGATGATATGTACAGTATCCAGATTGGACAATTTTCTTTCCTCGGCATCCATCAGTGAAGGACTCTTTTTGATTCTGGCTCCAGTTGGATATTCTGGATCACCTCCTTTTGCTGGGTTGTTGTAATAGATGATGATGAGTCCTTGTTCAAGAACTTCCATCATTTTGCTGCTTATCGCACCTAGATGGTTGCTCATGAGTATGGTCCAGTCAGCATACTCATCAATAGAGAACTTAGGCAGATCATGATACATACCCGAAGTATTATCCATGCTGAATGTGAGTTTTGAAAACATATGAGTTTTAAAAACATGTTTTTTATGATCTGTACAAGTGACCACAATAGGTCTTCCTCAAGAACCGATGATACTCAAAGCCAGTGGTCCATAGAACCATTGCTCTGATACCACTTGTAGGTCCCGAACGGGTTTTAGTGAGGCAGAAGTCAAGAGGGGAGGGGTGAATAGACTTCTGAAACTTTTTCGTGGGATCAGGTGTGAATAGCAAGTTGCCTGATCAGAGTGCGTGTGAATCAGTTTGGACTGATATCCAGCTTACTGATCACCTGAGGGCAGATCGGTTCGGTGTCTATCAGATTAACTGATGTGCGGAAGCTAAGTTTTACCCGTGTGAAAAACCAGTTTGTTGAATCAGAATTGTAAATTATCTATTTTGAATAAGATGACAAATAGTCAAACTGATCAGATAAGTTGCTTGATGCAATATGCATGCAATAGTTAAACAGGTGTGTGTTAATTGTGTAAAGCAGATAAAACATATAATGCACACTAGATTTTTATAGTGGTTCGGACAACTTGTCCTACGTCCACTCTTCCCTATCAGCAGGGGAACCAACTTAACCAATTGGACTTAGTTTAATGTGTTAGTCCAACACAGTACAGCAGATGTTTCAAGAGTTATCACTCAACCAATCCCAGAAATCAGAACCTGGAAACTCTAGTCTGAAATCTTGCTAAACAAACTTAACCTAACTTTTGGTTTGGGTATAAGATTTGTTGTGTTCCAACTGGAAATCTATCCTAGTATTTGAGTAACCTAAAGCTAAAGGATAAGATTTTTGTGCTAAGAACTATGGGATGAACACTTAGAAATATTCTTCAATTTTGTGTTCTTCGAATGGAAATTGAGGATAACTTGAGCTTGAAGATTATTTATGTAACCTTACTATGAAGGTTTATCCCATATTTATAGACCTTGAAATCAAAGAGCCGTTGGAATGCAATTTGAATTTCTAGCTATTTTTGGTAGCTTGCAGGCGTGATTTGACGTGCTCAGGAAGGTCATGTCGTTTTCGTGTAATTTCGTCCTTACTAGCCGTTTGTCCTGATACACCGTATCCTGCATCGTCAGATCCGTACATACGTGTCGATCTCTAAGTGACTAATATGTACACTTATTCGGCGCCTTGTAAAGCCAACTATGTTGACATTCTTCTGGTCTGATCTTCATCGTATGCCTTGGATAAGTAGTTGTGCTTATCTTTTTTCTGAATAAGCTTGAATTAATATGTACTCTACTGATCAGTCAACTTGAGTCTTCTGATATGGTTGTCTTAGCTTCAACCTATCGACTTTGCTGATGTCTTTATAGAATAGGTCTTCTGATCTTCGCTTCTGATTTTCTTCAGGACTTAACTTATACATATTGAGTTCCCCCTCAATATGTGACCTATTCTAATTCATCAGCTGTCAAACATGTTCAGCTGGTTTCCTATCAAAGCATCAGTCGACTAACAGGTTCGACTGGTCCTATTACAACTGTTTTGGAACTTCCATCAAAATTATAAATTTCCCAACATCATCACTCTTGTACCAACACGCCACCGCCGAATATTACTCCTTCGGCGGCTTCGATGTCGCGATGCCGCTTTGCCCCAACACGTGGAAGAACCACACTGTCGACGCCGTCGCGCCGCAACAACCTTCCGTCTCCAGCACCAATTTCGACCACCGGTAGCCCCCGTGCCCCACCGCGCGGGAGAACCGTGCCGCTCGACACCTTGCTGCAAAAGACGATGGCCATCTTCTTGTTGCTGCCCTAACATGTCAACTTGGGCTTTTTCTTATGAATAATGAACTTGGGCTTATTAATAAAAATAGTTCTTATGGTGGTCCTGTTCAATTTATGATCATATTTTGGCCAAAGTCCCATGCTGGATCAATTTCGACACACTGTGGTGTTGATGCCCACTTTGAGTTATTGGGTGAGATTTTTAAGAGTGGGCCTGATATTAATCCTCCTAGATATAATGATTCATTTGGTCTTGATTCATTTAATTGGGATATTGGGCCTGCAAATTTTGAGGAGTTTGGGCCTACGACATTTTTTCAACATTTTGAAGAAATTCAGTTTTGGCCTAAGTTTAATAACTATCATTTTTTCATAACTAATGATAGTTATTTTGTCACTTTGTTGAAGCCGTCTTTTGCCTATCGTCTTAAGACTTTGGGCCACGTACGCACTGCTGATGTGTTCGAGGTCAAGCTCTATAATGCGTTAATTAATTTTGCTCTTACGAGTCTTGGAGATACGCACCTCATCAGTTTCACTGCTGGAGATATGATCCGATCAGATTCGAGGGCGAATCTTTCCCAAGAGAGGAAGGATGATGGAGATATGATCACATTTTAATAGTTTTTCTTATTTATTGTCTTTCTATTTAATACCTAGCATCTAGAATATTCTTATAATATGCTTCCTTAGTCATTAAGGTAGACATTTAATACGGTTGCCGCAGTTTTTATTGGAATTTACAAGCATGTAATACAAATAAAACATGCGCAGCGGAATTAACAATTCACCAACAACGAATTATAGATTGCATAATTAAACAACGAAATATGTAAACGGAAATCTTACAGTGCTTCATAAGCTATTTCCTCCACTATGGTATCCACGTAATTCTCGTTCACAGATCCACACAGATTTGCCAGCGTTGAATCCCCGTATGAATTTGCTAGAAAAATTCTACACTAGAGCTTTTATGGAGAAATATTATTCTTGTGTTAACAATGAATTCCCAAGGACTCATATATATAGGGGAAGTCCAGCTTAAATCTTAAGCTATCTTTATTAGGAAATAAAATCCCTAGTCTTGTAAATCAAATCCCTTAGGTTTTATTTCCCTATATATAAAATCCTACAATAATATTCCATATATTATTTTGGGATTCCTATTTAATTAAATCTAATTTAATTAAATAGTAATAATATTTAATTCCAAATATAATTATTATTAATTCTCCATAAATTAAATATTAAATCCAATTTAATATTTAATCAACCAACTATAATCTACAAAAGGAATTACTTGTTGTGTGACCCATAGGCCCTCGTATATCGAGCGATTAGTTAAACTAACGGTCTTAATTGAACCCTAGACAATAAATTAGACATTCTCAATATACGAGATACGTTGCGAGAAAATGTGCAACTACATGTAACTGAAACGTGGGGTACTGTGATGATGTCCTTTCATTCGCGAATACCCGATTAAATCTTGAACATGATGAAGTGTCTATTCAAATAATTTAATCATATTTTTCTCATTACACTAATTGATCCCATTTGTCACATTTGGTCATAAAGTCCAAACGTGACGTGCATTGACCAATGACTAACGATCCAATTAGTATGAGAAGATGAGTACTCTCTCTAAATCTACATTGAGGAATGAATCATTTTCTTGGCTCAACTACCACGCACATGAATTTCATGATGAACCCAATCCATGACATATCTACCCATTAAGGGCGTAGGCATCGGTCATGGTCAAAGTTCACCACTCCATACATGTCGTGCGTATTGACCTCAAGTCACAGGAATATCACATCGCTCCCACTAACCGAGACACTCGTAGACACTTAAGTGGAATAACATCAAATGATTTCTCGGATGGGTATACCAATACCCTCTAAGGTAGTTGTGCATCCATCATGAGATACCTAGTATCTCGTAGTAAGTGAGAACTACTACACTCTCTAAGAGTATGATGCAGATCGCACACCAATCTCAAATGCATCATCAATATCCCATTCTTGATGATCCTTGATCGGGACTATTTGAGAATCATGTTTAAGTCATTCGAAGTCTCACATCCTCAATGACAACATTGGTTCATGGGAACACATATAAGAATAAATGCAAACAATCAAACATAATATTCAAACAAATATATTGCCATACATTAATATTAAATGAATAATAATATTAAATCAAACTTAATATTATCGAGTATTATGTCCTTACAAAAGATTATTTCTTGGACACTAACACTAACAATCTCCCACTTGAACTAGAGTCAATCACCTACATGCCTAACCCTTAGACCATCGAAATGTCTAGTATGTACATGGACACTCAATGCCTTGGTGAAAGGATCAGCCAAATTATCTTCCGTGGGAACACGTTCTAACTCTATTTCTCCTCTAGCAGTTATCTCTCAAATCAGATGATAACGCCTAGGTACATGTTTGTTTCTGTTATTGGATCTCAGTTCCTTTGCTTGCGCAACTGCACCAGTGTTGTCACAATACAACTTTGCTGGACTGCTGGCACTCGGAACTATCCCTAGTTCTTTCAAGAACTGATTAATCCAGACAACTTCTTTCGCTGCTTCTGATGCAGCGATGTACTCAGCTTCGATTGTTGAATCTGCGGTTGTGCTTTGCTTGGAACTATTCCAACTAACCGCCCCACCATTGAGTGTGAAGACATAGCCTGTTTGTGATTTGTAATCATCACAGTCGGATTGGAAACTTGCGTCAGCATAACCAGTTACTACTAGTTATGACTGCCCACCGTAGATAAGGAAACATTCTTTAGTTCGTCTAAGATACTTGAGAATGGTCTTGACACTAATCCAGTGAGACTCATCCAGATTCTGTTGGTATCTACTAGTGATGCTGACAGCGTAGGCCACATCGGGCCTAGTGCAAGTCATGGAGTACATGATTGACTCAATTGCAGATGCATATGGGATCTTTCCTGTGCTTGATATCAACTTCACTAGAAGGACAATCTTTCTTTGACAACTTTATCCCATGATTTGCCGGTAGAGACCCTCTCTTAGAGTTCTCCATCGCAAAACACTTCAACACCTTGTCTATATAGGTGGACTGTGACAACCCCAACATCCTCTTAGATCTATCCCTGTGGATCTTGATCCCTAGGATGTAGCAGGCTTCACCAAGATCCTTCATCATGAAGGTCTTTGACAACCAATCTTTAACGGACTGCATTAACGGGATATTGTTTCCTAAAATCAATATGTCGTCGACATACACGATTATGAAAACAATGTTCTTCCCGTTGCATTTATGATAAACGCAAGGATCTTCTGAATTTGTGATGAAGTCAAAAGACTTGATAACTTCATCAAATCGGATATTCCAACTCCTAGAAGCTTGCTTCAATCCATAAATGGATTTCTTTAGCTTGCATGCTAGATTAGAATTTGGTTTAGATATAAAACCTTCCGATTGAGTCATAAACACTTTCTTATGAATGTTTCCATTGAGAAAAGTTGTTTGACGTCCATTTGCCAAATCTCATAATCATAGTGTGCTGCTATCGCAAGTAAAATTCGCGTTGACTATAACCCTTCGCCACCAACCTAGCTTTGTGGGTTTGTACTTTGTCATTTGCATCAGTCTTACGCTTGAAGACCCATTTTCAACCTATGGGTCTGACCCCTTTAGGCAACTCAACCAAGTCCCAGACTTGATTGGTGTACATCGAGTCCATCTCGGATTTCATGGCTTCATGCCACTTCCCTGAATCAATATCTGATATTGCTTCAGAGTAAGTATTAGGATCGTCCTTATCTGGTATGTCCACATTATCGAGTTCCTCCAAGAGGTAACCTTATCTAATGGGCAGATTAAGAGTCCTAATTGACTTAGGAGATGTTGTTGTGCAGACCGTATATTTTGATCGTGAAAATTTTGGTGCATCGATTTCATCAATGTCCGGAGAGTCCTCAAGAGCAACACTTTTAGATGCCTCTTGGGCGGGAGTTTGAACTATGTTGTTCTCATTCAGCCCACTTGGAGGATCTTGCATTGGCAAGCCTACTCCAATTACGCTCCCACTGGCTGAAAGAGGACCACCTAGTGATAGACTCCCACCGTGAAAGTCGTTGAATGCTCCCACTGATTCCTTGTCATGTTGCTTTGACAAGACATCAGTCTCTTTGTTAATTTGTGGTTCTTGAATTTCTTCAAGTTCTATCGTCTTATGGCCTTGTTCCTTGAAGACATGATCTTCTTCAAGGAATCTAGTCTGCCTAGAAATAATCACTGTTTGTTTCTCAGGTAGATAGAAGTAATATCCTTTAGTTTCCTTAGGATATCACACAAAATAACCCTTTTCACATTTAGATTCCAATTTATCAGTCAACATCTTTTTCACAAACGCGGGGCAACCCCAAGTCTTGATATGTGAGAAAGTTGGTTTCTTACCACACCATAACTCATATGGCGTATGATCAACTGATTTAGACGAAATCATATTCAGAATGTAGATTGAGGTTTGGAGTGCATAACCCCATAAGAATGTTGGAAGAGAGGAAAAGCTCATCATGGACCTCACCATGTCTAACAAGGTTCGATTTCTCCTTTCGGACACACCGTTCATCTGAGGTGTTCCGGGAGGAGTCCATTGTGATTGGATTCCATGCAACTTCAAATAATCAGTGAATTCATGGTTAAGGTATTCACCTCCTCGATCCGATTAAAGAGTCTTGATACTCTTACCAAGTTACTTCTCTACTTCAGCCTTAAACTCCTTGAATTTCTCAAAAGATTCGGACTTGTGGTTCATAAGATACACGTATCCGTATCTTGAGAAATCTTCAGTAAATGTGAAGAAGTAGCCGAAGTGACCCCTAGATAGAGTGGGCAATGGTCCACATACATCACTGTGGATCAACTCTAGAACTTCTTTGGCACGAACACGTTTCCCAGAAAAGGGTTTGTTGATAATTTTGCCCTTGAGACAAGATTCACAATTACCATAAGACTTCCTTAACCTTGCAATTCTTTTGTCGTTTGCATGACCAAGTCTACAATGCCATAAGTAAATTGAATTTTCATGATTACTAAGTTTGAGTATTTTATTTTGTATATTAAGAACATTATATCCATAATTCAACAAATATAAACCATTCGATAAAGGGGCGTTACCATAAACATCACCATTAAGCGAAAAATAACAATTATTGTTTGCAAAATGGAAGGAAAATCCCTCAATGTCTAACATCAGAATGGAAATAATGTTGCGAGTGATACATAGATGGAACAAAATAACAACTATTAAGTTCTAATCTAAACCCAGAGGGTAAGTCTAAAACATATGTCACAACACGTTCAACAGCAACTCTTGCTTCATTCCAAATGTGTAGGGTGACATCACCCGGCCTAACTGCCCTGTTGTCCTTGAGACCCTGCACATTAGTATAAATGTGTGAGCCACAACCGGTATTTAATACCCAGCAGTTAGAATTATTTGTGGACATGTTTATCTCAACAACAAACATACATGTTCCGGTGGCTGAAGCACCTTGTGCTTTCTTCTCAGCTGCTAGAACCTTACAGTCCTTCTTCCATTGCCCCTTCTGCTTACAGTGGAGGCATACATCCTTATCGACCCGCTCCTTCTTTTGGATCCTACCCTTAGCCTTTAGGAAGTTGGGCTTGGAGCCCTTCTTCCCCTTACTCCTTCTCTTCTTCTTCCCTTTTTGTTGGGAAATACGGGGTGCCCGAATCTATTCGAGGTGTATTTAAATACATATTTAAATTAATCGATTAATTACTAACATAAATCAATCCTAAATTAATTAAACATAATAATTAAATAAACAACAACAACATGCGTACACGTAATTCACGTAAATCCTAAGCATGCGGAATCTAGGAGTTACGAAATTACATACCTCTTGGAGTGACAATCGTTGAGACGATGGATCAACCCAAAGTGCCTTCTCAAATATGTCCCACGTCCACAAACGTAATCTGGTGGAAGGATTCTCACAAACAATTTTAATAAAGGAGAAAACACAAAAATATATTGCACCACCTTTGTGGAATTCTAATTTTTCCAACTCATGGAATTATCATGGGGATGAAAAATTCATCCCCTATTTATAAGCATAGAGGTGGTCGAAATTTTGGCAAAAATTGGATATGGGAAGATCTTTAATTCTTGTGTAAGAAGTAATCTTGAATACATCCAATATATTCTCTTTCCCATAAATAAATTTTCCACAAAAATATCCTCCCTTATAAATAGTAATTTTCAAAAAATTCAATGCACAAGAAGGCAAGATTTTATTTTTTGAATTTATGGGATAATCTTGTATTGCAAGAATACTTATCTTTTTCCATAAAATCTTTTCCCTTTCTTATCCCATAATTTTTTAAAAATTCAAGAAAAACAAGGCAATAATATTTTCTTCTCCTTCTCATTAATTTGACTTATATTGGGTTATTTGAGGGGCCTTTAGGAGAATTAAGATTGGACCTCCAATGGGCTATGAAACTTTAATATTAAGCCAAAATATTATTCAAGCCCATTAATATTAATTTACTCCACTATTAAATTAATATTGAATTATCCATCTTAATCCATATTACGATGTTACAATAATATGGCTCCTGGTTATTATTTCCCGTGTTTAAGATTATCCAGTCCGTTAATTAATTAAGCCACTGATAAGCTTTATATTAATTAATATCTTTATCCTTGGAGTAAAGACAACTTAACATTATTATCCATGCCAGAAATAAATTTTCACTTGCAAGATTTGGTATGATAAAACTTCTGAGCCCACCAAGGGGACAAATCACACAAGACTTGCTTGCACACGTTGCTCTGTATTAAATCTTAGCAATTGTCATGTAATTAATAATATTGCCCAAAATGCAAAGTATAGAATCACTATCTGACTCTAAACCCAACACAGATCAAAGCAATAAATATTAACTACACACAATTCTATTTAAGTGACAGAGGTTAAGAAATCAATAACAAATGAGGTCTAATTCTTCATCCCTTAAGTCAGTACGGAAGAATTTATCCTCTCTGTAGGTCCTCTTCAGCACATCATCACGTGCTAATGCAATCTCTTGGTCAAGACAAACCAATCTGATTGCACTTCAACCTCTACCAATGGAGTGTTCAAATCCATCTAGGTCGTGAAGTTGTACTTTTATTTACAAGGATCTGTTAATGTGATCTTCTGTGATCGGGTATCACCACATTAACTACAATGTAATATTGTACTAATATTGAACAGTTTGCAATAAATAATTAACATTCATTTATATTTAAAGCAACAGTGATGAAACATTTATATTCAGTAAATAAGAGTTACATGAGTTCGTTATTACGAAAAGCATACTTTCACGTATAACCCCAACAATCTCCCACTTATAATCAAAGTCTGCTTTTAAGTATACCCTACAGCTAGTCTCGTGTTCTACGTGACATCTACATGTCACCTACACGAACCTAATACATTTCTCCCACTTATACTCAAAGCAGATTGTCAATGCACTTGACACTCATTCCTTCCACATGGTTCTTGAATGTTTTATGAGGCAGACCTTTTGTGAATGGATCTGCTAGGTTGTCTTCTGATGCGATCTTTGCCACCTCTATATCTCCTCTCTTAACGATTTCTCGTATAAGATGATATTTTCTTTCAATGTGTTTGTTGGCTTTGTGGGCTCTTGGTTCCCTTGAATTTGCAACTGCTCCGTCATGATCATAGTAAACTGTGATGGCGTTGGGCAAATTCGAAACTACATCTAAGTCCACTAAGAAGTTCTTGAGCCATAATGCCTCTTTCGCCGCTTTGCAAGCAACTACATATTCGGCTTCCATGGTAGAATCGGCGATGCATTTTTGCTTAACGCTTCTCCATGTTATGGTTGCACCTCTGATTAGAGGTGAAATTGAGTGAGTTAAGAGCGAGTTTTAGCCATGTTTTGAGTGTTTTTAGTGATATTCTTGTGGTGATTGAGCATAATCTGTATAAAATCACTAATTTGCTTATTTGGTTTGAATAAGAGGAAAGAGGACTGAAAATGGAGCTCATGAGACTTCGTGGTGCATGAATCGTACTCCCGATTGAAAAGATATGAAAGAAATACTGAAAAGTATTAGTTGGAGTGAAGAAAGGTGATAGAAGGATGAGGTCGAGCACCTAGAGCTCAACCAATGCGGTCGAGTGGGCACAAGTGCAGGGAGCAATAGGCGCTCGACCAGGTGTGGTCGAGCAAAACCGCTCGATCAAGGAAGGTGCTCGAGCGCAAGGGAATCCATCGATGTGGAAAAGCTCGACCAAACTAAGTGGTCGAGCAATACTGCTCGACCAAGTGCTATGATCGAGCGGTCTGAGAGCGGGATATATAAGGCAGACGGGAAAAATAAGGGGGAACGTTTTTTTTCAGGGGAAAAGGATGAAAATTAGATAGAGGAAAGGAGAAAAAAAGTACCTAGGGTTCAGGGAAGAAGGAGAGGAATTCATCCACGAGTAACACACTTCGATTCACAAATTTACTGGATTAAAATTCTAGTTTTCCTAATTTTGTTTTGTTTAATTTCTCAGTTTTTACTTTTGAAGAACAATTTAGGGTTTATTTGAATTTCCTATCCAATACTCTTTGTGCTACTTGAATTCAATTGATTATCCATTGTTGATTTGGATTATGCATTCTTTCCTAATGAGTTCTATGATTTCGTTGGTTATTTGTGATTTGATGATCAAGATGTTAGGCTAAACTTTTGATTGCTTTGGATAGGATGATCGCGTAGAAATAGTGAATTGGTTAGGCGATTAGGATGATTCGAGGTGTAAATTGAAAATCTTCTTAAATTGCTAAGTGGAATAACCAATCCAATAAAAACCATTGGATTGAGTACCAAAGTTGTTAAAGAGAGGATGACCGAATAGACTTGAGGAGAAGGTTTGTGACGGGGTTGGTAATATACCGGTTCATTTAGGGAGGATGGCCGAATCGCCCAACTTGAATAAGGGCTTTAGCAGTTAAGCACAATCTTAATAACTTGGTTATTTGGTGAGTGAGGTAAAGAGGGTATTAGTTGAGTAGTCGGGAATAAAAACTGAGCTTTTGTTGTATCCTATTTAGTGCGGGATTAGGAAAGTTGATTGCCTAGTTTCAGTACACTTAGGGTTATTCTTTTGTACACCAAGATAGTCTCTGTCGCCAAACCAATTCCGAAAGTATACGTAGGGATTCCTATCCAAAGCAATATTCTCCAATATTTGCACTTCATCTGAAGTTAGAGTAATATTTGTCATTTGCTGATTTTCTGTTAATTCAATAGTAGTGAAATAGAACTATAAAATCGCATCCATATTAGTTACGAAGCAAAGATTTCCAGGGATTTGCACTCATACAAAACTTCCTTTGGGTTCGATACTACTTGGTCCAAAGACTCACCCTTGCTACAGTGATCTCATACTCTTGTGGGGTAACTGCTAGTTAAGAATATAGCATTTTACGGCCAAGTCAATGGCGTCGTTGCCGGGGATGTGACGTATGCGCTTTGTGTAAAACTTGGAAATAGATTAGTAGCTAGTAGTGGGTGTTTTCTTTTCTGTTTTTACTACATTTTTGTGTTAGTTTCATTTGATTTCTTTGCTTGAGTTTTCAGGTTTATGAGAACACGCTCAAAAGGAGAAATGAGCGTTGATCGAGCTGAACTAGACCGTGAAGTTATAATAAGAAGGAATCGAGCTTTTCAGAGGAGAATGGCTGCGGTAGGGAATGACGGGTTGAATGTGGATGGAAATGGAGGGAACAGAGAGAATCAGTTGCAACCAGAAGGGATTAATAACCCGAACCCACAGCAAAACCAACCATACCCCCAAAACCAACCGCAATATCCCAACCAACCAAACCAGCAAAACCAATTCCCTAACCAAAATCAAAACTTCCAAAACCTTAATCATCCATACATCAACCAACCTTACCAAAATCCACCTTACCAAAATCAGTAGAACCAAAACCACCAACCAAACCCAAACTATAACCCACACTACAACCCTCTCTATCAAAACCAACAAAACCACCCAAGGGGAGGGAATCCTGATATGGCTATCCGAGGGATGTTTGAGGCTCAACCTCAAAGACACTATGATGGAGTGGCTTTGCCAAGGGTGGAAACTAACAACTTCTCTATTTCACCGAGGATCCTTAAGATGCTCCTTGATTCTCGATTCGAGAGAGGCTCGGGAGAGACAATCCAAACACTCATCTCCGAAATTTCTTGATGATTGCTTTGACATTTGACTACACAACAGATGTCGAAGGATGCAAAGAAGCTCGAGTTGTTTCCGTTCTCACTTGCCCAGGGATAGCAAAGGATTGGTTCGATAACACAATTCCCCGAGGAAGTATCACCACTTGGGCTCAAATGGAGTGAGCATTTTTGGATCGTTTTTATCCTCCATCCAGAACAATGAAGGCAAGAATTGAGATATCTACATTCCGTCAAAAAACCGAATGAGGGTCTCAGTCAAGCATGGGAGCGATCATCAGAACTTGTTAATTGAGTGTCCGCAACATGGGTTCAATGGAGCAAGATCACAAAGGCCTACTTTTCTTTGTGGAATCCATTACTGATGAGCAAAAGCACCAGGTGGTGGTTTTTACGAATAAAGTCTTTGGGAGTGTAGAGAAATTGTGGAAGGAGTTAAAAATCTTTGAAATGGAATCTTTGATCAATCACGTCGAGTGTGAATCGGATGGAAGACATCATTGGAACTCGGAAGTCATTTGATGGCTATGATGGAAAAATCAAGAATATTCGGAGGTTAGCCAACCGGTTTGGGGAGGAAACAACGAGGCAAATGAGTTTATGAACCGACCAGATTTCAAAGAGGAAGAGGCCAACTATATGGGGAGGCGAATTACAACCAAAGAGGGGTACCAACAACAGGAAATTATCGGCAAGGGCGACCTACATCCGTCAACCTTTTTATGCCTCGGGGTCCATCACCTTCCGCAGAACCAATGGCAAAACAATTCAAACTATCAAGGGGTTCTACATCCTATCCGAATCATCGATGGAGAAAGAACAAGAATTTTTCCTATGGAAATCCAAAGGCCGAATCATGTTCCACCGGTGTTGATCCGGGTTCAAAAGCCTCCCCCGTGGAGAAAGGCGGAACATCGATTCTTTGAGATGTTGCAACTTCTTGTGCAACAAGGTGAGGAGGTGAAAAAGAGATCTTCTCTTGAATTTGATCGAAAGAAGCGAATAAGAAGAACGAGAGGAGAGAGAAGATTTCGAGAGGATGCAAAAAAGAAAACAACAAAGTATTTAATGCGCTTGAATATCGATGGGACGGATAAATAAAGTCAATAGGTAGAGAGAGGCACATTCCCATCTATGCCTGTGAATCAGAAGGAACATTGCAAAAGCTATTGAGCTTAGAAGTGGGAGGAAGTATGATGGACCTCCATTACCGGCTGAGGTAGAGGAAAATCATAGGCAAGTTGAGGAAGATAGTGAGGGAAAAGAGGTGGAAGATGATGAACCAGTGGAAGAGGTAGACAGTGGAAAGCTAGAAAAAGGGAAAGAAAAAGGGGAAGAAGGGTGTGTTGATGAAGAAAGGGTACCAAAGTGGAAGACTTCGAGAGAAAAAAGGCTCAAGGTGAAAGAAACTGAACGGGATGAATGGGGGGTGCCTAAATATGTGGTTCCTGTTCCTTATCCTCAAAAGTTTATGAAGAAGAAGTTAGACGAGAAGTTTGCTAAGTTTTTGGAGGTATTCAAGAAAATGCACATAAACATACCTTTTTATGATGCATTGGAGCAGATGCCGAATTATGCAAAGTTCTTGAAAGATCTAATTGCTAAAAGGAGGAGAGTTGATGAACCTGAGCTCGTTCAGTTGAACCACGAAGTGAGTGCAATGGTGCACAAGGCACTTCCTCCAAAGTTGAAAGATCCTCCAAATTTTTCACTATTCTTTGTGACATTGGGAATGGAATCAAGAAGGGAGCTTTGTGTGATTTGGGGGCTAGTATCAACCTTATGCCCTTATCATTATTCAAGAAGCTGAACTGTGGAGAACTGGAACCGACTATGATGACTCTTCAACTAGCCGATAGGTCTATCACTCGACCTCAAGGCGTAGTGGAAGATGTTCTCGTGAAAGTGGATGGTCATGTCTTTCCAGCTGACTTTGTAGTCCTTGAAATGGAAGAGGATGAGCATGTGCCCTTAATCTTGGGAAGACCTTTCTTGGCTACTACTGGGATGGTCTTAGATGTGGCAAATGGAAAAATCACGGTGAAGGTGGATGATCAAGAGATAAAAATTACTCTTTATGAGGTAATGAAATATCCGATGGGGGATGAGAGTTGTCATTTTGTTGATATGATCGATCTTTGCGCTGATGACACACTCAATAGTGAAGAATTGAAGCAGAGGGAGGTGACGCAAGTGGGGGAAGAAAAAGAATTGCACTTGGAGGAAAAGCCTTTTGAGGCGATGTTCGACAAAGCCCCACCATTGGAATCTAAAAAGGAATTGAAGCCATTACCGGACAACCTTATGTACGCATACTTGGAAGATAATGAAAGTTACCCTGTTATTGTTTCTTCTTCTTTATCTCATGATCAATTAGATAGACTTCTCAAAGTGCTACGTAAGCACAAATCGGGGTATCGGTTGGTCTATGAGGACAAAGGAGGTAACATGGTTTTCGCTTCATGAAAGTAAGTAAGTTCGGTCCGGCAATAGGACCTTAAAAATAGCCCTGAATGGGAGGCAACCCATTTGTTTTTGGTGTAATTTCAGTTATTTTGTGTTTTATCGTGGTGTTTTGATCTCGGGTATTTGAGGATGTTGAGTGCAGATACATTTTTAAACCCCAGGTGGTAAGAGGAGAGGATCACCCGATGTATCGCCCTCCACCACCTCCAGAGCAATGACAATAGATGGGGAACTCCCCAATTTCTAACTCTTGCCTTTTCCTTTTCTCTTTCATTTATTCTATTTGGGCATATACTTAAACTGGCTATCTCTTGGCACTTATGAAAGTGGGGTGTGAATTTACTTGATTTCATTGTTGATTGATGTCCTCCTTGCTTATATGTTGCTTTACTTTGAGTGTGAATGCTGAGTTGAGTAATTGTTGAATGGTTGAGTGCTTGAGAATGTGTGTAGTTGTGAGTAAGGTGGATTTGAAAGGGAAGTCGTGCACTTGCGATTTTTCTTTTTGAATATTTGTGTGGCATTAGGCATAAGTTGCTAGGTCTAAGAATGGATGTGAATAACCGTGAGATTTGAGCCTTTAAAGAGAATGAAATTCATCATATTCGTCTCATTCATTAGGTGTGAATCATCACCTTTGAGGTGCTAAAACTTGTGGATATTCTCTCTTCTTGATTGTGTCTTGTATTGCATGCCGGAAGTGATCATAGGCAATGTTTCGATTTGTAAGTCACTTTAGCCCAAATTTCCCAACCAATGACATTTTTCCCTTGCTAGCCCATTTGAGTCTGAGGCCTAATCGTTTGTTAGCAGATTTAAGCCATGTCCGTTTTAAAACTCTTTTGTCCAAAATTGAGTGGAGAATAGGAAAAGTTTTAAATAAGGGGGTGAAATTGGTTGATGTAAAGAATTGATGGGTTGAGTGTTGTTGGGATATTTTAGTTTTGATGAATTATGCCAAAACATTATCAACTTGTGTTTTTGAAGCTAATCTACAGATAACAAGTTGAGGGGGAACGAGAGAACAAATTGAGGGGGAACTCACGAAATCAGACAAAGATGATCGAGATCAGACGAGGCTGCAGACGAGACTGATCGAGATCAGATGAGTAAGAAGAGTTCCGGAGTCAACTGATGAGCTGAGCAAAATCAGAAGAAAATGCACGGAGGGGCCTATTTGAAATCCAATTTGCAAAACAACCCCTCCCTCATCACAGCCCAGAAACCATCTCTCCGATCGAGACAACCGAAACCAACAATTTAACCTCAGTTCGTCAGAATTAATCCAATTAATCATAGGAAGAGTTAATTTTGGAACTCAGTTTTATCAAGCAATTCGAATTAGTCCAACTAAACTGAAAAAGGGAACGCAAAATTGCATAGTGTAAGCTGCACAGAACCAAAACAGGAAAAGGCAACAAACAAGCAGCGGGTATCGGCGCGTGCAGGCGAGTCGCCACCGCTGCTGGGCACACGCGGGTAACCCGCCACTGCAGTCGAGCACATACATGCATCCACCATACTTCGTCTTGAATCGAATCAGAGACGAGAGTTGCAGATCGAGAGCGAGACGGTGGCGATGGCCTGGAGTTCGCGAATCGAAATGGGTCGCACGACATGCGAGCAGATAAAAAAAATGCAGCGCCGAAGCCTCGTGGTGGCGTGCAGCCGTGAGGCTCGCCGAAATAGGGACTCGCCCAATCGAATTGTTAAAAGAAACGAGGACGTCGCCGCCTGTATTGAAGGGCATACGACAACGCCGCCACGCGAGAGGGGCGATTTGGGTTGCGCCGTCATGGATCCAATCCACTCGATTTTGTGCCGACACAGCGTTACGAGGCCAACGCAAGTCACGGCGCTTCGCCGCCGACTCGAGCGCGGTCACGAATGCATGCAAGGACGAAAAGAAAATGTGCTGGAATGAGATGGTGGTGGCGGATGGGTTATCTCAGAAAACTCTAATCTGGACGAAGGTGACGAGCAAGTGGGACAAAGGGTGTGTGTGTGACTTATTAATCAAACAAATCATCAAATAGGCACACTCCCCAATCAAAAACAATAGGTGCGGTCAATTAATTTTGGTCATACCATGTTTAAAAAAAACATTCTTTTCAAACATTAATTATACAATCAATCAAGAGCCTGGAGCTCTGAGCTCGGATGAGCTTCATGCAACAGGATGCCCTTATTTATCTTTCCTGACAGGGCTGAAGAATGAGCGTGTTCTTGGGCCATCATAGAAACATAGAGAGGGTCAACGACGGAACAAACAACGAAACTTTACGATAGCTTTTCGTACACGTTCACTTGCATCACATACACAAGTGCTCTCTGAACTGGGCAATAATACCACTGTTGAAATTTACAACCACGTAATACAAATAAAACATGCGCAGCGGAATTAACAATTCACCAACATTGAATTCTAGATTGCATAATTAAACAACGAAACACGTAAATAGAAATCTTACAGTGCTTTGTCATCAATATCCCATTCTTGATGATCCTTGATCGGGGCTATTTGAGAAACATGTTTAAGTCATTCGAGGTCTCACATCCTCAATGACAACATTGGTTCATGGGAACACATATAAAAATAAATGCAAACAATCAAACATAATATTCAAACAAGTGTATTGCCATACATTAATATTAAATGAATAATAATATTAAATCAAGCTGAATATTATCGAGTATTATGTCTGTTGGGATATTTGTGTTTTGATGAATTATGCCAAAACATTATCAACTTGTGTTATTTAAGCTAAATCTACAGATATCAAGTTGAGGGGGAACGAGAGAACGAGTTAAGAGGGAACTCATGAAATTAGACAAAGATGATCAAGATTAGATGAGGCTACAGATGAGACTGATTGAGATCAGACGTGATCGAGATCAGATGAGGCTGAATAAGAAGAAACATATTGATTTGTGAAGAAGAAGTGCTGATGCAGGCTGACCTGATGCAGGGTGACTTGATGCAGGGTGACTTGATGTAGGGTGACATGATGCAGGGTGGCCTGATCTACTGACCTGATGCAGGGTGACCTGATGTGCTGAACTGATCCGTTAGAAACACAAAAAAGCTAGCCAATGAGAAGATAACAACACATATATGGATGTGACATAAAAGCTGTAAGCAACAGTGCAAAAGGACAAAGAAAAGCTGGAAGATTATTAGTATGGATTTGAATTTACTCTCCAACGGTAATATTCAAATCCACACTATAAATATATTGCACTATCTTCAAAAGAAGACAATGGAGGATGCTGCAAAGTGAAGATTAAAGCCAAATATTCAAGCACTCCATTCAAGAACACAGAGCATTAAATATCCAGATTTACCCAAGAGTGTTCTTCATTATATCTAAGCATAAATGTCATATCATAAGCTTAGAGAGATTTTCCCAACCTTAGCTTAAAGGCTAAAACAATGTAAGGGAAAATCTCACCTAGTTGGAAATAACACCAAACCCAAACCCTTTCTTGAGAGAGAATTAGTGGTTAAGTGAGGTAGTTAAGAAGCAATCCCACAAGGGAGGGTAGACAATCCCGTGAGGGAGATAAGTCCCGAGAGAGTGAGAACTCATTAAGCATCTATAGGCGATCCCGTGAGGGAGATAAGTCCCGAGAGAGTGAGAACTCATTAAACATATGTTGTATTATGTTGGACTAACACATTAATCTAAGTCCAGTTGGTTTAGTTGGTGCCCCTGCTGATAGGGAAGAGTGGATGTAGGAGTTGGACTCCGAACCACTATAAAAATATGTGTGTTCTTATTTGCTTTCATATTAACTGTCATACAAACTTTAGCAAATCTACATAACACATTCACAAAAATTTTAATGTCACCTCCCATTGAGATTATATGAGTTTTAAATCGGGTTTTTTGGGACCAACAATGTGACAAAGACAATATACATTCTTAAACTTTGATCTCTCTAGAATATTTGACGAGTTGCTCGATGCAAAACTTATTGAGTTTCCAAAAATGAAACGACCAGAAGAAGCGGGACGGACTGATGACCCAAAGTACTGCAAGTACCATCGATTAGTTGGTCACCCAATTCAAAACGACTTTATCTTCAAAGATAAAATCATGTAATTAGTTGATCAAGATGAGATAGTGCTTGAAGATACAAACTAAAGTTCTCGAATAAAAACCTCCTTGACAAGATAGTAAAATGTTTAAAATGCTCGTTGATACGAGCAAAAACTATCAAACAAATTAAATTCAAAGGCTCCTTGATACGAGCGAAAACTATCAAACAAATTTAAATAAAAGGCTCCTTGATATGAGCTAAAACTATCAAACAAATTCAAGTCAAAGTTCTTCAACCCCAAAAGCAAACAAAGAAATTGAACTAAATTTCATGCTTCATTCACTTCCAGTCCATAAACAACCCTGAACAAAGCACGAGGGGGGCATTTGTAAGCAAAATAAATTTGCACCCCAATTAGATGATGACACTGTTAGTGTTAGTGTCCTAGAGACAATCCATTGAAATGACATAATACTCAGATAATATTCAGTGTTGGTTTAATATTATTATTTATTTAATATTAAATATATGGCGTTGCACTTATTAGAATATTATGTTTGATTGTTTGCATTTGTTCTTATCTGTGTTCCCATGAGTCATTGCTGTCATTGAGGTTGTGAGAACTCAAATGACTTAAGCATGATTCTTAAATGACCCCAATCAAGGATCATCAAGAATGGGATATCGATGATGCAATTGAGATTGGTGTGCGATATGCATCATACTCTTAGAGAGTGTAGTAAGATCTCACTTACCACGAGATATTAGGTATCTCATGATGGATGCACAAATACCTTAGAGGGTATTGGTATACCCATCCGAGAAACCGTTTGATGTAGTTCCACTATATGTGTCTACGGGTGTCTCGGTTAGTGGGAGCGATGCGATACTCCTTTGACTTGAGGTCAATACGCACGACATGTGTGGAGTGATGAACTTTAACCATGACCAACACTTGCACCCTTCCATGGGTAGATACGGCTTGGATTGGGTTCATCACGAAGTGCATGTGTGTGGTAATTGAGCCAAGAAAATGATTCATTCCTCAAAGTGGATTTAGAAAGAATACTCATCTTCTCATCATGATTGGATCAAAGTTATTGGCCAATGCACATCAACTTGGACTCTGTGGCCAAGTGTGACATAAGTGATCAATTAGTGATTAGAGATAAATTAATTAAGTTATTTGAATAGACACTTCATCATGTTCAAGACTTAATCGAGTATTCGCGAATGAAAGGATGAAATCGTAATAGCCCATGTTTCAGTTACAGGTAGTTGCACATTTCCTCGCAACGTACCTCATATATTGAGAATGACTGGTTTATTGTCTAGGGTTCAATTAAGACCGTTAGTTTGACTAATCGTTCGATATATGAGGGCCTATGGGTCACACAACAAGTATTGGTTGTTTACTAATTATAGTTGGTTGATTAAATGTTAAATTAGATTTAATATTTAATTTATGGAGAAGTAATTAATAATTGATTAATTTGGAATTAATTATTATTAATGTTTAATTAAATTGGATTTAATTAAATAAGAATAACCAATAATAATATTTTGAATATTATTGTAGGATTTAATATATATATGGAAATAAATCGTAGAGATTTGTCATATATGGAATTTAAATCCGCAGAGATTTATATGTGGGAAATTAATCAAAGAGATTTATTTAAATAAAGATTAGGGATTTTATTTCCCGATAAGGTTAGCTTGAGATTTAAGCTAGACCTCTCCTATATATATGAGCTCTTGGGAATTCATAATACGTGAGTTCATATTTTCTCCATAAAATCTCTAAGTTGGAATTTTCCTAGCAAATTCATCCTAGGGATTCAACGATGGTAGATCTGTGCAGATTAGTAAACGACTGTTACGTGGATACCATAGTTGAGGAATCCATGTACGAATTGCTTTAAGAATTCTATTTATGTTTACTCGTATTTAATTATGCAATTAAATGTTCGTTGTTGGTGAACTTTAATTTTTGTTGCGCATGTATTACGTGTTTACGTGCCTCTAGAATCCAACAGTGGTATCAGAGCTCCAGGCTCTTGTTTATAATTGCATTAAAAATAATTTTAAATTTTTTTTAATTGGTTTGGGGCACGGTTATTATATAAACCACACCCCCTTTGTTCTTGTTTGTTTCGCCCAGCTTCATCTTCTTCACCCAGATTTCTAGGGTTTCCCCTTGGTGAGGTTTCGCCGCCGCACTGCAAATTTTGACCACTCCCAACCGGCGGTGCTACGCCGCATTGCTGAAGGCCGGTGCTAGGCACCGTGCCTCGCATCATGTGCGGTAGCCCGTGGTCCGATTCGCGACGCCGTCATCGTCTCTGACGTGATTCTATCTTGGAAACATTCTCGTTCCGCCTCGATTCGTAGTGGTGCGCCACCGATTCCCTCCAACTTTGGTTCTCGTCGCTTGAATTCTCTCGGGGCTTGGCCGGTGTGCCCGTCTCAATGCGTTTCAAGATGGCACGTCACTGGATTCTGGAGAGTCAGTGGCGACGCGCTACCGACTCGATCATCTTTTTTTTATTTGCGATCTGGTTTCGAACCAGTTTCGCTCAAAAGGGGTGTGGCACCACGCAACCCCCTTCTGCCCTCCTCGTTCGCAATGGCGAGCCGCCCGCACGCTAGGCATGACATCGGCGGCTCGCATCGGCTCGATGGCCGTGTTTCGCCGCGTCGCTAATGCTCGATTTCTTCTCCACTGATGCGTCGAACATTGAATCTGGACTATTCTGTTTTGGTTCTTATTCGAGATTCTTGGGTTGATTAATTTGATTAATTGTGATGAAATTGAAATTCTGGAATTTTGGTTGATTTGGGTGTTTGGAACTTTCGGATTGGATTCTATTTGGAAGGGTGATGATGTAGGAGGACTGTTTTGCAAATTTGATTTGAAATAGGCCCTCCCGTGCAAATTTTAGAAATTGCACCTGAGCCCGGAAACAAATTAATTAAAACTAGATTTTGGAATTTTATTCGATTTAATTCTGAAATTAAAATTGGTTGGACCAAAATGATTAATTGGATTAATCATTTTAATAATCTTAAAATTGAATCTTAAATGGAATTAAAATTCGATTTCTTAAAAGGATTTATTAAAAACCACTGTTAACTTGTTTACTCGCTTAAATTAGTTAACGATTTTAAGTCCGCATTATAACTGTTTGGGTAGGCTGCGCCCAATAATTGTCAGACCGTATTAAATGCTTGGGTAGACGGCACCCAAATATTTGTTAGTCTGTATTTGTCATGTTTGGGTAGGCGGCGCCCATAATTGCTCAAATGTGACTTAGATATCATGATGGATCTCGATTAAGCAATTAATACCCCGCCTTTAAAAACGTTCCTCACTAAAATATGGTTTTCTCATTAATTTGATAAGATGTCTTCTATCAAAATTAAAAGTAAACTGGAGATTTCATTCCAATGAGTACTTAAAGACCCTCGTCTTTTGCTCGGATCTACATCTAACAGGACTTTTAAAGGGACATGTAATGTCGTCGCTTGATGGTTGTAAACCAACTTAACTTTGTTTCGCTAGCCCTCGCGGGGAACAAAGGGGGAACAAAGGGTAAGTGACATCAGTCGAACTAGGTTCGACAAACTAGGAGTTGCAGTTTTGCAATTGGTTTGGAGACCTACCAGTTATGCTATTGTAATGATTAGCCTCGCTGGGATTATGGTGGTAGTAATGTGGATCCTAGTCCATTATGATTTATATTTGATATAAATTTGTACTTTTCCGATGAGGTCATTAAGTATGTGAAAATAATGGAAACAAAATAAATTTAAAGGCCATATTTATTTTGATTGCTGAATATTGATCATAGGAATTATGTGTTTTAATTTTCGTTTTATTTTATTTCTCTAGGATTGTTGATATGAATAACTTGTCATTGAGAAGCGTTTTGGAAACGAACAAATTGGCTGGGCCAAACTTTCTCGACTGGCACCGAAATGTTTGTTTGGTGCTCAGGCAAGAAAAGATTGAGTACGTGTTGGACACGCCAATCCCTGCTACCCCGAAGGCTGGTACTGAAGAGGCTGAGGCGTTTGACGCCGCAGCTCAGAAGAAGTATCAAGAAGATGCTTCCCAGGCTCAGTGTGTTATGCTACTCAGGATGACTCCCGAATTACAAAGACAGCATGAGAAGATGCTTACCTTCGAGCTGATTAAGCATCTGAAGGATCTCTTTGATTTTGAATCTCGTTCTGAGATTTATGAAGTGATGAGAGATCTGTTTTAGATGTCGATTGTCTGAGGGAGGGAAGGTTTCTCCTCATGTTTTAAAGATGATTGGGCTAATCGAGAAACTTGGTTGTCTGGGCATTGAGCTCAAGACCAATGTTATTGTTTATGCCATTCTTCAGTCACTTCCCGATTCATATTCGAGTTTCGTAGTAAACTTTAATATGAATAAGACGGAATTGGCTATGCCCGAGCTGCATAACATGCTAAAGACCTTTGAGTCTTCCACTGCTAAGGAAAAGCCCGTGCTCATGGTGAGTGTCTCTACTTCTTCCGCTCTGAAAGGAAAGAAGAAGCGAAGGGGCAAGACAAAGAAAGGCTCCAAGCCAAACTTCCTTAAGCCTAAAGGTGGAATTCGGAAGAGGGAGAGGGTAGATAAGGATGAATGCCTCCACTGCAAGCAGAAGGGGCATTAGAAGAAGGACTGCAAGGTTCTAGCAGCTGAAAAGAAGTCACAAGGTGTCTCAGCCACTGGAACATGTATGTTTGTTATTGAGATAAACATGTCCACAAATGATACTAACTGCTGGGTATTAGATACTGGTTGTGGCTCACACATTCGTACAAATGTGCAGGGTCTCAAGGATAGCAGGGCAGTTAGGCCGAGTGAAGTCGCTTTACACGTTGGGAATGGAGCAAGAGTTGTAGCTGAACGTGTTGGCGTTTACGTTTTAGATTTACCCTCTAGTTTTAAACTTAAACTGAATAATTGTTATTTTGTTCCTTCTATCACCCGCAATATTATTTCTATTCCGATGTTGGATATTGAAGGTTTTTCCTTCAATTTTGCAAACAATAATTGTTATTTTTTGCTTAATGATGATGTGTATGGAAATGCTCCTTTATCTAATGATTTATATTTGTTGCATTGTGGACATAACATTCTTAATTTACAAAACAAAAGACTCAAACTTAGTAATCATGAAAACCTGACTTACTTGTCGCACTGTAGACTTGGTCATGCAAATGAGAAAAGAATCGCAAGGCTAAGAAAGTTGGACTACTTAGCCCTATTCGACTTTGAGTCTTATGGAAACTGTGAATCTTGTCTTAAGGGAAAAGTGATCAACAAACCCTTTTCTGGGAAAGGGGTTCGTGCCAAGGAAGTTCTAGAGTTGATCCACAGTGATGTTTGTGGACCATTGCCCACTCTAGCTAGGGGTCACTTCGGCTACTTCATAACTTTTACTGATGATTTCTCTAGATTCGGGTATGTGTATCTGATGAAACACAAATATGAATCTTTTGAGAAATTCAAAGAGTATAAAGCTGAAGTAGAGAAGCATCTTGGTAAGAGTATTAAGACTCTTCAATCAGATCGAGGAGGAGAATATCTTAGCCATGAATTCACTGATTATCTGAAGTTGCATGGAATCCAATCAAAATGGACTCCTCCCGGCACACCCCAAATGAATGGAGTGTCCGAGAGGAAAAACTGAACCTTGTTAGACATGGTAAGGTCCATGATGAGCTTTTTCTCTCTTCCAACATTCTTATGGGGATACGCACTTCAAACCTCAATTTACATTCTGAACATGATTCCATCCAAATCAGTTGAGCATACGCCATACGAGCTATGGCATGGCAAGAAGCCAAATTTCTCTCACGTGAGAACGTGGAGCTGCCCTGCGTTTGTGAAGAAATTGCTCACTGAAAAGTTGGAATCAAAAGGTGAAAAGGGTTACTTTGTGGGATATCCTAAGGAAACTAGAGGATATTATTTCTATCTCCCTGAGAAACAAACAGTGATTGTTTCTAGGCAGGCCAAATTCCTTGAAGAAGACTACGTCTTCAAGGAACAAGGTCGTAAGACGATAAAACTTGAAGAAATTCAAGAACCATAAATTAACAAGGAGACTGATGTCTTGTCAAAGCAACATGACAAAGAATCGGTGGGAGCATTCAGCAGCTCACATGGTGGAAGTTTATCACTAAGTGATCCTCTTTCAGCCAGTGGGAGCGTAATTGGAGTTACATTACCCGAGCAACAAACTCCAAGTAGGCTGAATGAGAACAGCATAGTTCAAACCCCTGCTCAAGAGGCATCCGGAAGTGTCGCTCTTGAGGCCTCCCCGGTCGACGATGAAATCGCTATACCACAAAATTTTCACGATTAGAATGTGCAGCCTGAACAACCACAACTCCGTAAGTCCACTAGAGTTCACAATCCAATCACCAGATATTATGGTTTCCTCGTGGAGGAACATGAAGACGTGGAGATCCCAGATAAAGACGAACCTAGAACTTACACTGAGGCAACATTAGATGTTGACTCAAAGAAGGCATGAAGCCATGAAATCCGAAATGGACTCGATGTACGTCAATCAAGTTTGGGACTTGGTTGAGTTGCCAAAAGGGGTTAGACCCATATGTTACAAATGGATCTTCAAGTGTAAGACTGATGCAAATGGCAAAGTACAAACCTACTAGGTTGGTGGCGAAAGGTTATAGTCAACGCAAAGGAATTGACTATGACGAGACTTTCTCACCAGTTGCTAAGATCAAGTCCATTCGAATTTTACTTGCGATAGCGGCACACCTAGATTATGAAATTTGGCAAATGGACGTCAAAACAACTTTCCTCAATGGGAACATTGATAAGGAAGTGTTTATGACTCAACCTGAAGGTTTTATATCAAAGCCAAAATCTAATCTTTTGTGCAAGCTTAAACGATCCATTTATGGATTGAAGCAAGCTTCTAGGAGTTGGAATATCCAATTTGATGAGGCTGTCAAATCATTTGACTTCATTAGAAATTCGGAAGATTCGTGCGTCTATCGGAAATGCAATGGGAAGAATATTATGTTCATAGTTGTGTATGTCGATGACATACTCATTATGGGAAACAATTTCCCACTCATGCAGTCCATGAAAGAATGGTTGTCAAAGACCTTCATGATGAAGGATCTTGGTGAAGTCTGCTACATCTTAGGGATCAAGATCCATAGGGATAGATCCAAGAAGGTGTTGGGTCTGTCACAGTCCACCTATGTAGACAAGGTGTTGAAGCGATTTGCGATGGAGAACTCTAAGAGAGGTTCTCTACCGGCATGTCATGGGATAAAGCTGTCTAAGAAGGATTGTCCTTCTACGGAAGCTGATATCCGGCGCATGAAGGATATACCATATGCATCTGCAATTGGATCCATCATGTATGCCATGACCTGCACTAGGCTAGATGTGGCCTTTCATTGTCGGACCAAATGGTAGGTACCCGGCCCGAATCCGAGTGAACCTCAATCGATTGTCATCCAAGAACATTCTTAAGTACCTCAAATGTACTAAAGATTGATTTACGGTCTCTGGAGGGCGATCGAGAGTTGCCGGGTTATCTTGACGCGAAGTTTCAATCTGACTGTGATGATTACAAATCTCAGTAAGGCTATGTGTTCACTCTCAATGGTGGGGCGGTTAGTTGGAATAGTTCCAAACAAGATACTACCGCGGATTCAACAACCGGAGTTAAGTACAATACAATCAAGTCGAAAGTACATTGTTTAGCGGCGTACGCCAAGGAAGTTGTCTGGATAAAACAGTTCTTAAGTGAACTAGGGGTAGTTCCAAGTGCTAGCAGTCCAATAATGTTATATTATGACAATACTGGTGTGTTTGGTCAAGCTAAGGAATCGAGATCCAATAACAAAAACAAGCATGTACCTAGGCGTTATCACTTGATAAGAGAGATAATCGCTAGAGGAGAAATAGAGTTAGAACGTGTCCCCACGGAGGATAATCTGGCTGATCCTTTCACCAAGGTTTTGAGTGCTCATGTACACACTAGACATTTTGATGGTCTAGGGGTTAGACATGTAGGTGATTGGCTCTAGTTCAAGTGGGAGATTGTTAGTGTTAGTGTCCTAGGGACAATCCATTGTAAGGGCATAATACTCAGATAATATTCAGTGTCGGTTTAATATTATTATTTATTTAATATTAAATATATGGTGTTGCACTTATTAGAATATTATGTTTGATTATTTGCATTTGTTCTTATCTGTGTTCCCATGAGTCATTGTTGTCATTGAGGTTGTGAGAACTCAAATGACTTAAGCATGATTCTTAAATGGCTCCAATCAAGGATCATCAAGAATGGGATATCGATGATGCAATTGAGATTGGTGTGCGATCTGCATCATACTCATAGAGAGTGTAGTAAGATCTCACTTACTACGAGATACTAGGTATCTCATGATGGATGCACAAATACCTTAGAGGGTATTGGTATACCCATCCGAGAAACCGTTTGATGTAGTTCCACTATATGTGTCTATGGGTGTCTCGGTTAGAGGGAGCGATGTGATACCCCTTCGACTTGAGGTCAATGCGCACGATATGTGTGGAGTGATGAACTTTGACCATGACCAACGCTTGCACCCTTCCGTGGGTACATATGGCTTGGATTTGGTTCATAACGAAGTGCATGTGTGTGGAAGCTGAGTCAAGAAAAGGATTCATTCCTCAAAGTGGATTTATAGAGAATACTCATATTCTCATCATGATTGGATCAAAGTCATTGGCCAATGCACGTCAACTTGGACTCTGTGGCCAAGTGTGACATAAGTGATCAATTAGTGATTAGAGATAAATTGATTAAGTTATTTGAATAGACACTTCATCATGTTCAAGACTTAATCGAGTATTCGCGAATGAAAGGATGAAATCGTAATAGCCCATGTTTCAGTTACAGGTAGTTGCACATTTCCTCACAACGTACCTCATATATTGAGAATGTCTGATTTATTGTCTAGGGTTCAATTAAGACTGTTAGTTTGACTAATCGCTCGATATATATATGAGGGCCTATGGGTCACACAACAAGTATTGGTTGTTTACTAATTATAGTTGGTTGATTAAATGTTAAATTAGATTTAATATTTAATTTATGGAGAAGTAATTAATAATAGATTAATTTGGAATTAATTATTATTAATGTTTAATTAAATTGGATTTAATTAAATAAAAATTCCCAATAATAATATTTGGAATATTATTGTAGGATTTAATATATATATATGGAAATGTTGGGAGATGAATTTAATAAAAGATATATGATTTTGATTAGATCCCAAAACCCCTGAGTATGACATGTTCAGAATGATCTTGATAGTTGAGTCAGGATTCAGTTTTAGAGTATTCAGGATGTTATCTGCAAAATGTATAGTCAGCAGATATAGTTCAGGATAGGTTCTGAAGACTCTGAAGAACTCAGTATGTTTCTGAAGAAACTGAAGTTTCAGTATGAAACTGAAGGTTCTGAAGACTCAGTGTGAAACTGAGATACTGAAGACTCAGTATGATACTGAGGAACTGAAGGCTCAGCATGAAGATTCAGTGTATCAGTCAGTATGTCTCAGAAGACTCTGAAGACTCAGAAGACCCTGAAGACTCAGAAGACCCTGAAGACTCAGAAGACTCTGAAGACGCAAGACTGAAGACTGAAGATTGAAGATCAAGAATACTGAAGGCACAGTAATTACTGAAGTCTCAGTAAGGTACTGAATGCTCAGTATGAACCTGAATGTTCTGAGGCACTGAATATATCTATCTGAAGGATGCAATACTGAGAAGATCGCGATTCCTTAGAAAATAGATATTTGCCAAGACATTCAAATGCAGACAAAAGGAACTAAGTCAGAAGTGTTGTTAAGGTTATATCAAACTCAGAGTTTGTAACCAAAAAGAGCCGTTGAAAGTGTCTACCTTTAACTGGAGACAAATGTCAAAAAGAGGAAGACAGCACTGTACCATACTGACACCGACAGTGACAAGTCGCTGAAAAAGATGTCAGATGTACAAAAGTTCCAGACTGCAAAAAGTGAAGACCGGCTACATGAAAGGCTATTGCCTAAAACATGTTAGGGAGTTTCAAACCCTAAATACAGCCGTTTTTCACACACCATAAGAGGAAACTCACGAAGTTATCTCTCCAACGGATAGTTTTCAAGAGTGACCTTGGTGTATGCCTATAAATACTGGTGACCCTCTACATTGTAAGGTTACGGGAAATTTATACGCAACTCAAGAGCTCAAACTTATTCTTGCAAAAGTTAAAGCACTCGAAAAACCTTGAATTTCCCAGTGCTTCTATATTGAAGAGAGCTCACTATACTAAGCCTAGCTTGATAAGAATTATCAATAGCTTAGTCGAGATATCCTAACCCTTTGCATTGTGCTTCATTGTAAAGGATATCTCATCCTAGTTGGAAACCAACCGAGAAACCCCAAACCCTTGAGAAGGTAGTTGGAGTGTGTTTGTTGGTGAGTAGAGTTGTAAAGAGTTAGTAAACTCGTGGAGTAGTCGAAAAACTCTAGAGGAGAAGTTAGTAAGCTCTGGGGGTAGTCCTGAAGCTTGTTTGTGTATGAGTAAGTAAACTACGGAGGTAGTCGAAAAGCTCAAGGTCGGGTTGAGTAAGTAAACTACGTGGAGTAGTCGAAAAACTTCGTACGAGTTGAGTAAGTAAACTCTGGAGGTAGTCGAAAAAGCGGAAGTGATTAGTGAATTTCTCTGAGGATCAGAGAGAGTGGATGTAGGAGCTTGAGTCTCTGAACCACTATAATTGTTGTGTTGTTTATTGCTTTCCTTATCTTTGCTTAACTGTTGCATTGACTTGATTTTGAAAGCATATTTTTCACTGATATTCAGTTGGAATCAATCCACTGAAGCTGCATGTAAATTGAATCACAAACCTAATCACTATTTCATAAAGGGAGGTTTTCAAAGAAAGCTTAAAACGAGTATAAACTAAAGGGCCAACCATTCAAGACGATCGAGTAGCTAGAACAGATAGTTACCAAACCGAACTCTCTTACGAGGATTCATAAGTTAGTTATCGATCCAAGCAACTCGGGATCTCTGACTTCTGGGACTCGGTTGGGATTATCCGAGGTATCTGGCGGCTTTCGGGATCACTGTCTCGATGAGACTTTGACTCAGAGCGATTTGTGCTTCTCAGGACCTAATCTTCAGGATTATCTGACCCAAGCTGACCTCAGTAAGAAAATTTTTTAAAAACACTGAACACGTGTATTCCCCCCCCCCATACACGTGTAAGACTCGTTTGCACCGGGACCAACAAGTGGTATCAGAGCAGTGGTTCAACTTGACCACCTGCTGTGTTGACCAAAGTTTTATTTTCAAAAAAAATACTTGTGGTCTATCTGAACTGATCTTATTTGCTGAATTTTTTTTCTTTTAAAAAGAGCAGATAAAATGTCTTCTAAAAAACTTCCCATGTTCTCAGTGGAGAACTATGATCTATGGAGACTAAGAATGCAGGCTCATCTGTATTCCAAACATGAGCGTATGTGGAGAGTGGTCTCTCAAGGACCATTCCAATTTACGGTGGTGAATCCCAGAGGAACAGAAGATTAGAGAATTGATCCTAGAGCAGAATTTCCTAAGTCTGATGACCAACTGACTCCTGAGGAGAGAAAGTTAGTCAATCTAGACTACATTGCAAAAAACACACTATACAGTACAATTGATGATGGTGTGATGGGAATGAACTCTCACTGTAATACTGCTAAAGAGATTTGGGATACACTAGCTGTAATGTGCCAAGACACAGATCATATAAAAGAAAACAAACTTTCAGTGGCAATTGGAAAGTTTGATAGTTTTGAAATGGATGATGGTGAATCAATAGACAAATTGGAACTCAGATTCACTAGCATCATGAATGATCTAAATGCACTTGGAAAGAAATATCCACAAAGAGAAGTTGCATTGAAAATTCTTAGAGGTCTTTATAAGAAATGGGATATTCATGCAGTGGTGATTGAAAACACCAAGAAAATTAATTCAATGCCATACCAACAAGTCTTCTCTGAGCTGAAGGCCTATGAATTTGTAATTGATAAGAAATCCAAAAAGGCTGACAGCAAAGATGATTCATCATCTAGTAAGAATGTGGCTTTAAAAGCCAAAGATAAAACCTGTAAAACTAGAGAGTCTGAGAACCCCATACCAAAAATCAGGATAAGCTTGAGGAAAAGCTAAAGATCGATGGCAAGGAGGTTTGACAAACTTAATAGTAGATTTGGAAAATACAAAAAGCTATTACAGAACCACAATACCGGAAAAAACCCGAGGACGGATCAACCGAGAAGAAGAAGGACACGAAAAGTTTGGAAGGATCTTCATCCGGGAAGAAGGACTCCAAGTCTAAGGAAGAAAGTGATCGGGATGATGATACCAAATGATACTATAATTGTCGGAAGAAAGGTCACTTCCAAAGATGATTGTCGGTTGAGTGCTAAGGAGAGAAGAGAAAGGCAAGCTAAAAGAGACAAGAAGTTCTCTAGCAAAAAGGCCATGGTTGCAGAAGAAGAACACTCTGAGGAGGGATCTAGCTCTTCAGATGAGATATTCTCAGACAGTGAAAGTGATGACATTTGTCTGATGGCCATTGAGGAGGTAAACTCTTCTTTCTCTGTTGTTGCTCCTACACTAGCACAAGAGTTTTCAAGTTCCACTGAAAACAGTCATTTTGACTTTGATGGATTCTTTTGAGAATCGATGAAGGACTATCTTTTTTTTGCAAGGATCGCTAAATAGAACTCAAGAGCGAAATAAGGAATCGAAAGCTGAAAATCTAAAATGGAAAGACTCTAGCAATCTTTGAAATCACTTCTCAATTAATGGGAGCTACCGATGAACTGGATGTTACGAAAGTACAACTCTCGAGAGAAAGAAAGGCGATAATGACCCTAATCGAAAAAGCTAGAGAAATCCACCAAGAGATTCAAATAATCGGGACTAAGTTCAATGACCTCTCTCGAGAAGCATGGAACTCTCTGAGCTGTGAGGATAGTCTTGCGAAGAAGTTAACTCTATTAGGATACATTAGCAAGAAGATAATCTTTGTAAAACCAATGGCACCCACACTTCAAATCAAGTAATGCCCAAGGTTGTAGACAAGGAAAAAGGACCTATGGTCTCGAAGAAAACTGAATGATCGGTTTAGAAAGCCCAAACCTCAAAGAAAGGCTAGAAAACTCCGAAAGGATCGGTTGAAAAGTTTCGAGCAAGTACTTCAAAGCCTCGGGGCTAAGAATGCAAACACGAAGGCTCCACACTTTGAACCATCGAGAGGAATCCTTAGATGAGAAACACTCGCAGCAGAGACATTCTCAATCAAGAGACCAAGTCCTCGGTATCTTTGAAAAGACCCATATTTCAAAGATAGACAACCCGAACCCCCACTCTGGGGTAAAGGTTATCTCAACCCGAGTCATCAAAGATTTAGACCGAATTGCACAAAAAGCCTAAGCATCTAAAAAGAAGGCTGAACCAAAGAAGAATTCAAAGGCACATGTTCATGCTAAAAGCTAGCACACATATCTGAAAAATCGCTAAGGCACCCAGAGTAGTGGATGTATATGTTGATGTTTATGGAAGACAAATTACCCACTCTAAAGTGATTAGAGTTGTCGGCGATTTGGATTCGAAAGGTACATCTAACCTTGTAGGACCCTACACAAATTGGGTACCTAAGAATTGATCTGTTTTTCAGGAGGAAAACAAGGGCACTGAACTGACTAAAGATCACATGGCACTGATGAGCAGAGATGAAAAAGCTCCTGATATATGGTATCTTGATAGTGGATGTTCAAGACATATGACAGGATACAAGAAGATACTCAGTGACTATGTTGAACAAAGAGGCCCACATATCACTTTTGGAGATAACTCGAGGATAGGCCAAGGATATGGAACTTTGGAAATCGACTCGGTTCATATCCATGGTGTTTCATATGTATCTGGATTGAAGCATAACTTGCTTTCAATTAGCCAATTCTGTGATACGGGTTTTAATGTTGAGTTCTCTAAGAACTTATGTTTTGTGAAAGATGATACATCACAGAAAGTATTACTGACTGGTACAAGAAAAGGGAATGTGTATCTTCTTGATTTGAGTATAACTCCTAAAGATACATGTTTAGTTCTAAAAGTTCCACATATACCCGAGTTGGTTATGGCATAAAAAAGAATGAATCACTTTTGAATTTCAAAACCCCGAATAAGCTTGCAAGATTAGCTCTTGTGAGAGGGTTACTTTAATGAAGTGTTCAATGAGGAGCATATTTGTGATGCGTGCGAAAGGAAAACAAATAAAAGCATCATTTAAAAGCAAAGTTGAGGTTTCTCTTTGAAGAATACTTGATTCTTTGCATATGGATCTTTTTTGGTCCTATAACACTTAAGCACTAATGGCGGGAAATACACATTGGTAGTAGTTGATGACTACTCAAGATATATACTTAGGTCATATTCTTACTTTTCGAAGAAAAAAGAGACTCGAATAAAATTTGCCAGAGTTCTTGAAAGGCTCGATATTGAGAAAAAATCGAGTGTGGTCAAAATCGATCGACAAAGGAACTCGAGTTTATAAATCATATCATATCGATTATTGTGCGGCAAATGGAATTTCACGAGAAACATTAGTTGCAAGGACCCTCAACAAAATGGTGTTCTTTGAAAGAAGGAAACAGGACTCTGAAAGAAGTTCGCAGAACAATGACAATGAAGTGATATTCCTAAAAGATTTTGGGCTTTGTTAAGTTTGTCAACACCGTCTTTACTCTCGGAATAGATCCATCTTGACCAAGAGTCAAGGCAAAACACCCTATGAGCTTTGGAATGAAAGGAAGCCTCTTGTTTCTTTCTTCCGTGTGTTTGGTTGCAAGTGTTTCATACCAATAATGGTAAAGATCGGTTGAAAACATTTGATAGTAAAAAAGCGATGAAGGAATATTCTTAGGATATTCGAAGTCGATAAAAAACTTTCGAGTTTACAAGCTGTAGGACTCTTATTGTGGAGGAAACACCTCATGTTGTTTTTGATGAATCTACTTGTGTTCGGAAGAAACAGGAACATGATCTTGAGATGAACCGACTAAGAGGATCACAGTTAAGCTGAAAGCGAAAGATAAATCATCCATTTGAACACGAAAAGAAGAAGTTACTCACATCCTATGATTGGGTGACTCGGACTTATATAAAGAAGTTCGAGGATGGAACTTCGGGATGGTGAGACTCGGGAAAACCAACACTCCAAAGGTGACCAATCTGAACAGACACCAGTTCAGACTCAGGTATGTGATGCCAATGAAGATGTGGTCACAGCTGAGGCAAATTCTGAATCTATCAACCAAAGGGGAACAAATGTCTCGACAATGTTCGAATAAATTTCCCCGAGGAAGATGATTCCCTTTCTCCTTTCTCGTTGTTCCCCTGAGTTTACTGATTTAATTCTGAACCTAACATTTCAAATGTTGAGGATACTATTGAAGGGGAACATCAAGAAGGAAATGGTTAGATAGTCATCCTACAAGTCGATTGTGGGTGATCTAATTGAAGGTGTTAAAACAAGAAGGTTCCATGGTGAGAGTGCACTATTCTAACCGCTTCCTATCGGAGAAAGAACTCTTTTGAGATTGGTGAAGCTCTACAAGATTCTTATTGGATTACTTCTATGCAAGATGAAATTTGAATCAATTCTCAAGGAATGAAGTATGGGAGCTAGTAGATAGACACTGAAAAAGGCACAATGTCATTGGAACCAAGTGGGTTTTCAAGAATAAAAGAGATGAAAACAACAACATTGTAAGAAACAAGGCAAGACTAGTTGCACAAGGTTATTCCCAAGAAGAAGGTTTGGATTATGATGAAACCTTTGCACTTGCAAAAGACTAGAAGCCATCAGTTGTTTCTTGCATATCTTGCCCACATGAAGTTCACGATCTATCAAATGGATGTGAAAAAGTGCATTTTCGAGCGGTGTGCTTAAAGAAGAGGTTTATGTGGAACAACCTCCTAGTTTCAAAAGCAGAATGACCAAGTTCTGAAGCTCGAAAAAAGCTTTGTATGGTCTTAAGCAAGCACCGAGCATGGTATGATACTCTTTCTCGGTTTCTTCTTGACCATGGTTTTGTCAAAGGAACTGTTGATAGAACTCTGTTCAGGATAGAGGATGGGGAAGATATTTTACTAGTTCAGATATATGTTGATGACATCATTTTTAGATCTCCAAACCATCAATTTGTGTGAAAAGTTTTCAAACACGATGAAAGGCAAGTTTGAGATGTCAATGATGGGAGAGATGAATTTCTTTCTAGGTCTCTGCAAGTGAAACAATCAAAGGAAGGAATATTCATCAACCGGGCAAAATACACCGTAGATCCGATTGCTAAATATGGTGTGCAGATTGCAATGCGGTTAGGATTCCCATGAATACTAACTACAAGATGGATCCCGATTACGAAGGCAAATCGAGAAGCCATCTTGATTATAGAGAATCATTGGATCATTGCTCTATCTTACAACAAGTAGGCGGGATATAACATTTCTTTGTTGGGATATGTGCAAGATACCAAGCTAATCCTAAGGCTAGTCACATGGAAATTTGCCAAAAAGATCTTGAAGTATCTTAAAGGCACGATGAATAGAGGATTATGGTATCGGTGATGATAACCTTGAATTAACTGGCGGGTTACTCGAATCTTTGATTATGGAGGTTCTTGCAATTAACAGAAGTCCACTTCAGAACTTGTCAATTTCTAGGAAGTAGGTGATATCTTGGTTTTCAAAAAAACAAACCTCGGTTAGCAACCAAGATCTACTCAAAGGTTTAATATATGGTCTGCAGGGAAGGCTCTTTGTGCTTTCGATTCTTTGGCTCGCAGAAACATTTAAGGGATTATAAAGTTGTAGCCAATGAAGTACCAATATTTTGTGACAATAATAGTGTCATTGCTATTTCACAAAATCCGTTATTGCACACCGGATGCAAGCATGTGGATATCGACATCACTTCATCGAGAGATCATGTCGAGAAGAAGGACATAAGGATGGAGAAAATTCATCTTAAGATAAGAGTCGATATCTTGACTAAACCTTTGGTCAATCAAGATTTCGGGAACTTTCATTGAATTAGGGATGTTAGAACCAGGTGTATAGAGTAAAATCAAAAAATTGAAGATTTTCGGATGCATGAAGTTTTCTCGAAATTCTCTTGAGAAACTCAGATAAAATGGAAATACTTGAATCGAGTCTCGAGAAACTCAAATTTCTTGAAGGTCAAGATTAAAGAAAGAGCATCTTGAACCAATTCAAGACTTTCGATATTATCTTGACATTTTATCAAGGTCGATTACTCGATAAGAAGACGATAGAGGGAAATTAGTCTGCGTATAATGACTCATGCGGCTCATTTATTTGCTTAAGTGAAACTTCAAGAATCATTCATAATAAATACAAAACACCGAGGAATGTTTTTTTTAGGCGGGATCGTTTAAATTCCGAAGAAGGTCAACAGTCATTTAATGCTCTGTAACATTAAAGACCAATGAGGATGTTTTGGCGGCTTACTTTTCGGAGATCGTCGGTTCGTATACCCGATTAATCGGAGATTAATCTCAACCGTTGTTTTTCACCTAACCAATGCCATTCCCCAGGATTTCGAAGCTATATATACCCCAATAAGCCATTCAAGCCAAAATTTTATCAAACCCTTCATTCCCAAATCCTCTGCGAAAAATCCCCTTTGCCCAGAAAACTCCAAACCCTAAATCTTCATTTCTCCAATCAATCTCTAAAATGGCCCCAACCTTGTTCGAGAGATTAGCCGAAACCAACAAGCCGTGGTACGAGTTCGTTGTCTCACTCGAAAGCACAACCAACTCAAAGCCAAAAGAGGAGGCTCTGCATATGATTTGACTGGCTAAACTCACTCATCTCGTCGCAAGCCGACCGGATCAAGAGTTTGCGAAAGAGGTAATCGAATTCATCTATAATCTGGAGATAGATGAAGAGGATGGTTTACATTCTAAGATTACTGTATCACATTTAGAGCAGTCATCCAAATACATCGATTTTGAGAGGGATTTGTATATAGTTCAAAAAATCAATGATGTTTTTGAGCTCGTGATAGAGGAGAGGATCCCGCAATGTATATGTCGGGTAGAGAAGCGGGGAGTAATTAGATAGGATTGCCGAGAATCTGTTAAATTTGAGGCGACATTGCATAAGAGGCACTTAAAAGCCACAATATCGTGTGTTGATGGATATTGTGAGCAAGAGCATCATGAGTCTTCTTGGGAGTTTTGAGCGGTCGAGACCGGCTTCGGATTGATGGCGGCAATAGAGGCCTCACCCACCACCGACTTCAACCGGGTGAAATACGATTCAGATGGTGAGTGAAAGCGGACCAAAGTGTTGAAGAAGGTTGACCAGGCGATCTCAATAAAAGGCAAGATCCACCATGCCACCAAAATTGCTTATATTTTGGAGATGTGCGAGAGGAGGAGGATATCTTCGCCAATTCGACCCCATTCCTAAGTCCAAAATTCTCTTTAAGCCCATTCTTTTTGCAAAGAAAGCGTGCCATCGGGGAAGAGAGAAAAGAAAGGTAGAATCACCAACTCTTGTGAAAAAACTCAACAAACCCGGGGGGAAGGTTTTGTTGGAAGCAAAGATGGAGCAGGTGCAAAAAATAATGAAGCGGAAGAACCTTGCCCCAAAGCGCAGAAGGTTGGTGGTTCTCACCGATGAAGATAGCTTGATGATTCTCGAGGAGATTCAACCCGAGGGCCAAACCGCTCGAGTTAAGCCATTGCAAGTTTTCAGCTCAAAGTTATCTCAAAGGCACAAGAACGATCGGCGGGTCTTCTCCGGAGGTGCTTGAGACATCTCTAAGTTCGGACAAAATTTCTCGGGAAATTTTCAAAGGAACTCAGGCCTCGGAGATTCCTCTTGAAAAAAGTGCGGCTCGGCATAAATAGGAAGAGCCAACTGGTGAGGATACGCCAGCTCGAGGCCTCGAACCCACTCGATCTGGCCCGAGGACTGATCAAGACAACCTTCGAGGCATCTCGAGAGCGTAATATTCTTGATGAACTCCTGAGTGATCTACTTCTTGATCCTCGCCAGGCTTCAATCAAACCGAAGAGCCCGAGATGGAAGAAGGGCGGTCAAGAAGCGCGAGGAGGAGCAAGGGAACGGTTCATTCATGACCGCTACCCCGAGCTTCGGCTCTTACCTCCGATCCGCAAGATGTTTTCTTGATTTAGGACAATCAGAAACCATCCTCAATCGACTCTTCCCGAGATGCTTGATATTTTTTACGGAAAGACGATGGAATGAGGAAATGCAGACCTTCGACCGACTTCTCGGTTTGAAGACAAAGCTCGAGGATGAAAAACTCCGATTTTGATGAGCCGTTCGGAGGAAGATAGTGAGAGAAAAAGCTACCGAAGTTGGTGCCCCCTAGCGAGAGACAAATCTCAAGATGGAGATGGGGACCAACAAGGGGAGATGTTGAGGATCGGGTCTCGGATGGAAAAGGAAACTTATGTTCGGCGATCAACTCGAAATTGGTCAACCTCGGTGAAGGTAGCACTCTTCAGTACCTTTTTTGGCACTATTAACAATTATGCCAAAGTTCTTGTGATTCTATCTTTAATTACAATTGTCGATAAAATGATGAGGCTCGATTGAGATCGAGCTCGTGACGGTGAAGCTTCAGAATGATCAAACAAAGATGAAGGTGCGAAGGTTCTGAGATTGATCTCACTCCCTTGATGGAGAAGCTTGAGAAGGTTGAGCCAATGATGATCAAGATTGCTCAGATGGAAGAAACATTGGCCAATCAAGCTCAGAAGATGGAAAGTCTTAGTCACTCTTCAGAGCTGGTGCTAATTCAAAATACTCTGACCTCACAGATGACCTCCATGGAAGATAAAATTTGAATGAAAAGTTTGGAGGAGTCAAGGTTTGAGCTTCAAGATCTTGAAATGAAACAGAAGCATCGAGTCAAATTGCATTTCTAGAGGTGAAATTGGCAGAGAGGAATGAAGTGATGATAAAATCTGCTGTTGAGGAAATGAGCTCAGTGCTCATGACCAAGATGACAGAGATGTTCAAGGAAGCACTCTCTGGCCAGTTTGCCCATTTATCTGAAGAATTTTCTGTGGCCAAGAACCATCTAAGGAGGCTGGAAGACGAACAAGATCGAATAAGCGGGAGAAATTACATTTGTGTGAGCAAAAGCAATATCACATGGACCACGGCACTCTCGTGTTTATTCCAAATTACGATGCGAAGGGGGAAAAGGAAGGTGAAGACCTTAGAAAGTTCATGGCACGTACTTTGGAGAAGAAGGCTCAGAAAGATGCTGAAATGTATAACCTAGCCAAAGCCTTAAGAGAAGTCGAGGCTACTGAGAAGTTGAAGTTCGCTCAGGTGGAAAAGCCTATCTACACTCGAGTTTCTGAGCAAACCATGCTTGATGTTGCAAGAGAGAAACTGAGTGCTAGAGCAAAGGTTGGAACAAGCCAGGCTGCTGCTGAATTGCCTATGAAGAGGAAAGCCTTGGGCGGTGTTCAACTTGAAAGCGTCTGCAAAGGCTTCTAAGCCAATCGAGAAAAAAACTTACGGATGATGAAAAAAATGGAAGAATCTGAGTCTCAACCTCAGAAGAAAGTCTTCAACACGAGAAATGCTCTGAAGACACTCCAAATAGAACAAGCTAAGAAAGTTGCTGCTTCGGTCTCAGGAGCATCTGTGATCATAAAGAAGATAGACGAAGAGCAGAAGCGAATGAGTGAATTCAGGAAGTTTGCGAGCAAGAGGAAAGGGACATCAAAAGCATCAAGAAGTCGCCCCCACGTTGATAAATGGATGCCTATCAAACTCAACGATATGTGGGAAGAAGTCAAGAGAACCTTCCGGTTCAATTATGATGTTCTCGAGAATGGAGAGGAAAGCTCGGATCGAATGAAGCATTCATTGAATATCTCCTAACCTTCTATCCAAAGTATCTCTGTTGGATTAACCTTGCGGATGAAGGAGAGGTATAGATAGTAGCCCCTGGTCCATATTCCTATCCTCCTCCAAGACTTGGTAATGGCTTGGTGAATGAAAAGGCCATTACTCAAGAAATTGCTCATTATCTTTGTCGATTGGGTTTAACGAGGAACAAATCAGGACATTATCAAGGAGAGAAATGAAATTTGAAGAAGAGATTTTTCGAGAATGTTCGACTGGAGGTGCCACCGATGAAGCCGAGAATGAAGCAAATCAAGAAGCGTAAGACCAAGAGCCAAATCAAGATCAAGACTCGTAAAGATTCTGTAATCTTTAAATTTTTGTCTTTTTGATTTTGTTGATAAACTCATTGTAATCTGTAATGGGATACCAATCATCAATGAAGATTTATCTTTATGCTCACAAGATAATATCTCATTATCTTATTTACATGTCTTTTATTTTGATATGCCTGAACGAATGTCTCTAAACTGATTGTATGATGATATGGGGGAAATTGTCTGAATATGGAGGAAATTGTTTAAGTATTTGGTAATGAACTATTTAAAGAGATTCATTACTGAAGAAATTGTTGAATGATTTAAATTGTTGGAGACTCTCTGAAATTGTTGGGAGATTCTCTGATTCAGAAATTGTTGGGAGACAACCAATCTTGTAATAGGATAAACTGAAACCTGAGTATAGGTTATATGTTTGTAACAATATAGGTTTTGGCATCATCAAAAAGGGGGAAATTGTTGGGAGATGAATTTAATAAAAGATATATGATTTTGATTAGATCCCAAAACCCCTGAGTATGACATGTTGTAATGATCTTGATAGTTGAGTCGATTCGGTTTTAGAGTATTCCGGGATGTTATCCGCAAAAATATATAGTCGTGAGATATAGTTCAAGATAGGTTCTGAAGACTCAAGAACTCGAAGATGTTTGAAGAAACCAAGTTTCAAAGATGAAACTTAAGGTTACAAGACTTCGATGTGAAACCCGAGATATCAAGACTAATTATGATCTTCAAGAACCAAGGCTCAAGATGAAGATTCATGTCGGTCGTAGATGTCTCGAAGACTCGAAGACTCAAGACCACGAAGACTCGGAAGACCAAGACTCGAAAAAACCTCAAGACTCGAAGACTCTGTGGACGCAAGACTGAAGACTGAAGATTGAAGATCAAGAATATTTGAAGCACGCGAGAATGATCAAGACTCAAGAAGGTATTGAATGCTCGATATATGAACCTCAATGTTTCGAGGCACTGAATATATCTATCTGAAGGATGCAATACTGAGAAGATCGCGATTCCTTAGAAAATAGATATTTGCCAAGACATTCAAATGCGACAAAAAGGAACTAAGTCGGAAGTGTTGTTAAGGTTATATCAAACTCGAGTTTGTAACCAAAAAAAGCCGTTGAAGGTGTCTACCTTTAATCGGAGACAAAAGTCAAAAAACAAGAAGACTGACATTGTACCATCTTGACACCCGACAATGACAGTCATTTGAAAAAGATGTCGATGTACAAAAAGTTCCAGATCGCAAAAAAGTGAAGACCGCTACATGAAAAGGCTATTGCCTAAAACATGTTAGGGGAGTTTCAAACCCTAAATATAGCCGTTCTCACACACCATAAGAGGAAACTCACGGCTTATCTCTCCACGGATAGTTTTCAAGAGTGACCTTGGTGTATGCCTATAAATCTTGGTGACCCTCTACATTGTAAGGTTAAGGGGAAATTTATCACGCAACTCAAGAGCTCAAACTTATTCTTGCAAAAGTTAAAGCACTCGAAAAACCTTGAATTTCCCAAGTGCTTTTATATTGAAGAGAGCTCACTATATACTAAGCCTAGCTTGATAAGAATTATCAAAAGCTTAGTCGAGATATCCTAACCCTTTGCATTGTGCTTCATTGTAAAGGATATCTCATCCTAATTGGAAACCAACCGAGAAACCCCAAACCCTTGAGAAGGTAGTTGGAGTGTGTTTGTTGGTGAGTAGAGTTGTAAAGAGTTAGTAAACTACGTGGAGTAGTCGAAAAACTCTAGAGGAGAAGTTAGTAAGCTCTGAGGGGTAGTCCCAAAAGCTTGTTTGTGTTTGAGTAAATAAACTACGGAGGTAGTCGAAAAAGCTCAAGGTCGGGTTGAGTAAGTAAACTCGGAGTAGTCGAGAAAACTCATGGCGAGTTGAGTAAAGTAAACTACTGCGAGGTAGTCGTAAAGCTTCGAAGTGATTAGTGAATTTCTCGAGGATCGAGAGAGTGGATGTAGGAGCTTGAGTCTCTGAACCACTATAATTGCTGTGTTGTTTATTGCTTTCCTTATCTTTGCTTAACTGTTGCATTGACTTGATTTTGAAAACATATTTTTCACTGATATTCAGTTGGAATCAATCAACGAAGGGTTTGCATGTAAATTGAATCACGGCCTAATCACTATTTCATAAAGGGAAGGTTTTCGGCAAAGCATAAAACGCAGTATAAACTAAAGGGCCAACCATTTCCAAGACGATGAGTAGCTAGAACGGATAGTTACCAAACCGAACTCTCTTACGAGGATTGATAAGTTAGTTATCGATCTAAGCAACTTCGGGATCTCCGACACTCGAGGACTTCGGTTGGGATTATCGGAGGTGTGTCTGGCAAAGCGAGATCACTATCTCGATGAGACTTTGACTCGGAGGCGATTAGTGATTCTCGGGACCTAATCTTGAGGATTATCGACCCAAAATGACCTCGAAGAAAAAAGTTTTAAAAACATCAAACACATGTATTCCCCCCCCATACACGTGTAAGACTCGTTTGCACCGGGACCAACAGGAAATAAATCATAGAGATTTGTCATATATGGAATTTAAATCCGTAGAGATTTATATGTGGGAAATAAATCTAAGAGATTTATTTAAATAAAGATTAGAGATTTTATTTCCCAATAAGGTTAACTTGAGATTTAAGCTAGACCTCTCCTATATATATGAGCTCTTGGGAATTCATAATACGTGAGTTCATATTTTCTCCATAAAATCTCTAAGTTGGAATTTTCCTAGCAAATTCATCACAGGGATTCAACGCTGGCAGATCTGTGCAGATTAGTAAACGACTGTTACGTGGATACCATAGTTGAGGAATCCGTGTACGAATTGCTGTAAGAATTCTATTTATGTTTACTAGTATTTAATTATGCAAGTAACTATTCGTTGTTGGTGAACTTTAATTTCCGCTGCACATGTATTACGTGTTTACGTGCCTCTAGAATCCAACAGACATGTGTACAAATTACATATTAATATCAAATAAAATCAATTATTTATTGGGAATTTACTAAATTAATTCTCAAAATTAAATAATTAAATGAGTGATATTAAATATACATACGGTACAAGCCAGTCAAAATTTACGGGCATCCAAATACTCGTATGTTACAAATCAAATTGATATTTCGTCATAAATAGAGGGAAATTAACATTGAATCAATCAAATTAAATGATTTGCGTTAATTACGTCAATCAAATCTTTTCGACCAATAAGAGGCCGCCACGTGTCACCCCAAGAAGGGAAGGTTTGTCACCCCTCATCCTATAAATAGGGATCCAACCACTTCATTCGAACACATTCCAGATGATCAACGAGCAAGACAAGAAGAGCCAGACTCTTTGCAATCGTTCTTGAAGATCCAAAGCAGACTCAAAACGTTCTTCGTGTAAATCATTCAGAAACAACATTCGATTCGAGATTAAGGCTCCAAGCCTCTCCAATCAAATGTTTCTTCAAAGACGTTCAAGACTCTTGATGATTTGAAGATGTTCTTCACTAGCTTCAAGGCTTTCTTCACGAAAACAATCTAGAAACGACAACCGATCCGAGATCAAGGCTCAAAACCCCTCTGATCCGGGGTTTCTCCAAAGACGTTTTTCATTCAACTCTTGAAGATTCGAAGATCTTCATCAAACACCCGAAGATTCAAAAACGTTCTTCGTCAAATTCGAAGACGTTCATCCATAAAGTCTTAAAAGCCACGTTCGATTCAAAACAAGACTTCAAGTCCTTTGATTAACGTTTCAAATCCTCAAGTTAAACTCCAAACAAGATTAAGGCAAGGACCACTCCAAAAATCCATCCAAGTCAAAGTCAAAGTCGACGAAGAAAAGAATCAGAGGAACAAATTAGAGGTTGAACCCTGTAAATTCGACATTCAAATTCGAAGAAATAAGTTGTAAATTATTTTTCGTGTTTTTATACTAAATTCATGAGAATTGTACTTACAACACCTACTCAATTTGTGTAATTAGATGTGTCGATTTTTTGGATAGTAATCAGTTTAGCAAATCATCATTCTAACAATATTTTATTAAATTAAATAATTTTGTGAACAAGTTCGGCTACATATGTTTACTTATAAAAATTGCTCTCAGTACAATGTGAAATTTGTATGTAATGATTGAATACATTGTAGGCTAATCTATTATAAATTTCATTATTTATGCAAAAATTGTAGTTAGTCTAATATAATGTGTATGATTTGTTGTCTTGACTTTATGTTTTTCTAAGTATATATATTAGAAGGTATCCTCTACAAATATTGTTAGATGATCCTGAGTATGATGTAGTTTATCATAATAAGGTGTTCTTTTCAGGGTAAATTGCACTTTTGGTCCCATAAGATATTCTGTCTATTTTTAATGGAAGTGAGTCACACGCGTCGATAATTGCAGATTTGGTCCCAAAAAAAATTACAGATCTGGTCCCAAAAAAAATTATCTGTTCTTTTTACTCTGTAATTTTCAGATTTTACATAAATTAATTTATAATTTATTAATTGCAGCTTTATAATTATTTTATAATCTATTTAGTAAAATTTTGAGATCTTTCATAAATTTATTCATTTTTTTATTCCTATCATCTTTAGTTTATGGTTTGATTTTTATGTAAAATAATATTTAGATAAATTTTATTAATTTTTTTAAAAAAAACTTGTGGTATAAAATAAGTTTTTTTATATTATTATATAGTTTAAATAAATTTAGAGTGGGTCTTCCGTGTATCAAGTGCACCGTGCACTTCATAATGTATTTTCAAAACATACAACTTGTGGTACTGAACCATACAACTTCTTTACACTTTAACGTGCAACTTTAAGTGTAAACAAGTTGTATGTTTTAAAAGTATATTACGGAATGCATGATGCACCTGATACAAACAAGACATAATTATAAATTTAATATTAATTTAGGGTTTATTACTAGGAACTACAAGTTTCCTAGTGATATTTCTAGAAACTACAAAGGAAAAGACACAATTACTAAGGACTACAAATTGACACCTAAAATGTCACTTTTACACGACTGGAATTTTGAAACCCACAACTCACAGTTTATAGTATAAAAATTCTGACATGTCTAAATCACAAACATCACATAACTAGTTCCTCATTTTCTAATCTCTCATCTCAAGGAAAGAAAAATTTCTCATTCTCTCAATCTCTCTCTCTATCATCTCTCTCTCTCTAACCTCTCCATTTCTCTCTGTACACATTCGCTACTACACCACCACCACCTCTGTACCATTACTTCGCAGTTTTTTTCTTCACAAAACAGTAAATAATGTGTGTGTTCAGTTTTTTCTGCACATGTGCATATTTCGTAAATTTGCAAAAAATAATTAGAACAAGAACATAGCTTCGTAAATCATAAAAAAAAAAACCAAAATATAAACTACTCACATTTTGGGGAACTTAGTACAAACTTTTAGGTATGTAAAATTCAATTTTAGATCAGTAAATTCAAATTCTGAAATGAAAAAGGAGGAAAATGTATTGAGAATTGAGATTTAAACTCAAATTATATAATGGTTTCTGAACATGTGCAGTTTTTTTCTGCAAAAAATAGTAAATAATGTGTGTTTCTTCAATTTTTCTGCACATGTGCATATTTTGTAAATTTGCAAAAAATAATTTGAAGAGTAGAGCTCTATAAATCATCAAAAAAAAAAAACCAAAATATAAACTACTCCATTTTTATTGAAAATATGAACTGAATAAGTTTCAATTTCTGAAATATATCATAGAATTCGTGTAAAATTATGCTTCAATTTTATCTTGAAGAAAACTTCTTTCTTGCACACCAACTTCTCCTCAATTTTCTCTCCAGAGCTCAAATTCCAAATCTTGATATTGAATAAATAATTATTTAGTCTGAAGGGGGAGGGTGTGGAAAGTTAGATGGAATGTCAGTCGTACCTCGGGAAGAGTCCACATCAAATCACAAACAATATTACATGGAGTTGGAGTGTTGGAGGAAGGTGGTCAAAACTCAAGGGTATTATTGAAATTAGATTCTCTATTTTGTAGTTAATAGTAATAATGTTTAAAAAGGTGTGTAGTTTGTTGTAATAACTAGTAGTATTTTGTAGTTTGTAGTAAGTTCTCCATTAATTTAAAGTATATTTAAACTATCCAAATAAATTTATAATTCAGAAAATCATTTAGCATAATTTCATAATTTAGATTTATAAAAATGTATTTTTGAATTCGTTTTGATATTATATATTCTATATATAATTTTAAATTTTTTTTAGATTATACATAAATTATTATTAGTTGATTTGAAAATTTTCATTTTTTATTTTAAACTATATAAGACTATATATATTATTTATTTATTTCGATTTTACATAAATTAAAATTCAGTTGAAAAATATAATTTTTATTTTTTAAAATTATATACAGATTCTATGTATTTTTTTAATTTTTTAGATTATCTATATATTATTACTTTGGTTTGGCACCCCCCCAAATCGCCCCAAAAAATTCAACGAAACCGCATTGAAGAAGCAATGAAGATCGCATTGGAGTTTTTAGGCTGCAACAATTATTTTTTGCAATTTTTTCGTGACGACTAGTGTTGGTGGGTGGAGTGGTGGGATGGAGTGGTGGCAATGGCGATTGCAGAGAAAGTCGTGTTGTACAACTGTTTTGCATTTCATGTGTATTTTTTTAATGATATTAGTTGTTTCATGAAGAATTGTGAGTTATTTCGATAGTAAGTATCAAATGTTATAATATAAAGTATTAGTTGCGAAATAAGTGCATGGTAAAGTATTTTTAAATTTTTATTCAAATTCTATATATGATTATTAAATCTTCCAATCTTACATAAATTGTTATTTGGTTTGAAAGAAATTAATTTTTAATTTTTAAAATCACATAAAGATTATATTTTTTTTTTTAGAATTTACATTAATTATATACATATATTATATGCATTTTTAAATTTTAGATGTTACATATATATTATTTGTTTTGCAAAAGTTTATTCATTATTTTAAAATTATATACGGATTATATATATATATATATATATATATATATATATATATATATATATTTTCAAGAATTTTATATTAATTATTATTTGAGTAGGTCTCATGTGTGTCGGGTCCACCGTGCATTCTATAGTGTATTTTATGTTGGGAGATGAATTTAATAAAGAGTTTTGATTAGATCCTAAAACCCCTGAGTATGACATATTCAGGATGATCTTGATAGTCTGAGTCAGGTTTCAGTATAGAACTGTTAAGGAAGATATATGCACCATGTATAGTCAGCAGATATAGATCAAGGAATTTTAAGTATACTGAAGACTCAGAAGACACTGAAGACTCAAAAGATCTTCAAGACTCGAAAGACATCAAGACTCAAAAAGATCTTGAAGACTCGAGAAGATGAAGACTCGGGAAGATATCAAGACTCGAAGATCTCAAGACTCGGGGAGTTCTCAAGACTCGTAAATCTGAATGTTCAGAGGACCTGAAGAATATATCTGAGTACATGCAAAACTGAGGAAAATGCACATCTACAAAAGAATAGATGTTGCCCAAAACATTCAAGAACAGACAAAAGTAACTAAGACTAAGTGTTGTTTAAGGTTGTCTCATTCAGAGAGATTGACCTAAAAAGAGCTGTTTTGTTTGTCTACATTCACTGAAGACAAGAACCAATCAGAGGAAGACAACATGCTTTCATCTTTAATTTGAAAGCGACAGTAAATTTGAATTAAAATCGAGTACTTATGTTCCGGTCGCAAAAATTGGTGATTGGCTACATGGTTGCATATTACCTAAAACATGTAAGGGAGTGTTCAAACCCTAAAAATAGTCGTTCATCAATAACTAGAAGTGGAAACTCTTGAAGCTATCTCTTCCAAACATAGTTTTTCAATGAGTAACCATTGGAGAAGTTGCCTATAAATACCAGTAATCTTCAACATTGAGAGGTTACGGGAAATTACACCAACTCAAGAGCTCATTCGTATTCTTGCAAATTGAAGCACTCGAAAACCCTAAAATTTCCCAAGTGTTTCACATTGGAGAGAGCTCATTACACTAAGCCTAGTTGATAGATATATCCAAAGCTTAGTAGAGATATCCTAGCCTTTGCATTTGTTCTATTATAAAGGATATCTCACCCTATTTGGAACCAACCAAACCCAAACCCTTTGATAAGGTAGTTTGTGTGTGTGATTTGTTGGTGAGTTAGAGTTGTAAAGAGTGAGTAAGCTGCAGGTTAGTCAGCTAGAAAACTCTAGAGGAGAAGTTAGTAAGCTACTTGTGGTAGTCTGAAAACTTGTGTGTGTTGAGTTAGTAAGCTGCAGTGAGTCAGCCAGAAAACTCAAGGTAGAAAAGTGAGTAAGTTGCAGTGAGTCAGCCTGAAAGCTTTAGGAAGTGTGTTAAGGAATTTCTCTGAAGATCAGGGAGAGTGGATGTAGGAGCTTCAGTCTTTGAACCACTATAATTGTTGTGTTGTTTGCTTTATGTACTGCATTATATCTGTTGCATGTTTTTCACTGAAAGCATATTTTACTGATATTCAGTTGGAATCAATCCACTGAAACTGCATCAAATTGATCATATTTTACTGATATTCAGTTGGAATCAATCCACTGAAACTGCATCAAATTGATCACAGCCTTAACCACTATTTTACTAAGGAAGAGATTTTCAGCAAGTTAAAACGAGTATAAACTTAGGGCCAACCATTTCGCACTCTTGAGTAGCTAGAACAGATAGTTACCATACTGAACCAACTCTACTGAGTGTTTAGTAAGATAATTATCTGATCCAAGCTCCTCAAGATCTCTGATAAAACTCTGGATCAGTTGGGCTAATCTGCTTCCGAAAGTCTTCCCAGATCATTGTCTCGATGAGACTTTTGACTTAGGGCGATTTGTGCTTCTCGAGGCAAAATTCTCGGGACAACCTCGACCGCCGATCTCGATGAAGAAAAAGTTTTAAAAATCACTGAACACGTGTATCCCCCCCCTATACACGTGTGAGACTCGTTTGCACCGGGACCAACATTTTAGAACCATGCAACTTTTTGAACTGAATTATGTAACTTGTTTATACTTAACCGTGCAGTTTGTTTTTCATATTAATAGTGGCATGGTTCAGTGTACAAAAGTGAAATGTTTCAGTGCAACAAGTTGAATTGTTTTAAAATACACTATATGAAGTGCACGTGCCACAATGCATACAAAACTTAAATTTATTATTTATTTTACAAAAACATTTTTTTTATTTTGTAGTCATATTTAAAATTGTATATATAATTTTACAATTAATTTGTAATTTATGAATTCATATTGATTACATTTAATGTGCCCGATTATTTGAGACCACAAGTCGTCAAGTGACTTTTTCTTAACTATATCGATGAACATCTTGGACAAGTCCTGAATTGTGGATGTGATCGATCCTTCATAGGACTGGGGCATCTGGGAGGCCCTCTTGTAACTGAAAATATTTTATTCACCGTGAAGATTATTGACAGATTACAGACTAATTATATACACTTAAGAGATACCTAAATTAGAAAATTAATTAAAGTACAATTAATTTTCAATCAATCAATAATAAAGTCAAATATTTACTCCTATGTCTAAGGCAAGCAATCAGGAGTATTATTTCTTTCTATCATCCCCCCTCAAGCAAGTCTTGGGATGAGGTTCAACTCAAAACTTGGATTTGAAGAAGTCGAAGAGTGGACGTGGCAAGGATTTCGTAAATATGTCTGCAATCTGTAACTCTGAAGTAACAAATTTAGTGATCAGTTTTCCTGATAAAATCAACTCTCGGACAAAATGATAGTCAATATCAATATGTTTGACACGTTTATGAGCTGCCAAATTTTGACTAAGGAAAACAACACTGTTTTTATCACATAAAAGTCTCGGAGGAGTAGAAGAATGTATGGTTAGCTCCTTGAGCAATTGCGTGATGCAAATAATCTCAGAATCAACATTAGCAAGTGCCTGATATTCAGACTCACAACTGGAACGGGAGACAGTGGGCTGTTTTTTAGCACTCCATGAAATTATGTTTCCACCAAAGAAAATTGAATAACCATAAGTAGATATCCTCGTCTCAAGGCAACGAGCCCAGTCAGTATCAGTTTATCCAACTATAGTAGGTGGAGATCCACGAGAGAAGGAAAGACCAAAGGAAGTTGTGTGTTTGACGTAACGAAGTATTCGTTTTACCACCTGAAAATGATTTGTGACTGTTGGAGGAATTGACTAACTAGGTTTACCGCAAATGAGATATCAGGACGAGTAATGGTGAGATACTGGAGTGCTCCAACCAAAGATCGATACAATGTAGGATCACCAAATGAAGTTCCGTTAGAGGGTAACTGAAAACCTATTTCTAAAGGCGTAGAAACAGGCTTAGAGTCCTCCAAATGAGCACGTTCCAGGATGTCACGAGCCTACTTAGCATGATTAAGAAACAAACCATCGAGAGTAAAGGCGACCTCGAGACCAAGAAAGTAACTCAGCTTGTCAAGGTCTTTGATAGCAAATTCCTGACGAAGCTGAGTGATTAAAGAAGCAATCTTATCTGGAATATTTCTTGTAAGGATGAAATCATCAACATACACAAGAAGATAGATGATACACTTATCCCAGATAAAGATAAAAAGGGACGAGTCTGAACGTCTACAAGTAAAACCAATGCTGAGAAGAAAATCACTTAGCTGTTGGAACCAAGTACGAGGAGCTTTCTTCAGCCCATACAAAGCTTTCATGAGTCGACAAACATGATTGGGAAATCAAGAATCAGCATAACATGGGGGTGTTCCATAAAAATAGGCTTGTGAAGAACACCATTAAGAAGGGTGTGCTTGACGTCTAACTGATGTAAGGTTAATTATGCATGACAGCCAAAGAGAGTACGATACGAACTATAGAGGCTCGTACCACCGGACTAAAAGTATGATCATAGTCAAACCCTGGTAACTGAGTGAAACCTTGAGCCACAAGATGAGCTTTGTGACGATCGACGGAGCCGTCCGCCAAAAAATTTGTAAGAAAACATCCATTTAGACCCAACAACATTCGTATTTGGTGGACGAAGCATAAGATCCCAAGAGTTTTTGGAGTGTAATGCAGAAAGCTTCCCATCCATAGCAGCTAGCCACTCAGGAGGTTTGTAGCCGATTTTTAACCCTTTGGCTCACGAACTGCACTAAGAGCATGGAAAAGAGGAGTTTGAGCATAATATGTTAAGTGTTTGGGTTTAAATATATCATTCTTAGCCCTTGTCCTCATATGATGAGATGGCGGAGGTGGTGGAGCAAGATCTGCAGCTACGTTTTGTGAGGATACAGGCAGTAACGTTCCAACATAAATAATATTTGTGTAGTGATCCTTGCACATTGCAGCATAATGACCATATCTACGACAATTTGACAATGAGGTGTTCGACGACGTCCACTACCGCGGCCCGTAGAGGACTATGATGAAAATTTTGAAGTGTATTTTTATTATAAAATATCGATAAGTAGTAAATAAAACTCATTTAGATGAAAAAGAAAAACGAACAGACTAGTCCCCCCGCCTAGGCGACCTAAGCGCTAGGATGTCCAAATCTGCCCAACTATCAATTTTCGACTTCTGCACCCTTACATTTGAGACACCGAGAAGGGAGAAAAGGACAGATCAAGACCTCGAAGTCGGAGGAACCAATGAATCTTGTCTGTTTCTTCAACACGCTTTCCAATCGCCGCCAAACTATCACAAATTGCTTTGAAATCTAGGCCAAATTCCGAAACTGGTCCAGAGCCTTTCCTGGGTGATTGAAGCTTTTGTTTAAGATGAAACTCGAGAGTCTTTGAACTGTGGCTGTAAGTGGCTTCCAAGGCTAGCCAGACCGAATGCACCGTGGGGCAGCCGAGAGTGGTTTCCATGGACGGTTCAGTGAGAGAAGAAAACAACAAACTCTGAAGCTTTTGATCTTCACGCTTCCATTTCCAAAATTCAGGGTTCGGGCTTATGAAATCGTTTGTACATACGGTTTCAGGTGGAGCGGGTTTTGTGCCTTCAATAAATCCGATGAGGTCTTGATGGGAGAGAAGGGCGACGAATTGTTGTCGCCATAATAAAAAGTTCGTAGACGAGAGCTTGATGTTGCTGATTAAATGGATGAGGGTGTTATTGTTGGAATATACAGGCACGTAAACACGTAATACATGCGCAGCGGAATTAAAGAGTTCACCAACAACGAACAGTTAATTGCATAAACAAGAACGAATAATCATAACGAGAAATCTTACAGTAATTCGATAGCAGATTTCTCAACTACGGTATCCACGTAATCCCCGTGGACAGATTTACACAAATTTGTCAGCGTTGAATCTGAGACGGAATTTGCTAGGAAAATTCATATTCTAGATTTTATGGAGAAACTAGGTTTTCTTGTTGTAGTCAATAATGAATCCCGAGAAGTCATATATATAGGGGAGAGACTTGCTTAAATCCTAAGCCATATTTATTTAGGAAGATAATTCCTAATCTTGCAAAACAAATCTCAAAGATATGTTTTTCCCTACAGATATTTTCCTACAATAATATTCCATAATATTATTTTGGGATTCCTATTTAATTAAATCTAATTTAATTAAATAGTAATAATAATTAATTCTAAATTAATATATTATTAATTCTCCATAAATTAACTATATTAAATCCAATTTAATACTTAATCAACCAACTATAATCCGTACACGGGAGTTACTTGTTGTGTGACCCATAGGCCCTCATATATCGAGCGATTAGTCAAATTAATGGTCTTAATTGAACCCTAGACAATAAATCAGACATTCTCAATATATGAGGTACGTTACGAGAAACATGCAACTACCTGTAACTGTAACATGGACTATTACGATTTCCTCCTTTCATTTATGAATACTCGATCGGTCTTGAACATGATGAAGTGTCTATTCAAATAACTTAATCATATTATCTCCAATCACTAATTGATCACTTTGTGTCACACTTGGCCACAAAGTTCAAGTTGACGTGCATTGGCCAATGACTTTGATCCAATTATGATGAGAAGATGAGTATTCTCTATAAATCCACTTTGAGGAATGAATCATTTTCTTGGCTCAACTACCACGCACATGCACTTCGTGATGAACCTAATCCAAGTCGTATCTACCCATGGAAGGGTGCAAGCGTTGGTCATGGTAAAAGTTCATCACTCCACACATGTTGTGCGTATTGACCTCAAGTCAAAGGAGTATCGCATCGCTCCCACTAACCGAGACACCCGTAGACACATATAATGGAACTACATCAAAAGGTTTCTCAGATGGGTATACCAATACCCTCTAAGGTATTTGTGCATCCATCATGAGATACCTAGTATCTCGTAGTAAGTGAATTCTTACTACACTCTCTAAAAGTATGATGCAGATCGCACACCAATCTCCATTGCATCATCAATATCCCATTCTTGATGATCCTTGATTGGGGCCATTTGAGAATCATGCTTAAGTCATTTGAGTTCTCACATACTCAACAACAATAGTGATTCAAGGGAACACAGATAAGAACAAATGCAAACAATCAAACATATTATTCTAATAAGTGTAATGCCATACATTTAATATTAAATAAACAATAATATTAAACCACACTGAATATTATCTGAGTATTATGTCCTTACAATGGATTGTCTCTAGGACACTAACACTAACAGTTATATGGTAGGGCATCAGATGATGATGATGAACAAGACGCCATTGAAGAAGAATGGAGAAAAGTCGCGCAGCCGGGATATAGCAGCAAAGAGGAAGAAAGAATTAATTAGGGCTTAGGCGTAATTAGCTCTGATAACATGTAAGTGAAAATATTTTATTCACCATGAAGATAATTGACAGATTTAGACTCATTATATACACTTAAGAAATACATAAAGGGTAATTCTTGGTGGACAGATTCTGCCCTGAGCAGAAAAGACTATTTTAGACTTGGTGGGCTTGATTGAGGGTAGATTCTTGGTGGACTTGATTGAGGACAGATTCTTGGTAGGCTTAATTGAGGGTAAAAGTTTTTTAATGATTTTGCCCTGGACAGAATCTGCCCATTTTGCACCTCCCATACCTAAATTAGGAAATTAATTAATGTACATTTAATTTACAATCAACCAATAATAAAGTCAAATATGTACTCCTATGTTTAATGCAAGAAATCAGGAGTATTATTTCTTGCTATCACTTCTCCTGCACGTTTTTCTATACGAATTTTAAATAAAATGATTATTAAATAGAGTATGTACACTTATGTAAGCTACATAAATATATACTTAAAGCACATTAGCCATTTTCCCCTAGGTATATTCCTCCTCCTTTTCGTAGAAGTGGAACCTATTCGCGATTTCCCAGGCTGTAAAAGGCTTGTTGCACTGGTTGCTCTTTGCTTTCACATCCTCTCTGTCCTCAGTGCACGAGCAATGCATTCCACACATCTTTGTCCCAACCTGGCCTTAATCCTTTAGTAAAGAATTTCTTCTTCTAAGAGCTCAACATATTGTCGTATCGTATGTCAGTGCTCTTATACCACAATCCATGCACCTGTTGTGTGTTTGTCACGACGTGATCCGCACCTCCTCTGCTAAAAAATGCATCGTATAGCAATGTAAATTAACTAAATGTATATATAAGTCTTAAATCTTAATTATACCTGAAATGACTCTCAGTACTATTGCATCCTCTCATCAGAGATCATAGAAAAAGTGCATGCTCTGACCTCCATATTTGTTTCCATTTCCTCTCTAATGATACTAGAGACCATATGCGAAGGCATCAAACTGCAAAAAAATAAAAATAAAATTATCAAATTAGTAGATATTTATTAAATTTACTTGATAATTAAAGTAATATTTAAAGATGTTATGTACGTGTGGCAATAGATATGAATCTGAACTCCACTTTCCTGCCCCCCCTCCCCCCAGGCACTGCTGTTGATGATGATCCAGCCTCAAACATGCGTCATTGTGTCTCTATTCTTGTAGGAGAGTCTCACCAGTTCGGACTAGTGGTGGCTCATCTGTGATTGCTACGCCTTTCCTGAATGCTGTCATATTCCTTCTCCATGGATGATTCATAGGTAAGAACCTATGATGGTTGCCGAACCACGACTATTTTCGACTGAGCCTCAAAGTGAAAGCATCAATGTCTTCCCTCATAATATGGACAAGCAGTCCTTCCGGCTGTACTCCATCCCGAAAACATTGAGTAGGCAGGAAAGCCACTGATGGTCTAAAGCAGTGCAACTCGCATCATAAAATTTTGCTTTCTAGCAACGTCATACGTTTCCACCCCATATTCCCACAAAAATTTCAAGTCAACTATCAGTTGTTGTAAAAAACATCCAGTTTGTCCTTTGGATTTTTAGGCCCAGACACCAGAACCATAAGAAGCATGTACTGGTCCTTCATGCACATCCACAGAGGCAGATTATATGGAGTTACTATCACTGGTCATGACGAATATTTTTTTCCCAACTGACCAAATGGTTGAAAACCATCCGTGCCCAGACCCAACCTAACGCTCCTAATTTCAGATGCAAAATTAGGATACGAATTGTCTAAGTGTTTCCATGCCAACGAGTCTGCATGATGACACATAATACCAAACTCATACAAAGATCAATTTGCATGCCATGTCATATCCTTTGCAGTAGCATTGGATTGATACAGTCTTTGCAATCGAGGAATAGTAGGAAAGTAGAACATCTCCTTAAAGGACAGTTCTTTTTCAACCGACCATCCACAACAATACTATCGGGTTTAACCATGGCTGACTACAAAACTTACCAGAGTCTAATTCGTTGTCTGCACCTCAATATAACATACAATTTTGTGCACAATAATCAATCCTCTCCTCCAGAAGACCCATCCCACTCATCAATTGTTTGCTATCATAAAATTTCTTGGGAACCAGATTTTATGGTGGGCAAATTTCACGAATCAACTCAACAATTTGATTATAACCCCTTTCAGACAACCTGTTTTATGGTTTAATGTTTAGTATTCGGGCATTGAATGACAATTGTGAGTGAGTTTCGCAACCAGGATACAGATCCTGATCTGCTACATGAAGGATGTCTCAAAATCGTGCAACATGCTCATCAGGCGGTTCCTCATCAAGAGGCTCCTCTTCCATATTTCCAAAGATAAAGTCTTCCATCATCGTATGGTACGAGCTATGTTACACTGTGTCAACTCCATGTGAAGTCGACGCAGACTGATCATAGTATTGGTGTGCACTACCCCAATTTTCCTCACCGTGCAAAACCCAATTGTAATAATAGGCTTTAAACCCATAGCTATACAAATGTTCTCTAATATCATTGGGTTCTCTAAACGTCTTGTTCCGATATTGAACTTTCATGCAAGGACGACTAATTTTTCCTTCACTCATCCAATTCGGGTCACTAGTGGCAATTTTTATAAATGAATTGAGCCCATTACGAAATTCGGGAGATATCATGCCATTAATGCTTCTTGGAGCATACATCCAACTACGACTTGAATAATCCATATCGATTTATTTCATATTAATAAAATTTCCAAGTTCAATTAATATAAAATTAGTTAAACCTAAAATTTATCCATATCGATCTACATCCATTTCCGATTTAAAATTAATCAATGTCGGACCACACGGCCTACAAGAAATTAACAACTCCTCAAAACAGAAAAAATAACAAATTTAATTATGTGACTTTGGAACATTTCACGAGATGCGAGTATAAGAAATGAAAAGAGTTGTGTTGCTTGTAACATGCAAGTAAATACTTCACATAATTATTAGATTATGTATTACAACATCTACTGCTTCTATTATTGATTTGGACCTTGAAATAGATTATGTGCAAAAGTTTCAACATGTCTCTGTTTGGTACTTTAATTGGATAATTACATATATAACATATGTGACTTGAGTTATTTTTCCCTTAGATATGGTACACAAATGTTCCTCATCCCAAACTTGTTGAATATAAGGACCAGCGTGGGGTAGTAAAATCAGATGATTATTTTGTTTTTCTTGGTGGAAGCACATAATTCAAGAACAATGTGAAATCCTACGTCGAGTCTATACAAAAGGTAATAACTATTATACTCTCTGATTTACTTTGCTAGTTCACTCTCTATCTATATTTCTTATATTAAACTGACTAAGGCTTTGCCCATTAGAAGTGTTGGGGATAGTAATGATTGAAGCAACCTATTTAGATAAGTAAGGATGTGTTCTAAAGATAAATAACTACATTCTATAGTAATTAACATTCTAAATAGTTTATACAAGCCATACGTACATATAATACAACCAAACAACTCCTCAACCATAGTTATTAAAGGCGCGCCTGAGGCGCGCCTAAGGCGCCAGACACTCGGGGCGCCAGCCATCCTGCCTACCATAGGCCCAGGCGGTTGGGATTTTCTGGGCGCTCGCCTGGGGGCGCCTTTCGGCGCCTTGACTCGGCAAAAGGCGCGCCTAAGGCGTGCCTTGCGTACATCTAGGGTTTGAAATAAAAAAAACATTTTTTTATTTGTCAAATAACATCAGAATAATAAAAAATACTATCTCTTAAGTCTTAATATTTAAGTGAATCACATCTAGGGTTTCAAGATTCACTTTTTATCAAGTATAATCGTGCGTATCTCTTTGAGGGATATAGATGAAAGCAATGAGTGGGTGGTTGGTCTAATAGAAGATGAAGATGAGTTGGTTCACCAAGGTGAAAATTTGACTTGGGGTATTGCTACAGAAGCCATGGTTAGGTTTACTAAGAAATTATCAAGGTCTTATGTTGTTTTTCCAGGGATGCAAGGCGAGCGCCTAAGGCGCTAGGCGCTGCTTCTCGCCTTGTGGCGCCTTGCGCCATTAATAACTATGCCCTCAACACAGAAAAAACAGCAACTCAACAACACCAAACTAGCAATTCTAAGTAACTAAACACATCAAAACAACAATTCTAAAAACCAAATTTGTAACTCAAGTTCACAAAACAACAATTCTATCGAAACCAATTAATAATAACAGATCAATGAAGTACCTTAATATCCTGTTGTTGTAAATCTTGAATCAGAAGCACTAATTGAATAGTGAAATCAATTCTCACCTGTGGAAAATATACTGGACAATTTAATGGAATTGGTGATAATAATCATAATACAGTAAGTTATAGTCATACTTTGAGGCGAGGAGCAAACCTTTACCTTACAAAAAATGTTGTACAACTAGAACTTAACAAATGCACAATTCCTTATGATGATTGGCCAACAAAAAGAAAAAAGAAAAAGAGAAGCCGTCAATTAACTGAACAATAATGGACTCAATTAACCAAGTAGCCTGGAGGTGTTTAAATCTTCATATATATATATGCTGATGTCAGGCTATATAATTAATTGAGGAAAATTATACTAAAACTTAATTAATTATATACGTAATCAACATGAATTTATAAATTACAAATTAATGTAAAATTATATATATAATTTAAATATGACTACAAAGTACAAAAATATTATTGTAAACTAAATAATAATTTATGTAAATTCTTGAAAATTATATATATATATATATATATATATATATATATATTTAAAAAAATGAATAAACTTTTGTAAATCAAATATATGTATAAAAAAATAATAATAATGAGCCCCCCTGCTAGTGGACAGTGGGTTTTGATCCCCCGAATTAGTATATAATTGTGAATGTATATAATTAATGTAAAATGTAGGAAATTTAATAATATATCTATAATCTTTATATAATTAAAAAAAATTCAAACCAAATAATAATTTATGTAAGATCGAAAGATTTTATTACTCATAAATATAATTTAAATATAATTTAAAAATACTTTACCATGCACCTATTTCGCAACTAATACTTTATATTAGAACATTTGATACTTTCTAACGAAATAACTAATATTTTTTCATGAAACAATTAATACTATTAAAAAATATACACACGAAATGCAAACCAGTTGCACAACCCGACTTTCACTGCAATCACTATTGCCACCAATCCACAAGTTGTACGTTTCAAAAAATACATTATGAAGTGCACGATGCACATGATGCATAGGAGACTCACTCTAACTTTATTTAAACTAAATAATAAAAAAAAAAACTTATTTTAAACCACAATTTTTAAAAAAAAAATTAACAAAATTTTTCTAAATATTATTTTTATAAAAAACCAAAACTTAAATTAAAGATAAGAAAAAAATTGAATAAATTTATGAAAAATCTCAAAGTTACACTAAATAAATTATAAAGTTATAATTAGTAGTTATAAATTAATTTATGTAAAATCTGAAATTACAGTAAAAAAGAACAAATTAATTATTTTGAGAACAAATCTGTAAATTTTTTTGGGACTAAATCTGCAATTTATTTTGGGACCAGATCTGCAATTAATGGCGCGTGTGACTCACTTTCATTAAAAATGGACGGAAAATCTTATGGGATCAAATTTGTCAAAAAAAAGACCACTTTGCAATTGACCAATTTTCTTGGGACCAAAAGTGTAATTTACCCAGCAACATACACACATTGCTGCAAGCAACATATACACAATATCCGTTATCTATACAATCACTGCAAATAAATGGCTATGTAAACTTTAACTGAAGATATAAGAACAAGAATAAAATATAGCATTAAAAGTACACATTAATTCAAAACTTTTATCAAAGTACACCATAAAGAAGTGATCAAGAGAAATTGACTGGTGTAAAGTAGCCATAATAAGAGTGGAACACATGGTTTTCGGGGGCCTATCTGTATAAGATATTTTGAATATTTATTTTGCATTATGAGATGTGAGTATTAAAGGGTGAAAAACATCTAACCTTTGAAAAAATATCATCATATCCATCACGGAAAGAATAATAGCCAACTCAAAGGGTAAAAAACCTCAGATCGAATAACATCATATCCATCAATGCCATTTTTTTCAGACTTCCACTTCTCTTTAATCAGCCACACAAATACTTAAGCATCCAAAATAACTCCAAAACCTACATAACATAATACTGGCTGTTACTGGCAATCCCTAGTTCAAGAGAGATGGATATAAGCATTACCAAACTGTTACTATTGGACTAACTGAGAGTCACAACTGATCATACCTCCGAAGAAGTACAAAATGATAATCAAGGGGAAGATCAAGAAAGCAGAAAAGGAGAAGAACCTTTCTCACCACCATGCTACTACCAATGTAAGCATCATCAAATACGAGTTGAAGCCATATCTAAAGATAAATTAGAACTAGTATAAGAGCTTACTCAACATGAAAGAATTACTGATAATTAGAACTAGTAGAAGTAATTAAGATGGATAATTAGAAATAATATTAGTTGTTTTCCCAAAAAAATATTAGTTGATCAGTATACTCTTTCATGTTTTGGAAATGTGTTCTCACCCTTGATCTAGAAAAGTACATTGCTGACCAAATATCAGTCTAATTCGCCATATACGCGTATCTAAATGCTCGTAAAATTTGACTGACTTGAACCGTATATATATTAAATATCAATCATTTAATTATTTAATTTGGAGAATTAATTTAGTAAATTCCCAATAAATCACTACAACATAATTGATCTTATGTAACATTGTATTGTAACACCTTTAGTTTATGCAACACATTATAGTAACACTATTATATATAATTTATATATTATGTAACACTTTATTAATATGTAACACTTGCATGTAACACTTTTAAATAGGTAGCACTTCTTAGGTAACACTTATCAGGTAACACTTTTGTATATGTAACACTTCTTAGCAATAATTTAACAAATGTAACACTTTTTAAGTAACACTTTAACATAAGTAACATTTTTTTGTAACACTTTTACTTATATATCATATTTTAATGACTTTGTATTAATTATTCAAATAAACATATTTTATTTATAATACATATAATTAATATATTTGAAATATATTATATGAACTTCATTTATATATATTTCTTGTATAAATAATTTATTATATTATTTTATTATCTTAGTAAATAGTAAAATATAAAATATTTTTATAAATATAATTATAATATTATAATATTTATGTTCATATCATTTAAATTTATTACATAATTAAATTATTTATGTTTTTTTCTTACGAAATAATATTTATGTTTATATATACCTAATAAAACTATAATTTATAATTTTTATTTAAAATTTTAACATAAAATGCACATATACTATTTTTTAATTTTTAAAAAAAAGTGGGTGAAAAATTGTTTGGGTATTGAGAGTTAATGTGTATTGATATTAATCCATGCTAATTCTAAAAAAGAAAAGTAAAAAAAAAATGAAAAAGAAAGAAAGAAAAAAAAGTATTATGTATAATTACCATCTAAAGTACACAAATTGAATTGGCTAGCGTAGTTGGAAATTCATAGGCTATTGAACCCTGAGGTCCATGGTTCAATCCCTTAGAATTTTTTTCCACTTTTTTGCATAATTTATTTTTTTATAAAAGTGTTGCTTTAGACTTTAGGCAGCATTAACAATTGTAACACCCTTAAAATGGTTACTTATTGTCTATGGTAACACATTATAGCTATTAGGTAAAATATTTTGGGTGTTACATAATGTAACTTATGTTGTAGTGAATAAATAAATAATTTTATTTGATATTAATATAAAATTTGTACATGTGTCACCATTTAATGCAAATTTAATGTGCTTACACCTTCTTTCCCCTGAAATTCTCGCCGGATTTGTAATCACAAGCGTGCATCACTTCCCAACGAAATTGCTTAATCCTTCAATTTTTGGCCTATTCCGCTAGGCATTTTCGCAAGAGGCGACAATCAGGATTTGGCAAATGTACTCGACCTCAGAGCCATCGATTGTAGTAACGGTTTTCACAATGACCGATTTTCATAAATTTTAAAAGACAAAGTCTTATGTGAAATTCATGTTGTCGACAAATTGGGAATTTCGTAGGCAATTCTCTATTTTCTTATATTGCTTTCGGCAAATCATGTTTAATTGAATCCGAGACGTACCTTTTCGGCAAATATTCAATTGAATCCGGGACGGAGGGAGTTATTTTTATCTCGATGGAAATTTTAATTGTTTTATGCTTTATAGTTTTACTTTTCTTTTTATTAGATTTTAATTGTGTTGGGAGATGAATTTAATAAAGATAAGATTTTGATTAGATCCCAAAATCCCTGAGTATGACATGTTCAGAATAATCTTGATAGTTGAGTCAGAATTCAGTTTTAGAGTATTCAGGATGTTATCTGCAAAATGTATAGTCGGTAGATATAGATCAGGTTAGGATCTGAAGATTCTGAAGAACTCAGTAAGTTTCTGAAAAAACTGAAGTTTCTGAAGACTCAGTATGAAACTGAGAATCTGAAGACTCAGTGAGAAACTGAGAATCTGAAGACTCAGTGAGAAACTGGGAAACTGAAGACTCAGCATGAAGACTCAGTATATCAGTCAGTATGACTCTGAAGACTCAGAAGACACTGAAGACTCAGAAAACTCTGAAGACTGGAGACTGAAGACTGAAGCCAAAGGATACTGAAGGCACAGTAATTACTGAAGACTCAGTAATGTACTGAATGCTCAGTATAAACCTGAATGTTCCGAGGCACTGAAAATATCTATCTGAAGGATGCAATACTGAGAAGAACGCGATTCCTTAGAAAATTAGATATTGCCCAAGACATTCAAATGCAGACAAAAGGAACTAAGACAAAGTGTTGTTAAGGTTATATCATTCAGTGATAGTAACCAAAAAGAGTCATTGTGTGTCTACATTTAACTGGAGACAAAAGTCAAAAAGAAGAAGACAATACTGTACATTACTGACATTGACAGTGACAGGTCACTGAAAAGATGTCAGAAGTACTAAGTTCCAGACTGCAAAAAGTGATGACCAGCTATAAGAAAAGCAGTTTACCTAAAACGTGCTAGGGAGTCTCAAATCCTAAATATAGTCGTTCATCACACACCATAAGAGGAAACTCACGAAGCTATCTCTTCCAACGGATAGTTTTTCAAGAGTGACCTTGGTGTATGCCTATAAATACTTGTGACCCTCTACATTGTAAGGTTACGGAAAATTTGTAAGCAACTCAAGAGCTCAAACTTATTATTGCAAGTTAAAGCACTTGAAAACCCAAGAATTTCCCAAGTGCTTTATATCGAAGAGAGCTCATTTCACTAAGCCTAGTTTTGATAAGATATATCCAAAGCTTAGTCGAGATATCCTAGCCTTTGCATTGTTCTTAATTGTAAAGGATATCTCATCCTAGTTGGAAACCAACCAAGAAACCCCAAACCCTTTGTAAGGTAGTTTGAGTGTGATTGTTGGTGAGATTGGAGTTGTAAAGAGTTAGTAAATTACATTGAGGTAGTCAGAAAGCTCTAGAGAAGAAGTGAGTAAACTATCTTGGATAGTCAGAAAAGCTTGTGTGTGTTTTGAGTTAGTAAACTACAGAGGTAGTCAGAAAGCTCAAAATAGAAAGGTTAGTAAACTACAAAGGTAGTCAGAAAACCTTAGGAAGTGATTAGTGAATTTCTCTTAAGGATCAGAGAGAGTGGAAGTATAAGCTTGAGTCTCTGAACCACTATAACTTGCTGTGTTATTTGCTTTCTGTTTTGCTTTGATTAACTGTTGCATTACTTTGAATTGAAAGCATATTTTCACTGATATTCAGTTGGAATCAATCCACTGAAGCTGCATTTAAACTGAATCACAACCTAATCACTATTCCATTAAAAGGAAGGTTTTCAGCAAAGCTTAAAACGAATATAAACTAAGGGCCAACCATTCCGCACATCTGAGTAAGCTTTTCTAGCGAACTCAGTAACTCTGAAAGTACTTAGGATCAGTTGGGATTATCTGAGGTATCTGAAAGCAGCTCAGGATCACTGTCTCAGGTAGACTTTGACTCAGAGTGATTTGTGCTTCTCAGGACCAAATCTTCAGGACAGCCTGACCAAATCTGACCTCAGTGAAGAAAAGTTTTAAAATCACTGAACATGTGTATTTCCCCCCCCCATACACGTGTAAGACTCGTTTGCACCGGGACCAACAAGTGGTATCAGAGCGGGAGTTCAAAAGATCACTATTTTAAGGTGATCACCTGGACTGATCCAAATTTTTAAAACCCCATCTCTGCAGTGGTTCGCTTGACCACTAGCTTTGTTGACCAAAGTTGATGGTCCCGGTTGAAAACCCATTTTTTGGCGTCTTGAAGCGAAAAACATTATGTTCGATGCATATAAAAATAAAGTGGGTGAGGGCAAGAGTGTTTCCAATTTTTCTTTTAAGCTCATATGTTGTGTTTTGCTTATAACTAGATGCATATGACAAGTATAAACATAAAGCAAAGAAACAACACAAATATATAGTGGTTGGGACAACCCGTCCTACATCCACTCTCCTCTCTGGGGAAATTCCTTATCAACTTCGAAGCTTTACGACTACCTCGTAGTTTACTTACTCAACTTCGCCCGAGTTTTCTGACTACTCCACATAGTTTACTTACTCAACCCGACCTTGAGTTTTCTGACTACCTCCGTAGTTTACTTACTCAATCACAAACAAGCTTTCGGACTACCCAGAAAGCTTACTAACTTCTCCTCTAGAGTTTTACTCAATACTCCGCGTGGTTTACTAACTCTTTACAACACTTCTCACCAACAAACACACTCCAACTACCTTCACAAGGGTTTGGGGTTTCTCGGTTGGTTTCGACTATGGTGAGATTTTTCCTTACAATGGTTTAGCCTCAATGCTAAGGTTGGGAAAATCTCTCTAAAGCTTAGGATATGGCATTTGTGCTTAGATCTAGGGTAGAACACTCTTGGTTAAATTTGGATATTTAATGCCCTATATTCTTGAATGGAGTTGCTTGAATATTTGGCTTTTAATCTTCACTTTGCAGATTCTCCATTATCTTCTTTTGAAGATAGTGCAATGTATTTATAGTGTGGATTTAAATATTACCGTTGGAGAGTAATATTCAAATCCATACTAATGGTCTTCCAAATTTTTTTTTGTCTATTGCACTTTTCCTTGCGAACTTTATGTCACATCAATATGTGTGTTGTATTCTTATTGATCAGCTGCTTTTTGTGTGTCTAACGGATCTGATCAGCTCATCGGATTACTGTTCATTGCTTCGATTACGTCGCTTTGATCTGGTCCGTCCAATAATCGATTCAGATTTACGGTGAAATGAAAATCACTTTGTTCATCGATGATTTCACCGAGTCAAATCACTTGCTCATCCGAATCGATTTACCGATTTGATCGATCGACTCACCCGATCGATCCGCCTTCGATCTGGATCGGAACTCATCCTTCTCATCTGATCTTGATCAGCCTCGTCTGCAGCCTCGTCTGATCTCGATCATCTTCGTCTGACTTCATGAGTTCCCCCTCAATTTGTTCTCTCGTTCCCCCTCAACTTGTTATCTGTAAATTAGCTTCAATAACACAAGTTGATAATGTTTTGGCATAATTCATCAAAACTAAAATATCCCAACAATTTCCCCCTTTTTGATAATGACGCCAAAACATTAAAATATATGCATTTTTAAAGAAACGGGTTTTCTTTTAAAAAAAATCAGTTCAGGTGGTCACTTTAAAATCAATTAGTGAACCTTTTGAACACCCGCTCTGATACCAATTGATGGTCCCGGTTGAAAACCCATTTTGCGCGTGCGGAAGCGAAAACATTATGTTCGATGCATATAAAACAGGGGTGAGGGCAGAGTGTTTCCAATTTTTCTTTTTAAGCTCATGTGTTGTGTTTTGCTTATAACTAGATGCATATGACAAGTATAAACATAAAGCAGTAAACAACACAGCAATATATAGTGGTTCGGACAACCAGTCCTACATCCACTCTCCCTCTCTAGGAAATTCCTTATCAACTTCGAGGCTTTCGACTACCTCGTGGTTTACTTACTCAACTTCGCCCTGAGTTTTCGACTACTCCAATAGTTTACTTACTCAACCCGACCTTGAGTTTTCCGACTACCTCCGTAGTTTACTTACTCAATCACAAACAAGCTTTCGGACTACCCCTCAGAAATTTACTAACTTCTCCTCTAGAGTTTTTTACTACTCGCGTGGTTTACTAACTCTTTACAACACTTCTCACCAACAAACACACTCCAACTACCTTCACAAGGGTTTGGGGTTTCTCGTTGGTTTCAACTATGGTGAGATTTTCCCATACAATGGTTTAGCCTCAATGCTAAGGTTGGAAAAATCTCTCTAAGCTTAGGATATGACATTTGTGCTTAGATCTAGGGTAGAACACTCTTGGTTAAATTTGGATATTTAATGCCTGTGTTCTTGAATGGAGTTAGCTTGAATATTTGGCTTTTAATCTTCACTTTAGCAGATTCTCCATTATCTTCTTTTGAAGATAGTGCAATGTATTTATAGTGTGGATTTAAATATTACCGTTGGAGAGTAATATTCAAATCCATACTAATGGTCTTCCAAATTTTCTTTGTCTATTGTGACTTTTCTAAGCGGCTTTTATGTCACATCAATATGTGTATTGTCTTCTTATTGATCAGCTTTTGTGTGTCTAAAGGATCTGATCAGCTCGTCGGATTACTGTTCATTGCTTCTGATTCTGGTCGCCTGATCTGGTCCGCTGAAATCTGATCTGTAGATTTCTGGTGAGCTGAAATCACTTTGTTCATCAATCTCAAATCACCGCTTCATCGGTGATTTCAACTGAAAAAATCCTTTGTTCATCCGAACCGATTTACGGTCCCGATCCGATCGACTCACTGATCAAATCCGCTTTCAAGATCTGGATCGGAACTCATCCTTCTCATCTGATCTTGATCAGCCTCGTCTGCATCCTCGTCTGATCTCGATCATCTTCGTCTGACTTCATGAGTTCCCCCTCAATTTGTTCTCTCGTTCCCCCTCAACTTGTTATCTGTAAATTAGCTTCAATAACACAAGTTGATAATGTTTTGGCATAATTCATCAAAACTAAAATATCCCAACAAAAGTCTAAATTGCTTAGACTTCCGTGGTTTTCTAAACAGAAATATTTTTGCTGAAATTTTATTAATCTCAGACTTCATGCCTTCTACGAAGCTTTCAATGTTCTCAGTTGAGAAATATGATTTGTGGAGATTAAGAATGCAGGCTCACCTGTATTCTAAGCATGAAAGAATGTGGAGAGTGGTTACTGAAGGACCATTCCAATTCACTGTTGTGAATCCCAGAGTTACAGAAGATGAGAGAAATGATTCCAGGACTGAATTTCCAAAGTCAGATGATCAACTTACTCCTGATCAGAGGAAGTTAGTCAATCTTGACTATATTGCCAAAGATACAATATATAACACTATTGATGATGGTGTTATGAGGAAGATCTCTCATTGTGAGAATACAAAGGAAATATGGGATACACTTGCTGAGATTGCTAAGGAAGAAAAGGAGTCTGAAGAAAGTTCCAGCTTCTCAGATGAGATGTGCTCGAAAAGTGACCCATGATGACATTTGTCTCATGGTCGTAGGGAGAGGTAAGTTCTTCTATCTCATTGTTGCTCCTACACTAGCACAAGAGTTATCAAGTTCCACATGTAAACAAATACTTTGACTGATGGATTCTTTTGAGAGTCGATGAAGGACTATCTTTGTTTTACAAGAACTCGCTAAAATGAAACTCAAGAGCGAACAAAAAACTCAAGGTTTGAAATTCTTAAGTGGAAAGACTCTAGTAATATCAAATCACTTCTCAATTAATGGAGCTCTTGATGAACTGGATGTTCTGAAAGTACAACTCTCAGAGAAAGAGAAGTTGATAGTGACCCTAACTGAAAAACTGGAGAAATCCACTGAAGAGATTCAGCTGATCAGAACTAAGTTCAATGACATCTCCGAGAAGCATGAAACTCTACAAGAAATGTGAGGATAGTCTTGTGAGAAGAAGCTAACTCTATTGAATCTTTGCATCTAAAGTAATAGATGAAATTGAGTTATCGAGAGACTGCCACTATAAAATCTGGATTGGGATACATTCCAGGGGGAACCTCACAAAGTCATCTCGAATCTTTTGCATCAAGTAGCAAGAAGACAATCTTTGTTAAACCATGGCACCTACACATCGAATCAAGAAATGTCAAGGGTTGTAGACAAGGAAAAAGGACCTATGGTTCCAAAAAAACGAATGATCGGGTAAGAAAGCCCAAACCTCGGTGAAGGCTAGAAAACTGAGCACTTTCGATTAAGAAAAATTCAGGCAAGTACTTGAAGCCTCGTGCTAAGAATGCAAACCTAAAAAGGATCTGCAGACCGAACCAAATAGAGAATCTTCGAAGAGAAACACTCAACGAGAGACATTCTCAACCCAGAAGAGACCAAGTCCTCGATATCTTGAAAAGACCCTTATTTCAAGATCTGAACAACCTAAGCCCCACTTGCCTAAGGGTAAAGGTTACTGAACCCAAGTCAACAAGGATTCGGACCAATTTGCCGTTGCGAAGCAATGGAACAAAAGGCACATGCCAAAGAAAAACTCTAAGGCTCATGTTCATGCTAAGGCTAACACTCATACACGGGATCTTTAAAAGGCACCCAGAGTAGTAAATGTGTATGTAGATGTTTATGGAAGATGATCGACCACTCTAAAGTGATTAGAGTTGTCGGCCGATTTGGATTCCAAAAGGTACAGCTAACCTGATAGGACCCTACACCAAATGGGTACCACAGATCTAATTTTTTTTTTTTCGTAAAAAAAAAAGGGCAATCGAAATGAATGAAGACATCATTAGCCTGTTGAAAGAAGATCCGAGATGTCATTGTTGGAAGATGAATTTCCTTCATGGACTTGGAGAAATCAAATCAAGAAGGAACTTCATCGAGAGATCATATTGAAAAAGGACATCGATGGAGAAAATTCATACCGATAAGCGGAGAGTCGATATCTTGACTAAACGCTTGGATGAATCAAGATTTCGTGAACTATCGATTGAATTAGGGATGTTGGATCCGGTGTATAGAGTAAATCAGAAAAATTGAAGGTTTTCAGATGCATGAAGTTTTCTCAGGATTCTACTGAGAAACTCAGGATAAAATGGAAATACTGAACTGAGTCTTGAAGAAACTCAGGTTTATCAAGGTCAAGATTTTCGATTACATCGAACTCGTTCAAGATTTTCGATATCATCTTGACATTTTATCAAGGTCGATTACTTTCGAAGACCGATAGAGGAAATTAGTCTGAAAAAGTAATGACTCATGCGACTCATTTATTGCTTAAGTGAAACTCAGTAATCATTTGCAATAAATACAAAACACCTGAAGAATGTTTTTGGGCGGGATCTTTGAAATTCCAAGGAAGGTCAACAGTCATTAAATGCTCTGTTATTTTTAATCACCAATGAGGTTATATTAGCGGCTTACTTTTCGGAAGATCGTCCTTTCGCATACCCGATTAATCGTAGATTAATCTTAACCTTTGTTTTTCACCAAACCGGTACGACTTCCCACGATCTCGATCTATATATTCCTTGAGAAGCCATTCAAGCCATTTTATTAAACCCTAGTTCCCAAAATCACTCTGCAAATAAAATCCCCTTTGCCCAGAAATTGTCATTTTCAAACCCTAACCTTCAAATTCTTCAAAATGACTTGCACCATTTTCGACAAATTGGCCGAAACCAACAAGCCATGGTATGAGTACATAGTATCTCTGGAGAGTACATCCAACGCGGCTCATGAAGAAGAGGCGCTTCATTTGATCCGATTAGCGAAACTGACGAACCTCGTCGTAAGCCGACCGGAGGCGGAATACTCGTGAGAGGTAATAAAGTTCGTCTCTAATATGGAAATAGATGAGGATGATAATATTGAGTCCAAGATTTCTATTTCGCATTTAGAGCATACATCGAAGTATATAGATTTTGTTCGGGAGCTGTACATAGTCCCTCGAAATTTAAACGATGTTTTTAAGTTGTGCGATAGGGGAGATGATCCCACTTTGTATATGTTAGGTCGGGAGCAAGAGTATCTTGATAAGATTACTGAGAATCCTATTAAGTTTGAGGCGACCTTACATAAACGACATTTAAAGCCAAAATACAGAGTGTTGATGGATATTGTGAGCAAGAGTATAATGATTAGATCGGGGAGCTTTGAGCAGATTAACACTCCCAAACTCCGATTGATGGCGGCAATAGAAGATTCACCCACCAAGGATTTCAACTGGCTGAAATATCAGATTAAGGTGGTGAGTGACCAGGCCAAACTCATAAAGAAGGAGGATGGATCTATCTCAATAAAAGGCAAGATACTCCATGCCACCAAAATAACTTTTATTTTGGAAATGTGTCGAGAAGAGGAGGATATCTTTGCCGACTCCACTCCATTCCCTAAGTCTAAGGTGATGTTCAAACCTGTTGCCACCAAAAAGACTATAAAAGGGAAGAAAGAGAAGAAAGTGGAATCACCAGTTGCCACTGAAGAAGCCCAAAAAGCCAGGGGGAAGGCTTTGTTGGAGGCCAAGAAGGAGAATGGTGAAACTTTGAAGAAGAAGACCCTTGCTCCAAAGCGCAAAAGATTGGTGGTTCTCACTGATGAGGAGGAGAGTGAGGCTGAGGAGATTCAACCTGAGAGCCAAACTGCTCATAAATCGCCTTTACATGTATTGGCTCAGGTTATCTCAAAGGCACAGGAGCAAACTGATGAGCAAGTCTTCTCTGAGGTTCTTGAGACGTCATTAAGCTCTGACAAGTTCTCTCAAGAAATATTCCAAGGACCTCAGACCTCAGAGCAAGTACAGATTCCTGCTGAGGAAGCACCTGCTCAGACCTCAGAAACTGCTCAGGATTCTGCTAAGGAAGTGCCTGCTCAGTCCTCGGAGCAAACTCAAATTCCTACTGAGGAGGCGCCAGCTCAGACCTCAGAACCAGTTCAAATTCAGACTGAGGAGCTGCCTACCCAAACCTCAGATGTTGCTGAGCCTCAGGAGCCGATGAACTTTGACGAGCTCCTGAGTGATCTTTTTCTTGATCCTTCAGCAAACTTTTCTACTGAACCTGAGAGCCCAATGCTCAAAAAGGGTGAAGCTGAAGAGACTGAATGGCGAAGCAAGGGGGAACGGTTCATCCTTAACCGCTACCCTGAGCTTAGCTCATTCCCTGACCTCCAAGACATCTTCTTCAGATTGAGGTCACCGGTCTATATCCTCAACCAGACTCTTCCAGAGATGCTCAACATTGCTTCATTCAGAGGCGAAGACTGGTGGAACGAGGAAATAACTTTTCTGACTGAATTCTTAGGATTCAGAAAAACCAAGCTCAGAATGAAACATTCTGATTTTGATGAGCTGGTGAAGAAGAAAATTGCTGAGAGGAAGGATGCTGAAGTTGGTGCCCCGAGCTCCAAAGACAAATCTCAGGATGGGGACCAACAAGGGGATGATGAGAGTCAAGCTCAGGTGGACACCCAAGCTCAGGGTGAATCCCAGACTCAGACTGAGTCTGAAGCCCCAGTTCAGACTGAAGCTCAGGTTCAGACTGAGACTCAGGCTGAACAGCCAGCTCAGGAGAAACAACATATCAGATATGCTCCTGAGATTGATCTCACCCCTGTGATGGAGAAGTTGGAGAAGGTTGAGTCAATCCTGAACAAAGTTGCTCAGATTGAGGAGGTATTGGCCAACCAAAGTCAGAAGTTGGAAACTATGAGTTCTTCTTCAGACCTGGTGCAACTTAAGAATACTCTGACTGAGAAGCTGACCTCCATGGAAGGAAAGTTAGAAGAGAAGATGGAGGGGGTCAAAGCTGAGCTAAATGCAGAGCTGAAGCAGAAGCATCAGGAACAGACGAAAATTCTTGAAGCTAAATTGGTAGAGAAGAATGAGATGCTGGTGAAGAATGTTGTTGAGGAGATGAGCTCAATGCTCATGGCCAAGATGACAGACATGTTTAAGGAAGCTCTCTCTAGCCAATTTGCTCATATGTCTGAAGAGTTCTCCGTGGCGAAGAACCACCTAAGACGGCTCGAAGAAGAGCAAGATCAGTTGGCAGGGGAGGTGCGTTGTGTCAGTAAGGAGCAGTATCATATGGACACAGCACTCTCCAGACTTCTGCCCAAGTATGGTTCCAAGAAGGGGGAAAGACCCGGAGCTGAACTGAGAATGTTATTGGAACATACTTTGGCAAGAAAGGCTGGCAAAGATGCAGAAAAGAAAATCATTGCTGAAGCCATGCAAGAAGTCGAGGCCACTGAAAAGCTGAAGTTCAAGATGGTGGAGAAGCCAGTCTACACTCAGGTTTCAGAAGAAACAATGCAAGAAGTTGCTGCAGAGAAACTGAGTGGTGGAGGAAGAATTGGGACAAGCCAAGCTGGAGCTGAATTGCCCACTAAAAGAAAGGCTGTGGCTTTTGTTGAGCCTGAAGGAAAAAGAGCCAAGGCTTCTAAGCCAACTCAAAGGAAGTTGATTCTGGATATTGAAGAATTTGAGGAAGAGCCTCAAAAGAAAGTCTTCAATACAAGAAGTGCTCTGAAAACACTCCAAGTTGAGCAAGCCAAGAAAACTGCTGCTTCTGTTTCTGGTGTACCCGTGATCAGAAAGAAGATGGAAGAAGAGCAGAAGAGAAGGAGTGGTTTCAAAAGGTTCGCAAGCAAGAGGAGAGGGAACACAAAAGCACAAAAATGGCCGCATGTTGACAAGTGGATGTCAATCCAACTCAACGATGCATGGGAAGAAATCAAGAGAACTTTTTAGTTCTACTATGATGTGCTCAGAGAATGGAGAGGGGAGAGCTCAGATTCCAATGAAGCTTTCATAGACTATCTCCTGACCTTCTATCCTAAGTATCTTCAAGGCTGGATCAATCTTGCAAATGAAGGAAAGGTTCAGATAAATGCCCCTGGTCCATACTCGTACCCTCCTTCTAGGCTGGAGAATGGTTGTGTGAATGAAAAAGCCATTTCTCAAGAAATTTCTCAGTACGCCATTCAGTTGGGCCTGACAGGGAACAATCCTGATATCATTAAAGAAAGAGATGCGCTGAAGAGAAGATATTATGGAATGTTCAACCTTGATGTGCCTGCTGATGAGGTGGAAGATCAGAACTGAAGAGCCCGAGCAGAAGAGCAAAAGAAGACTGAAGATCAAGACTCAGAAGATTCTTGTAATCCTTTATCTTTTTGTCTTTTTTATTTTGTTTCAGATAAGATTCATTGTAACTTGTAACTGTCTACCTATTCATCAATGAAACCTTATCATTTATGCTCAAAAGATAATATCTCATTATCTTAATTTACATGTCTTTATTTTGATATGCCTGAATATTGCTTGGTGATGAATCATTTGAGAGATTCATTACTGAAGAAATTGTTGGGAGATTAATTGTTGGGAGATTCTCTGTTTAAGAAATTGTTGGGAGATTCTCTGTTTAGATAATTGTTGGAGATAAACCAATCTTGTAATAGGATAAACTGAAACCTGAGTATAGGTTAAGTACTTTGTAACAAGATAGGTTTTGGCATCATCAAAAAGGGGGAAATTGTTGGGAGATGAATTTAATAAAGATAAGATTTTGATTAGATCCCAAAACCCCTGAGTATGGCATGTTCAGAATAATCTTGATAGTTGAGTCAGAATTCAGTTTTAGAGTATTCAGGATGTTATCTGCAAAATGCATAGTCAGCAGATATAGGTCAGGTTAGGATCTGAAGATTCTGAAGAACTCAAGAAGTTTCAAGAAATCAAGTTTCAATATGAAACCCAAGTTTCAAGACTCGATGAAATCCCGAGAATCAAGACTCAATGAGAAATCGAGAATCAAGACTCGGCCGAGAAACCGAGAAATCAAGACTCGAAGATGAAGACTCGAGATATCGGTCAAGATGACTTTGAAGACTCGAGGAAGACATCAAGACTCAAGACACACTGAAGATGTAAGATCAAGATCGGCCAAAGGATACTTTGCACATGAATTATGCAAGCCTCGAAGAATGTCTTGAATGCTTTCGAGATAAACTCAATGTTCCGAGGCAATTGAAAATATCTATCTGAAGGATGCAATACTGAGAAGAACGCGATTCCTTAGAAAATTAGATATTGCCCAAGACATTCAAATGCAGACAAAAGGAACTAAGACAAAGTGTTGTTAAGGTTATATCATTCAGTGATAGTAACCAAAAAGAGCCGTTGTGTGTCTACATTTAACTGGAGACAAAAGTAAAAAAGAAGAAGACAACATCATGACATTATCGACATCGACAAAGGACAGTCAATTGAAAAAGATGTCGGAAGTACTAAGTTTCGCATCGCAAAAAAGTGATGACCACTACAAGAAAAGTTAGCTTTACTAAAACGTCTTTGAGGAGTCTCAAACCCTAAATATAGTCGTTCATCACGCACCATAAGAGGAAACTCACGAAGCTATCTCTTCCAACGGATAGTTTTTCAAGAGTGACCTTGGTGTATGCCTATAAATACTTGTGACCCTCTACATTGTAAGGTTACGGGAAATTTGTAAGCAACTCAAGAGCTCAAACTTATTATTGCAAGTTAAAGCACTCGAAAACCCAAGAATTTCCCAAGTGCTTTATATCGAAGAGAGCTCATTTCACTAAGCCTAGTTTTGATAAGATATATCCAAAGCTTAGTCGAGATATCCTAGCCTTTGCATTGTTCTTAATTGTAAAGGATATCTCATCCTAGTTGGAAACCAACCAAGAAACCCCAAACCCTTTGTAAGGTAGTTTGAGTGTGATTGTTGGTGAGATTGGAGTTGTAAAGAGTTAGTAAACTACATTGAGGTAGTCAGAAAGCTCTAGAGAAGAAGTGAGTAAACTATCTTGGATAGTCAGAAAGTTTGTGTGTGTTTTGAGTTAGTAAACTACAGAGGTAGTCAGAAAGCTCAAAATAGAAAGGTTAGTAAACTACAAAGGTAGTCAGAAAACCTTAGGAAGTGATTAGTGAATTTCTCTGAAGGATCAGAGAGAGTGGACATAGGAGCTTGAGTCTCTGAACCACTATAACTTGCTGTGTTATTTGCTTTCTGTTTTGCTTTGATTAATTGTTGCGTTACTTTGAATTGAAAGCATATTTTCACTGATATTCAGTTGGAATCAATCCACTGAAGTTGCATATAAACTGAATCACAGCCTAATCACTATTCCATTAAAAGGGAGGTTTTCAGCAAAGCTTAAAACGAGTATAAACTAAGGGCCAACTATTCCGCACATCTGAGTAAGCTTTTCTAGCAAACTCAGTAACTCTGAAAGTACTCAGGATCAGTTGGGATTATCTGAGGTATCTGAAAGCAACTCAGGATCACTGTCTCAGGTAGACTTTGACTCAGAGGGATTTGTGCTTCTCAGGACCAAATCTTCAGGACAGCCTGACCCAATCTGACCTCAGTGAAGAAAAGTTTTAAAATCACTGAACACGTGTATTCCCCCCATACACGTGTAAGACTCGTTTGCACCGGGACCAACAAATTGTATTTTGAATATTTTTAGATTTTTATTTAATAATTTTTATAGTGTTAATTCAAAAAATTCAATTTTTTTTTTTACTATTTTAGAATATTAACAATTTTGGAATGTAGTTTTTTTTTAAAAGGAAAAACCAATAGTATTAGGGAGCCAAACCGGCCTCAACAATTTTGGAATTTAGTTTTAACACTTTGATATTAGTGAATGTTAATTTTTCTTCTTTGTGAAATATAAGACAAAAAATTTCCATTAATTTATAATTCATAGTTTTTAGAGTAATTTTAGAATTTTCAAATAAAAATCCTAACTAATATTCATATTTTATAATTTTTTTTGAATATTCAAATAATTGAAATCTAATTATATATATAATTTTGTTTATATTTTTATATACGTTATTATTTAGTTTGGAAAATAATTATTCTTCTTATTACGTCAAAATTTATGTATGTTTTTATTTAGTTGATTTTTTTACATAAATTATTATTTTGGTTGATTTTTTAAAACTTATTTACAGATTATATACAAACACACACACACACACACACACATATATATATATATATATATATATATATATGTGTGTGTGTGTGTGTGGTCCCGATTAAAACCGATTTTACGCGTGCGGAAGCGAAACATGTCACGTGATGCATATAAAAACAGGGGTGAGGGAATGATCAATACTAATTTTTTGCTTTTAAGAACGATGTGTGCTGTTTTACTTATAATCGAATGCATATGGCAAGTATAAACATAAAGCAAAAAAAGAACACACAAGATTTTATAGTGGTTCGCATTTAAAACCCGTCTTACGTCCCACTCTTCCCTTAACACAGGGGAACCTTAACCGAACTTAACTGCGGGACTTATATCCCTCACGGATGGCCGAGATGTTTAATTGAGTTCGCACTCAAGCGGGACTTATCACCCCTCACCGGATTGCCGATAGATGTTTACCGAGTTCGCACTCAAGCGGGACTTATCACCCTCACGGGATTGCGGTAGATGTTTACCGAGTTCACACTCACCTACAAACTTATCCTATCAAACCGATTTTTTGGGTAAGGTTTGTTTGGTTTTCAACTAGTTTGAGATTTTCCCTTACATTTGTTTAGCCTTCAATGCTTGGGATGAAAAATCTCTCTAAGCTAGGATATAGCATTTGTGCTTAGATCAAGGTAGAACACTCTTGAATATATCGTGTATCTCTCGCTCTGTTTCTATGGTGGAGATGCTCGATGATTTGGCTATGTAGTTATGTTGAATGCCTTAGTCGTCTTTCGATCATGCCATATTTCAGGACTCGCGTCATCCCGCACACGACCTTGGTGGAAACCATCGAACCCATATCTTCTTAGCTCAGAGCATCGATGGTGTTTTTCACACACTTTTCTCACGATCCACGCTTGATAATGAAGGAAGAACTTGTATTTATAGTGTGGATTTGAATGTTACCGTTGGAGAGAATCACATTCAAATCCATACTACTCTGTAAATTTTTGCGGCTTTTTTCGGGGCTTGTCGTCTTCCTCTCATTGGTCCACGCCACCGAATCTAATCTTGCTATATTCTTGATTTCTTACGAGTCTCTAATCGGTTATATTCCTCGGGATCTTACGAGTCTCGGGATCTTGATTCTATCCCCGAGCCTTGGTTATCTCGAGCTATATGTGCCTTGAGTTATCCGGTGTTTGTCTGAACCTTCCGGAGTTCCGGAGTTATCTGAGCCTTGGAGTTATCTCGAGCCTTGAGTTCTTGAACTTTGAGTCTCGAGTTCTTGATTCAGAGACTTCTCTTGGCGGACCTTATCGATCGGGGCATACACACACTTCGGGGCTTCTTGAGTTCGGTTCTCTGGTCGAGACATCCCCGACCATCGAGTCACATTATTTCGAGCTATCGATTTCTTCTTGCCTAACTGATCATTTCGGTGATCGATCAACATATCTTCAGGATCATCTCAGGATAACATCAGGTCATCTGCATCAAGTTAGCATATCAGATTATCATATCTGATCTCGATCACGTCTGATCTCGATCAGTCTCATCTGCTCATCTTACGATCAGAACCTTCTTCCGATTTGGTCGGCTTTAGCTTTTTTCTCCACATCCGATTTTTGACAAGACATCACTAACTTTTGAACTCATCTAACTCATTCGATCTCGATCATTCTCGCCCGCAAATCGCCTCGATCTCGATCTTCTTCTTCCGATTTAAGTGAGTTCCCCAATTTGTTCTTTTTTCACCTCTTAACTTGTTATCCGTAAAATAAACTTGAATAACACAAGTTAATAATGTTTTGGCATAAATCATCAAAACTAAAATATCCCAACAATATTAGATTATATTTATTAGTTGGTATTGAAATATTTTTTTTGTATTTAAACTTATTTACAGTCTATATAATTTTTTATTTTTTTTAATATTTAAAAATAATATTATTTGTATTTATGTACAAATTCTATATTTTTAAAATTTTTAGCAAGGTTTTATTTAGTTGGAACAAATTATTTTTTGTATTTACAATATATACAAATTCTATATCATCTTTTACATGTTACATTTACTATTCATTTAGTTTGATTTTTTTCAATTATATAAATTATATATATTTTTTTTTTTTAGATTATACATAATTTATTATTAGTTTAAACATATTTATTTTTGTGTATTTTATATTATTTACTGATTATATATATTTTTTATTTTTATATTTAAAAAAAATATTATTTGATTTGAAAAAATTGTTATTTGTAAATATATACAGATTTTATATTTCATTTTAATATTCAAATTTTAAATAAATTATTTAGTTTAAAAAATATTTATTGTATTTGTAGTCATATTTAAATTCACTATATAAGTTTACAATTAATTTTAAATTTTATTTTATTATATAAATTAATTTTTTTAGTATTAGTTCAAAAAGTTAACGAAAACCGTTAGAAACTTAACGGTTGGGACCATTTCTGCACAGAAAAAAAGACCACAAAATTACCATGGGACTTTGTTGTATACCAAAAATTTACGGGATGAGATTTATGATGTGGCTATGTGATTTGGTACTACAAACAAGTAATTATAAGAGTGAGATGCAATCAATGAAGAACAAAGCGAATGTTCCTCATTGATTGCTAATGATGAAAGTTCAAAGCTGGGAAATAAATGCGCGAGAATTTGGGCCGAAGGCCTCTTTTTTGTTGGCTGATAAAGTCGTTGTATTGAATGTAAAATTTGTCGGCCCATTAATGAGTCACAACTTCTCCTATTTATAGTACATGCAAAATGGTCATCTAGTTGGCCTCGCTACTTCTCTCGATGGAGTTTTTATCGAGCATTAATTGTCACCAGCTACTTTTGACTCTACCGCATACTCTACACCTTAGTCTCGCATATCTAGACACGCCACAGGCACCTCCGAATTGGCGGTTTGCAGGTAGCGCGGAGATTTGCTCCTAGGATTTCCTTCTTGAGTCCGCCGCGGTAGAACCAGGAATATCCTCAGATTTTTCTCGGCCATTTTGGGTAAGATTCCTGATGTTGGTTGTTTGCGTGCCAGGTTATCCAAAATCAGGTCTCGGTAAGTGGAAAAACTTTAACTTTTACGTCTCCCTATCATGTTTACCTCGACCTCGACCACAAACCCCAGAAAATTGGCCAAGTATAGACGACTCGCGAGCGACCATCGGGCGAGCATGGGTGGTCCCGGGCGAGCATGGGCGGGCATGGGAAAGCATGGCGACTCTCGGGCGAGCATGGCGACCATGGGCGGTCACCGGGCGAGCATGGAGACCACCGGGCAACCCCGGGCGAGCATGGGCAGTCACCGGGCGACCCCGGGCGAGCATGGGCGATCATGGTGACTCTCGGGCGAGCATGGGCAACCATGGTGACTCCCGGGCGAGCATGGGTGATCATGGCGACTCCCGGGTGAGCATGGGCGGGCATGGGCGACCATGGCGACTCCCGGGCGAGCATGGGCGGGCATGGGCGACCATGGCAACTCCCGGGCGAGCATGGGCGGGCATTGGCGACCACCGGGCGACCCCGGGTGGCCGTACGGGTTTCGGGCGAGTAGCCTGGAGTGGGTCGCCCAGGCGAGTAGCGGCTAGTGAGTGACTTGCGGGTATGGATGACAATTCGCCCTCTATCTTATTTTTGATAGAGGTTAGTGAGCCCTCCATTTGTGACTTATTGACATAAGAAGGCCAAATACTTACCTCAAATCATTTGGCACACAACAATTGCCCCTCAGGTTGCTATTCACTTTATGTTATGTTGTTGTGAGGAGTGACCTGATAAGTATTTCGAGATTGAGACCCGTCTTCAAGATTTGGGCGAACTATTTTATTTTCTAGGCGAGTTGAGTGAGAGTGAGTTTACGGCCATGTTTGAGGCGAGCCGGGGGACTCAAACCGATCCCACCCGCCTAGCTACAAAATCGGCTAGGACTTGTCATTTGAATGACTCCACCTTTTTGTTGGAAGTTAAAAAAGCAAAAAGCTACCAACTTTCCTTATTTCTTGGTCAATTTGATTGGACTTTAATCAACTCGTAAGACTTTCACTTGGAAATTGAAAAAGTGAAGAGCAGACTTTGCTCCATTGTTGGTAAAACTGATTGATGTGATCGGTCACACCCCCAATCCCCAAAATTAAAGAATTTTGAATTTCAAAATAAATAAAATTGAACTTTGACCTAGCCCCAATTCCTTTTCTATAAATAAGGACTTATTCCTTCACTTTTCCCCCTTCTTCCTCTTTGCAAATCAGCCGCCTCCCCTCTTATATTTCCCCACAAAAATTTTCAACTCTTGCCCATTTCTTGCTCATTTCGTCGCCCCCCTTCTTCCTCATTTCGTCGCCCCCTTTCTTCCTCATTTCGCGCCCCCCTTACTCCATTCCATAGGAAAGCGGCGGCAATTATTGGTCTTGTGTGGCGACACTACTATTTCACTTTTTTATTTTTTATTTTTTTTATTTCTAGCCTGAATCGCCCTTTCTTGTGGAGTAGGTGGTGTGGAGGCAAATGACTTGGGGCCGTGGAGGCGGGAGAAAGCGACCATTACTTTGTGAGGCTAGGGGGCGGGCGGACGGAAGCAGTGGAAAGGTAGGAAAGGCAGCCGCGACAGCAGGTAGTGAATGGGCGGTGGGCGTGCGGGGAGTAGTGAGGCGGTGGGTGGCGTGGTGGTTGTGACTTGGGAGGCGACTAAAAGGAAATAACTTGCTCGGGAGAAGAGGTAATCCTTACGCCTTATAGATAGGATAATATGCTATGATCTCTTCTTTAGGTTTGCTTCTCCCGTACATAGTCTTCAATCGTTATATATGTGCAACTTGTGAATGGAAATTGATGTTGGATAGGAAGGAGTTGGTTGGACATAGATAGATAGGCCTCCCATTGGGGGAATGTGTAGTTATGTTGAGAAAATGGGTCTTTTGGTTTTTGTATGTGCGACTTGGCGATTTTAATTTGATGTTGGTATGTGTTTTCTCTTGGTTTAGAGAAAAATTGGGGAATTGAGGCTTGATTTTTGGTATGGAATTGTTGATAGTGGGTCCGAATCAATTGGACGTAGTGGGAAAAATTCGACCTTGCTTGCTATAATTGAAAATTTCGAACGAACCATATAGGTGACAAGTAGGCTTGAGTATTTGAGGTTGTGGAATTCCATTTTCGTTGTAGGAAATGTATGTGTGTCTCTTTGAATTGTGATGAGTTTGGCCATATTTTCATGCTTCCTTCACTAGGACCGAAAGATTAGGGGGTTGAAAGGTGGGACAAACTTTCTTTGCTAGCATATTGGCCATATGTGTTTGAATGATAGGTACACTAGCATGAGCATGAACTTTCGAGTCATTTTGGTTTTGCAATTTCAATGGCTTTGGTAGAAATTGGCTTATTTTAGTGTGGGGTGTGATATGTGTAACGCAATATGTAGGATTCAACAATTGCATATAGATACCTCAACGATCGAGTTTTGACGGTTGAACTTGTTGAATTCCTTGATGGTTGATGTTGATAGTTGAATTTGTCGATCATTTGTCCCAATATTATCCTTCTCGGGTTTCTCATTCAATTTTGTTGTTGTCACTAGGTGGGTGGATCTTTTCATTGGAGTTGATTCTTCAACAACATCGACATTGCGACAAAGGGTAAGATTCTTCACATTCTCTGGCTCTTTATTCCAATTTGGTGGATATGTCGGGTGTTAGTAGCGCTTCCGACTCCGAGGGATTGTCTGATTCTGGTGACTTGGAGATGTGTCATGGGCGTCGTTATTCTATTTCTGATATAGAGGAGTCTAGTGGTTTTGGGCTTACACCGACAACGTCGACTTCTTCTGATTCTGACCATATCAGCTTTCGTCATTCAGAGGTGCCTAAATCCGTTTTGAAAAGTCGTGAGGATGGCGGGAATACTAGTGGAAGCGTTTTAAGGGATGAACTGAATGAGGAGGCCAAGGAGGCCGAATCGGAAGATGTGGCCGATGAACTTGGGTTGTATGAAGAAGCAAATGAAGTTGAGCCCAGTGGGAGGTCCAAACAAGTCAAGACTCGGGTCAGAGCTAAAAAAACCGTTGTGGATGATACTGAGGTTGATCGCCTAATCGGTGAGGCAAAGGTGGCGACACAGATCCAGATGAGTTTGCCTAGGGACCGCCCTGCGGCCTTCGACTTCGGAGCTTACCGATTGCAATTCATGCGTAGTAATTCTCCACAGCCATGCCGTGACTTTACTGAAGACATTTTCGCGGCGATCGGGATTGTTTCTTGTGTAAAAGATTACGATCTCGCCAACCTTCGGGCCAAGTACGAGATCCCTAATGATGACCAGCTCTATGCCCCGACACATAAATAGCGGGCGAGTCAGCCTCCGGCGAATTGTATCGCAGTGAACATGGGTGCAATGGAAGCCGAAATCCGATTTCCTCTCCATCCCATTGTTAGCCAATTTCTTGACTATTGGAACTTATCATTGACTCAGATTACTCCGAATGGGTGGAGCACATTCTTCGGATTATTGGGGTTGTTTGGCGAGATTCAAACTTCAGCATTCCCTTCTCCCGTCGAGCTCCACTATTTCACTCAACTACCAAAAGGTGACGGGGAAGGTTATTATGTTATCCGGGCCCGAAATGGTTGGAAAATTATCGAGGAAGTTCCCAATAAGGCTAAGCGTTGGAAAGATTCATTTTGGTTTGTTGGTGGGGATTGGAGAAGTCCGGCTAATGAATCTGGGAGCTATGCCCGTCTTGACGTCCCTTGTGATTATGGAATTAAAGCTTGTGAGTCCTTTAGTTTTAAATTGAACTTATCTCTGACTGACCTAACTTCCTTTCATTTCTTTCAGATCATGACCCTCCCGAAGATAAGCAACTGAGCAGGGACTTTGCTAGCCGCTTATTTCAAATAAGTTGCGCCGACCTTGCTAATCTGACAGTATGTCGTCTGACCCACGACTCCTTTCGAAAGGAGTTTGGGCTAGTGCTTCCTCCGAATCAAGTCAGAGATCGGATTATCCTTGGTACGAAATCGTTTTCCTTTACTTTCTTCAGTTTTTATGTTGTTTTTTGTTACCTGACTTGCTTTACTGATCCCTTGACTTTTTATTTCAGCGTCGCTTCTCGTTGCTATATCTCATATTGACTCGCCGTTTTGCCAAACAATTGTTCGAACCGCCCCTTTTCTACTTGCCAAAATCAACAAAAGGGCCATCACCAAACAGAAAGAAAAACCGCCTTCCGATAATGTCGGAACCGCTACTTTGGCGCTACCCACTCCCAATTTTGCTCGCCAAGGCCCGACTCGCCAGCCATCTCGCCCAGCTGTGGCCCAATCGACGAGGCCCCAATCCGGAAGTCAAAAGAGAGGACGTACCGATGGCATCTCAGTCCAGGAAGACCAGGCATCCCATCGGGTCGTTCGCCAACGGGCCGAATTGGAGACCACTCATGAAGGGGTCCAGGCCACATCCGCTCGCCATTCGGACGGAACTGGGGGACCCGACTATGTTACCCCCCCTCCTGTTATTTGTACCGTGGTTTCGCCTCCGGACGGAAGGAGATGATTCATATTTAGGTTGGAGCGATGCACCGACCCTTAGGTAACCTTTTCTTCCATCTACTTATGTCATGCTTATAATGGATCCGTGTTTACTTTGATGATTGTGTTTCTTTTAATGTCTTCAGGTATGATAGTGATTCTATACATCGCTCCGAGCCATACCTTAGCTTTCTCCGATCGAGAAAGCCAAAGCCCGATGACCGCGTTCCTTCGTCCGTTAGGAAGGTGGGGGATATGACGCTCCGATGTTGGACTCAGACACATGAGCGGGATGCTCAGGAGCAAGACCTTGAGGCGAATGCTGCCACGACTTCCGTTCTTATGGCACGGGCTCACGTTTTCCAACAACGGGCGAGGGAACAGGCATACAAGATAGAACATGACCTCACACAATCCTCATTTGTCCGTCGTCAACAGAAAGAGAGAATTGAAACCTTGGAGGGAGCACAGAGCTAGTGGACAAAGGAAAAATGGGAAGATGTCTTCTCAACTTGAGTCGATTCAAACTAATCTTGCTCAAGCTCAAGGTGCCAAAGGGAAAAGGAACTTGATTTAGAGAAACGTCGGTACACAGATATGGTTCTTGTGGCCAAACGGGCGGAGAGTGGTTTGGAGAAGATGGGGGCCGATCTCGAGGCTTCCTTGGCTGCGAATTCGAAGTTGAAGGGGGAAAACAAGAAGTTGGCTGGGAAGATCGCGAGCTTGGAGACCTAGATGGCCGACTTATATGATGATGAAGGGGCCGACAAGTTGATGAATTTCACTTATGTCTTAGCCTTTGCCGTTTCTATTCGAGCCGCCCATGCACCTGATTGCGATCTTCCGGGCATTCAAGCGGCCCTCCGCCATCAGCTCATGGACTTTTTGAGGTCGAACCCTCCCGGCCCGGATTATGCTTTGCCCATCGCGGACCTCGTCCGTGATTTTGGTTATGACTTCTCCTCCTTTGGCTATGGGATTGAAGTTGTGTACCCGATGGATTCGACCAATGATCTATCTCGCCGCAAGCCGGGCACTCCCCTTATTGACGAGCTAGATACTTTGGTGGGAGAGAAAGATATGGGTGAGTCTTCTGTCCCGTTTGGTCGAGTCATAGTGGCGGGGAAGGACGTTGGAGGGAGGTGCCAAGTCAAAGGGCCCGAGTGTTGAGAAGATGGGTGAGAATGTCGGTGGAGAAGAAATGGATAGAGTTGGAGACGACCTTGGCTGGTCGGTTAGCGAGAAGGTTGGTGAGATAGTTCCCGAGATCAGGGGAGACGATGCCCCAGTTGTCGATGCGATTGAGCATGGCGGGCGAGATGAACCAGTCGTTGAGGATCTTGGCCTTAATGGGGAAAGTGTTCTAACTCCTTCTTGGGATTTAGGTTGTTTATGTTTTCTTGTATTTCCATTGTTTTTGTACTGTTTGGCGCGAACCTCGACTCTTGTTATTGGCCCTTGGTGGCTCTCTATTTTTCTGCTTGATTAGAGAAACTTTGTGCTTGATCTATATTTTCGTATCTATGAGTTTGCCAACTACTTGATTGACACAAATGGTCTATTTTTGTTGTCTTATTGTCATGCAACTCTTCATTGGTTAGTCGTCTTACTTGTGTGCGACTTTGTTGTCTCATTTATATGCAACTCCAATGCTTTTATCGTTTTGCTATCAATTAGTCGTCTTAATTATACGTGACTTTGTTGTCTTATTTTTATGCAACTTTTTATTAGCTAGTCGTCTTATTTACACGCGACTTTGTTGTCTTATTTTTGTGCAACTTTTTATTGGTTGATCGTCTTACTTATACGCGATCTTCATGCCTTCTAATGCCTTGAATTGAGTGTTATGAACATTTTTCGCTTACGAACTATCTTTTTAGGTACTCTAGCCTATTGACCTCCTTGGGAGGTCAACGACCTACCCCTTAGTTCGTGACGTGAAAAGTTATAATTGTCTTATTTTTAAGCGATTTTTGGTCGTCTTATTTTAGTGCGACCTAGGCCTTAGCCTTTTGCGTTTAGAAACATAAAAACTGAACTCGTTAGAGGTCAGATGACCTGCCCCTAATTTCTAATCGCTAAAATCTAAGTGCATCTTCTAAAATGGCTAAATTTCGAGAAATTCCAACTAAGATGTCAATGACAACTTATATTATATAGGGTAATGTAGTTCGATTATAGGGAAAGCTCGACTACATGTTTTAAATATAAAATAAAACCTATCTCACTGGTAGAATTTCTTGAGGTAGGTGGCATTCTAGGGGTATTGGGTCGGGGTTCCATCAACGTCTTCGAGCTCGTAAGCTCCATTTGGTAAGACTTTAGCGATTTTGAATGGTCCCTCCCAAGTTGGCCCAAAAGGGCCTTTGTGAACTCCCAAAATTTTCTTCAAGATGAGGTCGCCTTTTTTGAATTGGCGAGCTCGTACCTTCGAATTGTAGTACTTTTCCGATCTTTGCTTATACGTGGCGTTTCGGATGTTGGAGTCAATTCTTTTTTCAAGTAAATCGAGCTCAACCACCTGGGCTCGATCGTTTTCCTCACTGATGACTTGCGACATTCGATAGGTGAGGAAGTTTACTTCTGCTGAAACCACTGCTTCTGATCCGAATGCGAGTGCGAATGGAGTTTCGCCAGTTGAATTTTTGCATGTACGACCAAAGTATTTCCTGCAACTTGCTAGCCCAAGTTCCTTTCGACCCCTCAATCCCCGTCTTCAGAGTGTGTTTGATGATTTTGTTGAAGACCTCAACTTGGCCGTTGGATCGAGGGTGGTAGGGAGTGGAAAACAACTTGGTGATCTTCCACTTATTGAAAAATGCATCTATCTCCAATCCATCGAATTGCTTCCCATTTTCGGATACAATTGCCTGAGGGAGGCCGAACCTGCATATGATATTCTTCCAAATAAACCGGATGATGGCCGCCTGATCCGTGCTTCCTAGTGCTTCCGCTTCGGCATACTTTGAGAAATAGTCCACCGCCACTACAACGAATCTTACGGTGCCCGGGGCCGTGGGCAAAGGTCCAATTAAGTCAATCCCCCATTTGGCAAAAGGCCATGGGCTGTAGATCGAGGCGAGTTCTTCTGGAGCGAGTTTGATTGTTGGGGCGTAGACTTGGCATCTCATGCATGGCTTTGCATATTCTAGTGCATCCTTCTTGAGAGTAAGCCAGAAATAACCTTGACGAATGATCTTATAGGCGAGAGACTGCCCTCCTGTATGATTTCCACAAATTCCTTCGTGGATGTCCTTCATGATCTCCTTGCCCATCTCCGGGGTCACACACTTCAGCAATGGTAGTGCGAAGCCTCGCTTATACAATTGCTCGTTGATGATCACGTACCTAGCGGCTCGCATCTGGAGTCTACGAGCTTCCACTCTGTCTTTTGGCAACTTGCCGGTCTTGATGTATTTAACTATTGGAGTCATCCAAGTATCCACTTCCGGATTGAGGTTTGCCACCGCAACTTGGCTCCCAGATGGAGCGAGGAGCTTGATGATGGTGATGTCGGACATGTCGGCCGCGCCCTCTGAGGTCGCCAGCCGAGCCAGCGCATCAACTTGAGTGTTTTCTTTCCTCGGTATCTGATTAATAAAACTTGCTCGAACTTCTCCATTAGGCTTGTCGCAATTTTGTGATAGACGATCATTTGCTCGCTCCGGGCTTCATACTCGACTGACACTTGAAAGGCAACCAACTGGGAATCACAAAAAATCTCTAGTCGCTGAACGCCTATGGCCATAGCCATCTCCAAGCCATTAATCAGTGCCTCATATTCTGCTTCGTTGTTGGTAGCCTGGAAGTCGAAATGTATCGCCGTTGTGAATGGCTTGCTTTCTGGGCTAATTAACACCACTCCTGCCCCCGCTCGCTCATTGCTCGATGAGCCGTCGACATAGAGTTCCCAATGAAACCTCTCCGTTTTCATTTGATCCGAAGGGAAAGTTAGCTCCACTATGAAATCTGCTAAGGTCTGCGCCTTAATCGCCGTCCGTGGAGCGTAGGTCACCCCAAATTGACCAATTACAATTGACCACTTCAGACACCTGTCGGCCGTGTCGGGTCGATGTAGAATACAGCGTAGTGGCAGTGAGGTTAGGACTTCGATGTGATGATCAAAGAAATAGGGGCGAGGTTTTCTAACACTCATTACCAAAGCGTACGCGAGCTTTTCCAGAGGAGGATACCGTAATTCGGCATCGTTCAAAGTCTGACTCACAAAGTATATCGGCAAGTGTGCTTGCCCTTCCGCCCTAACCAATACTGCGCTCAGAGACGCTTCTGAAGCGGCCAAGTATAAATAGAGCTTCTCGCCCGGGATGGGCTTTGCCAGGATCTGAGTGTTTGATAAATATTCCTTGATGCCTTCAAAGGCGAGTTAACTTTGGGTCGTCCATTTGAATTTTCCTCTCTCGATTGCCTCAAAAAAGGGCTTGCACTTATCTCCCATGCGCGAGATAAACCTATTAAGTGTTGTTAAGCGCCCTGTCAACCGCTGAACTTCTTTGATATTTCGAGGAGTGCTCATATCTAAAATGGCTTTAATCTTTGCCGGGTTGGCCTCTATCCCGCGCTGACTCACCATGTGCCCCAAGAATTTCCCAGACTCAACTCCAAAATTGCATTTTTTCGGATTGAGCCTCATGTTGTACTTTCGCAGTATGTCGAAAGTCTGTGCAAATGCATCAGATGGTCCTCTTTCTTCTCGCTCTTGATCACCAAGTCGTCTATATAGACCTCCATGGTCTTCCCAATCTGATCCTCAAACATATGATTTACGATCCTTTGGTAAGTCGCCCCGGTGTTCTTAAGACCAAAAGGCATTCGCTTCTAGCAATATACATTCTTTTCCGTGAGAAAAGAAGTATGATTTTGATCATCTTCATGCATAGCGATCTGATGATATCCCGCAAAAGCATCCATAAAGGACATCATCCCGTGTCCTGTCGTACTATCAATCAAATGGTCAATGTGGGGCATAGGAAAGTAGTCTTTTGGGCAAGCTTCATTCAAGTCCGTAAAGTCGATGCAAAGTCTCCACGAGTTGTTAGCTTTTTTTACCAAGACAGCATTCGCCACCCATTGTGGCTTATCGGCTTGTTGAATGAGCTTATTATCGAGCAGCTTCTTCACTTCCTTAGCCAACGCGGCGTACTTCTCTGGTCCGAACTTCCTTCTCTTCTATGAGACCGGCTTCCGGGCGGGATCAATGTTGAGGCTTTGGCAGGCAACTTTGGGGTCGATCCCAACCATATCCTCGTGCGACCATGCGAAAACATCTAAGTTAGCTTTTAGAAATTGGATTATCTGCTCTCGCATGCCGGCCGCCATCTTTGTACCGATAATTACTTCCATCTCGGGTTGCGCTACATTAACTGGAATTTTTTCAAGTTCCTCCATCTTTAGGTGTGTGCTGCCCCCAAGTCCATCTCGGATCATCTATTGGCTCATACCCCAACCTGGGTTCCAAATCTGGTAGCTTGGCGGGGACCATAACTTGATCTACCCCTTGCTCGGGTTGAGCTTCCTCTTTTTGGAGGACTTGGTCGGTTCGCATTTTCTTGTTGGGTTCATTATATTGTAGTAAAGTCTGATCGTTCAAACAATCTTGCGATACTACAAAAACACCACCCATTTCACAAGAAGGACTAGTCGTCCAGATGGGTCCCGAGCGGGTTTCGTGAGGGCGAAGTCTAGAGGGAGGGTGAATAGACTTAAAAAACTTTTCGTCTTGGTCGGTGTGATTGCCGTTTATTGCGATCGAGTGCAAGTGAATCGGTTTGGGTGATATCCAACTTCTTGTCGCTTTGAGGGCAGATCGATTCGGTGTCTATCGGTTTAAGCGATTGTCAGCGGAAACAAGTATATACCCGTGTGAAAAACCAGTTTAAATCAAATCGGTTTTGAAGCTGTTTTCAATCGGATGACTATGGAGTCAAAGTCGAATCGAAGAGCTTGGTGCTAGTGATCCTAACTTCGAAATATGTATCTGATTTACTCAAGTTGTGTCTGATAGTGTAAAGCGATTAATCAAATAGGTAAATGCACACAAGATTTATAGTGGTTTGGACAACCATCCCTACGTCCACTCTTCCCTATCACAAGGGGCACCAACTTAACCAACTTAACCAATCGGACTTAGATTATTGTGTTAGTCCAACACATTACACCAACAGATATTTATAGAGCTCTCGCTCAACCGATCCTGAAAATCGAACTAGAAACCCTTAATGCAAATCTTGCTAAACAAACTTAACCTAACTTTGGATTTTGGGTAAGATTTGTTGTTTGTTCCAACTTTGAAATCTTTCCTAGTATTTAAGTAGTCTAACAACTAGAGGGTAAGATTTACGTGCTAAGAACTATGGGATGAACACTTAGAAAATAATCTTCAAGGTTGTGTTCTTCGTATGGAAATTTTCTTTGTAGTATGAGCTTCTTGATAATTTCCGTGTGTTCACTCAAGAGTAATCTCATATTTATAGACCTCGAAATCAAAAGAGTCATTGGAGAGCAATTTGAATTTTCGACTATATTTTAGTAGGTTTGGGGATTTGATGTGACGTCTTCCAGTGCGGCATGGCCGAAAAATGTATGTCGTTTTTCTAGCCGTTTGACTATCTGTGCCGAAATCCATGATGTCGTCTCGGTCATCGTGTCTTGTTCTTATTGGTTAACAAATTACAACATATCAAAGTTTGTTCACCAACTAAAGTTGACATTCTTCTTGTTCAGATCAACAACTTTATGACTTGGTGAAACATCAGTTACCACCTGGTGTGAGTTGACTTTGTCGATTACAACCCGATCACTCTACTGATAGAGTCTTCGGGTGCCGATTGTCTTAAATAGCGAACTCGGTGATGTAGGTCTCTTGATACGATCTTTTGGTAGTCATCGATCTTGAGTCTTCCGAATTTGTGCTTCATGACTTCACACGATTATCGACTTTATAAGACCGTCGATCTTCCTCGTCCTTCCTTGCATACGGGTATCGGACTTGGTGATCTTTTGTTCTTCTGATCTGACCTATACATATTGAGTTCCCCCTCAATATGTGACCTATCTTATACATCAGTTGTTCTGTACAATAAGTATCAACTGATCATCTTATAACTGGTATTAAAAACATCAGTCAGCTAATAGGTCTGACTGGTCCTATTACATGTGTTTTAGAACTTTCATCAAAACTCTAAATTTCCCAACAATTTCCCCCTTTTTGATGAAACCAAAACACTTGAGAAACCAACTCAGTTGATAAATATAAAACAGTAAAGAACACATAATCAGAAGACAATGAGATTTTGTCTTAGGATCAGAAAAAGAATAAACTTTTCATTCATCAGATTTATCGATTACATATTACATCAGAAAAGTTTGGGTTTAAATTCAGCTGATCCTAAACAATCTTCTGATCTTTAATCTCTTGGCTTATATCCCTCTGGCATTTCTTGTTGATCCTGAGGAATGTTGAATATCCGGTATAGCTTCCATTTGACATCATTGATCTACTGAGGATCAGTTATGCGAGCTTTGTTCAGGATGTCAAAATATAACCTTTGAAATGCCGATCACAAAACGAAAGTCATCCGCCTTTCTTCGAGTAGTCCATCACGTCATACTCATGACGAGATATTCTCACATTGATTACTCGGCCTCATTTTCCGGATATTTGAGAAAATCTGGGTGCTTGTTCTCCAACCCGGTTGAAAATTTCGCATCTGGTGATTCTTCTTGTGGCACTAGGTCCAGAACAAATGCATCCAGAAGCCATTCACTTCTGATCTTATTCCATTCCTCGAACCTATCAGCATGTGCAGCAGTTTTCGAATGATTTCATCAACTCTTCTTTGGCCGAGGTTACGCCCCCCCATTTTCCTTTGCCTTTCTTAGCCCTCGTCTGTATTTCTTTTTTCAGATCTTCTACCTCTGCCAATTTTTACGCTCTTCTTTCTTCTTCACTAATTCGAGCTTTCTTGAAGAATCACTCCTTACATTTCTCGGCCCGATTCATATCGGCTGTCTCATGTCTGCTAGCAACGTGTTTCTCGTGACTCTCTTGAGTAAGTGGGTGATGCAGTTTTGATATCCCATCACCCAGACTAACTTTCTTGCCTTTGACTTCTCCATCTTCCCGAAATTTCATTAGCAAAACGAGATCCGGATGGTCTAGTCTCTCCTCCAAGGATTCAACTGTGCGAATCGGTTCTTACATTGTTACGATGAAGTCAGTTGTTTTCTCAACCTGTCCTTCCCCCTTTTTGGTTAAATCAATTGAGCATTGAGGTGGGAAGTCAGAGATCCAAAGCTGACTGATATGGCCTTGTTAAGATCTTCAACAGATATACCTTGAGCTTGAGTAGATAGATTTTGAATTTTTGAGATAAGCTCGATCTTGTGATTCAACAAAGATAGAGGGTAGAATGAGTTTATCAAGTTTTTCTTCAGTCATTTCAAGCTTTTCTGTGACCATCAGAAGAGAAACTTGTTGTTGATCAACTTGGACTAGCTTGTCGTCAACTGTCTTTTTAAATTCAGCAGTCAGGTTGGTCACGGTTTGAGAGAACTGATATTTGATTGCTTCAATCTGGGAAATAGCCAATTCCCGTTGATCCGTTATCTCTTTGAGGCCAATTTGCCTCTGATTAGCTATTGTGTTGCTAAGTTCATTAGCTAACACTCCCTCAACTTCTTCTTTCAGAAGATCTTTAAAACAAGATCTGATCTCCTAAACTTGATCAGTGGTGATGTGTGTTGCAGGAATATTTTACATCACGTGATCATTTCCAGTTGTTTGCGCCTCCAGTGGCTGGTCAAGAACTGCAGCACCAGTTCCACTATCATCGACAACTCTCACATCCTTCATAGGATCATCTTCCTTAGGAGTTTCTTCAGCAGTCTCCAGTTCAACTTGTTCAATTATTCCCAGCTTTCTGTGGATCAAAGCTTTGATCGCTTCAGCAGTTATCAGTTCAGCTGGTGATCCTACCTGAGCAGATTTCTTCATGTCGAAATCAAAATCTGCGAATGCATCAGCACCTCCCATCTGTTCAATAATGATCATGAAATCTGAGAAGTTCTTCAAACGGAGATCTTTCCAGGTGAGGATCTCCATTACTTCTTCTCGAATAACAGGATGGGCTTCCAATTCTGGATACAACTCATCAATATCGCGTTCAATTCTCATTCTGACCATTTTCCCGGTGATGGTCTTGGATGATCTGGACTCGAGAATCACTGCTCGGATCGACCCGGGTTCGATTGATGAGATGTAGAGGGTTACAGTGGTGTCTAAGTAGGCTGGATGTTGGCTGATTGGCTGAATCTGCGAGAGGATACTGCTTGTAGTAACAAAATCGTCTCGGTTTGCGGCGGTGATCTTATTAGTTCGTGAATTGGTGAACTTTCGAGTTAGCGGCGAAAAAAAAAAGAAGGAGAGATATGCTTAGCAGCTAGAAGTCTGAGTGGTGAATCAACGCGAGATTGAGGTGAAGGAGATCGTTCGTCCCTTGCTCTTCCCTCAGATTGTTCTGGCAAGCTCTCAACTTGAGAAGCTTTGCTTATCGATGTTCAATGAGATCTACATTTCTTGTCGAGTTGATCGCACTCCTTCTTCATCTGACTCGTCTTCCATAAAAAGTGTCATGGCGGCCTGTTTTACCTTCTTTGGCCTCTTCTCCTGAGCCTTTACCAGTTTTCTCTTCTTCTTTTGAGGAGCATCGATTCTGAGGCGTGTACCTCCTCCTTGTTTTTCCCTTTCTTAGTCTTAGGGGGGGTGGGCCGCATATCATCATTTGATGGCCCATAGATGATAGAAGTGTTAGAGAGAAAAGCGTTGTAGGACTTCAGTCCTTTCTGATCCCATTCAGCATTGGGCATCTTGTCCTTCAGAATAACTGCAACCTTGTTGAGATTGCTGATTCTCTTCTTCAGATAGACTTGTCTCTGTTCACTAACTCCAAACTTGCCATGTTCTTGGAAGCGAGAATAGCCTTGAAAAACCATGCCAATTAATATTTTTTGGCTTCATCAATAATAGCAGCCGTACTATACATTTTTACAGTTGTTAATCCATCCGGGCGAGCAAAATACCCATAATTGTTTTTGTGTAATGTCAAATAACGAGCCAGTATTCCTTTTCAACATAGGCCTGACAAAGCCTACAAATCGGTGTTTATTGGCCTCTCTGAAGAGTTCATTCCTGATCAATTCGTCTTCATTCTCCCTCCTGTAGTGGCGGAGAGATTTTTCCTTTAGGCGGGTTGAGCGATCGAGATATAACATCATTTGTAAGTCCGATCTCCTCTCCATTTCTTCAAGATATCGGTTCGTGTCCGGATTCTCCTCGTCAACCTTCAAATTCCTCAAGAATTCCGGTTGCTTCATCTTTGCATTCTTTGGATTGTAGTGAGTAGCACAAGTATTTTTCGAGACCACCCTTCCTCGAATTTTGTTCCACCTCCATTGATTCCGGATCCCGTGTAACACCAAACCTTACAAATTTATCTTCAACAATTTTGATTGCCAAATCAGATAGTTACACATAATTTTGCCCATTCCGGTAGTGGCCATCTACAATAAGATATACTCGATTAAAATTTGTGATAACCATAATGATATCATATATTGATTATCGACCTATTCTCGACTCCTAGTAATCGATGAATACATCACGGATATCAAGAAATGATAAGGCATAACACGAGGATAACATAAATAGACGTAATCTATATGATCAATGGATTTTAGGAAAGTAATTCATCAAATAACGAAATTACAGTTACGCTTTTCGATTTTGAAACAAAGTTGAATCGTAAGAACACTTTGAATCGCAGAAAGATAATTGTGACTTTGCAGAGAATAAATCGCAAGAATTTTTTAGAAAAGTATTCTGGTAGGGTTTTGATGAAGTTTATTGTTGTGATCGATACAATTACTCGATTAATTTATACACGTCAGAGAGACACGTGTATCGATAAATTATTAAAATAACCATGTCAGCTGGAGAGTTGTTCGCCCAGATAATAATTCAAGTGTGCTCGCTTTGGTGTGCTCACTTTACCAACCATATGAATATGCTCGCTAACAAGTATGCTCGCCCAGTATGTTCGCTACAAATATGCTCGCTACAAGCATGCTCGTCTTGACAACAGTACAAGTGTGCTCGCTTTGGTGTGCTCACTTTACCAACCATACGAATATGCTCGCTAACAAGTATGCTCGCCCAGTATGTTCGCTACAAATATGCTCGCTACAAGCATGCTCGCTACAAGCATACTCGTCTTGACAACAGTACAAGTGTGCTCGCCTTGCCGACCAAACAAGTTTGCTCGGTAAATCTGTCAAGTATTATAGTCATTCTTATATGCTCGATGAGGACAGTGTTCCGGTATAAAATTGATATGGTCAAAGGTGCGAGCAGAGCGATCAATCGAGCATAAGTTGATATAAAGGGCGTATGACACAAAAGCCAAGTCACTAACTGAACCATCTGGACGATAAAAAGAATGCCTTACAAGCAAGTAAATCCGAAGGTCAACCAGGAAGATGAAGTTGAAAACGTGGCAGCATCACATGAGTTCTTGCAAGACCCGAAGTCTCCTGCTCATGCTTGTCAAACCAGCTCATGCTTGCCGAAGTACTATAAATAGAAGAAAAAAGAACAAGAGATAGGTTCAGAAATTTTCCGTTCAGAAATCTTCCATAGGAGCTCAAAAAAATTCCCTAGAACTCACACATTTACTCTCCAAATCATCATCTTTCATAGAAGTTTTCCCCATGAGAAGTATTGTGTACTGTATATGTAAACCTCGCAATATGACATCCCTTGCTTGGAATGCCCCCAGAGTAGTCATTTATTGACGAACTGGGTCAACAAATTCCTGTTATTTACCATATATCGTACACGTACTTTTTTGTTTGTGAGTTGTTATCAAATTAGCCACATAGAATTCTCATAAAAAAGGACTCGCTACAAATTGGCTCTAGAAGGAGGGTAGAAAAAACCAGCCCATACACAATCCTGTAGATAGCCGAGGCAGAAAAAAGAAATATAATGCCTCAATCTAGGAATACTTTCGGTGGAGGGTCGGACGAGCACCGCCTCATGTTTTCGAAAAAGAGGCTCAACATCGACCTCACAAAAATCGTTATGTGAAACCATCAATCTTGAAGATATCACCAACGATCCGACGGCCACAACAAAGGCCATCACTTTCTTGTTGCGAGCACATAAAGAGAGGGCCGAAAAGGAGTTGGCCAAGTTGAAAGTTCAAGATGATGATGATCGACGCTCGCATACACTTGATAGCGAGCAGGTTAAGGTGAAAGCTACGCGGAAGCGGGCCAACAAAAGGGCTGATGATATGTCGGACGATGAGCAGCCTCAAGGGTCCAGACCATCGGCGTTTGGACGTTTGAGGTGTTGGGATTATACTGGAAAGTATGCTTTTTACTTTGTATAATCAAAACTGAATTTCGGACTTATTTACTGAAATAAATTGTTTATCACCGATGCTTTAAATATCATCGAATGTTACATATATTTCTTTGCATAATCGCTCATTCATTAAATATCGTGTTACATTGTAGTTAATTTAGTGATACCAGATCACAGAAGATTAAATTAACAGTCCCTTGTAACTAAAAGTACACCATTCACGACCTAGATGGAAATGAACAATCCATCGTGAAAGGTTGAAGTGTAAGGCTCAGATTGGCTTGTCTTGACCAAGAGTTTACACTAGTGCATGACCGATGCTTGAATAGGACCTACTGAGGAGGACAAATTCCTCCGGCCCAACAAGGAAGAATTAGACCTCAGTGGTTCGTTATTTCTTAATTTTCGTTCCTTAAATAGGATCACGTGTGATTGGTAACTATTTCTTTGACTTATCATGGGTAGAGAATCAACGAGATTCAATACTTTTTATCTTGGGTAATATTATTGGTCACATGTGATTGCTAAGATTTAATACGGAGAATCGTAAGCAAAATGCGCTTGTTCAAATTTGCCCCTTGGGAGGTTCATAAAAGCTTTATCATACCAAATCTTGCAAGTGGAATTAGTTTCCGGTATGGATAATAATGTTGAACCGTTCCTTGACCAAGGACAAAAGATATTAATTAACGGAAAGCTATTTCAGTGGCTTAAATTAATTAATGGGCTAAATAATCTTAAACACGGGAAATAATAATCGGGAGCCATATTGACTGTAATATGGGTTAAGATCTCGAACTTCCCTTGCATCAGCTTGCTGAATTTTTCACATAAACTCTTGTTGGGAGATCCGAAGATGATGTCGTCCACATAAATCTGAACCATCAGAATATCTTCTCCATCTTCTATTTTGAATAAGGTTCTGTCCACTATTCCTTTAGTGAAACCACTGTCTATCAAGAACTGAGAGAGTGTATCATACCAAGCTCGAGGAGCTTGTTTTAAGCCATAAAGAGTTTTTTCTTAAATTTACACACAGTCGTCGCTTTTTCAAAGCACGGAGGTTGTTCAACATAAACTTCCTCAGCTAGTGCCCCGTTAAGAATGCACTCTTTACATCCATCTGATACACAATAAACCCTCTGTGGGCAGCATATGTGAAAAACAGCCGAATGGCTTCGGTGAAGCGGCCGGTGCAAAGGTCTCATCATAATCAATTCCTTCGATTTTGAATACCCCTTAGCAACAAGTCTTGCCTTATTTACGGTTATGACATTATTCTCATCTCTCTTGTTCTTGAATACCTACTTTGTGCCAATCACATCTTGATGGGTTGGTCTCATCCACCGATTTCAAACTGATTCCTTTCAAACTATTCGATTCTTCTTGCATGGCTAGAATCCGATTTAGATCTTGTAGAAACTTCTTCTACTTGATTGGTTCCTTCAAAGACAGAGATAACAACAATACATGGCACTTTCACCAACGATGTCTAGTTTTGACTCTGTCGGATGGGTCTCCGATGATCGATCGGTTGGATGACCGTTTACCCAGTCCTTCTTTTTTCGATTTGCATCGGTTTGGAGAACATCATCCTCTTCGATAGTAGTTCATTACTAGTGATTGGGAGTGGTCTTGAATTATGATCCACTTGACATGGACAAGTCTCGGTGATGTTGGACTCATCATGTGTTGATGTCTGCGTCCGTAGGAACTTCAGGTGTTCCTCCCGAACCAGATGGTTCAGTTGATACTTTGTCTCGGTTGTACCAGCTTCTTCATTGACAGTTGTACGTATCTTAAGGTCTGATTGACCTGGTGAATCAACAAGATCTGGAATATACATTGTTACGTGTTCTGATCATTTTTCCTTGATACTTAGCTGATCCATTTTACGTACATCATCAATTTTGTTGAACTGGTACTTCTTATCTTGAAAGCGATTTCTCTTGTTCGAAAGATGTCTCATCAAAGACCACATGAGGTGTTTCTTCCACAACTAGGTTTACTTTGTTGTAAACCCCGAAAACCTTCTTTGGATGAGAATATCCTAAGAATATACCCTCATCGACTTGGCCTCAAAAGTCTTCAACCCGACTCTTCCCATTGTTGTGTATGAAACACTTGCACCCAAAAACATGGAAGTAAGAAACACGAGGTTTTCTACCCTTCCACAGTTCATAGGGTGTTTTGTAGTGAGCCTTAGTCAGAGAGCATCTATTCTGAGTGTGGCATGCAGTATTGATGGCTTCTGCCCAGAAACGGCTTGGTGTTGCATGTTCAGCTAACATAGTGCGGCGAACTTCTTTGAGTGTTCTGTTTCTCCATTACGCTACACGCTCTACATTTGTGGCGTTCTTGCGATTGATGTCTCATGTTGTATACCAAACTTAGTGCAAAAATCAAGAATAAAAGAGTTGAAATTTCATACCTTTATCTGATCTGATTTTCACTATACTGACACCCTTTTTGTTTTGTAGTTTCTTGAGTAGCTCAGGTATCTTTGTTGTTGTCTCATTCTTCTTATACAAGAATACAACCCAGGTAAACTTGGAATAATCATTCACGATTACCAGAGTATATTTTAAATCCGAGACCGATTTGGTGTAATTTGGTCCGAATAAGTCCATATGGGCGATTCTTGAATACTCTGCTTTGAATCTTTGGTCGAGGATTCCCTTGAATGAGGCTTTAACTGTTTTCCTTCGACATCGACATATATGTCGATCCTTAGAAAATACCTCATTCGGAAGTCCCTCAACCAAAGACATCCTTGCTATCTTGTTAAGGGTTTTAAAGTTCGGATGACTCATTCTTTTGTGCGAGCTAACCTGCTACTTTTGGAACTCTTAACAATCGAACATGCATTTCTTGGACGAGTTGTTCCAATCTGTTTTATATAAATCGTACCTTTCCTTGAACCGATTATCAAGATCTGTTGAGTAGCTCGATTCTTGATAGTACAATCGATCGTCGAGAACTCAACACTTTGAATCCGTTGTCCGCGAATTGTAAAACCGATAACGAGTTATGCTTTAAACCTTCGACATCGAGACTCGATAGAACATACATCATCATTTTCTAAGGTTACGAATCCTCTGGTAAAACCAAAGTTATCATCACCAAAAAAGTACACGTGGGCCTTCTTGTTACGTGTAAGAGGCGAGGAGATGTTTGCTTCGATCATATGCCTTGAGCATCCACTATCGATGTACCGGATAGTTGCTTGTACACCTCCTTTGTTGGCCAAACCCACGCGAACCCGCAATCAAATCGGGTTTTAGCTACCCCTTCGGATTGGGTCTGAGGATTAGAGTTGGTTTTAGGGATCCATACAAACGAGGCACTTCTATTAATCGGATAGATCGAAGGCTGATTTGTCTCCGTAAAACATCTACATAATCATACATATCTTCATATGCATTCTGATCAGTATGATTATTTGTGCGAGCCTTGGGTGAATCAGAAGACTTGGGATTTTCCTTGCAGTTTGTCTTCTTTTTAACCCGATGGGGCTCAGTCTGGCGACCTAGGTTTCGATTATAAGGGTAGGTCTGTTGCTACCATTAAAAGATTCATATCTTATTGGCATATCTGGTTTGATGGTTTACCCTTGACTTGCGTTAGGCGACTTGACTGATTAGGTTTGGTCGATTTCCCTTTAGAGGTTGTCTTTTTTATACCTAATCTCTCGAGTTGAGGTTTTTCGAAGGGGTTCTTCTGTTAATTCCTCACCGATGTAATCGATTGGGGTCCATTTCTGTTCCCTTTCTGATTGGGCACTTGCCTTACTTGTTCAGCAGGTCTATTTCCCTTATTAGATACAAATTTTGCTTTATGTGTATCTATATCAGAAACTCGTTTGATTACACCTCTTTGAAGTGAATCAGATGGGGCTTTTGAGGATGTAGAAGGGTTTTCATACCCAATTCCCTTCTTATTAGTTGTCGTTCGAAAATAGTTGTTCATATCTGAGCGGTTTTCAAAGATTTCGTGAAAAACACAGTATTTTCTTAAATAAACTATCCTCAGTTAATTTCAGACTCTCATGTAGTCGGAAGAGATCATCAAACGTGACTTGTAGGATTTTAAAATCATCAGCTTGTTGTTTATTGATAGCTAGTTGTTCCTTAATCTGCTTCTCCTGATCAGAAGAGTTAACTTTCAGTTCTTCACTTATCTTACGAAAGCTTCCGGTGATTTTAGTTCGATTGTTCTCTTGACATTTTCCTTAACAAAAATTGAGTATTTTCAATCCTTAACTTATCGTTTTTCGGCTTCCACTATCGTATTAGTGTCTCTTTGCGTTAGAGATCATCAAGCAATTGCTTTCGAATAGAGTCTTGCAAGTCAATCTCTCCGGCCCGTGTCTAATCATAGTTTGGCGTGGAAAGCGAAAGAAGCGAAAAGGTTTAGAGGTTACCTCAGTTGGTCTTCCTCCTCATGCAATCGATGATTTCATCATCGAAGAGAATATCGGATCATCGTAGTGGTAGAAATCATCGGCGTTACTTATCAAGCGAAATCTTCTCTGATGGATGAGCACGAATCCTCGGAAATAGATAAGAATCATCAATTTACGATGTATCGGCAACCATGGCTTTCTGTCTCTATAGTGTTGCTCTCTTACATTTCCGCTCTTCTCTTTCTTTTGGTGTCGGTCTGGGCAATCTGCTACCAATGACCGGTTTCTCCACAGTTGAAACATGCTTCACGATCCACGGAACTATACGCGGTGAGTCATTCCTACTGTAGAATCATCGGTGACTTACATGCGATTATGTCGAATTTCTTCTCTCGAATCTGTTGTCACTTCTTTTTATCGATTGATCATCTCTTTTCTTATCTTATCTTCTATCCTTTTACGTGATCATCTCTTGATCATCGGATCTGGTCCTTTCTGAAGATTTGTCAGCTGGCCTCCTATCTCTTCCTCTTGTTTTTGATAATCCTGTAAAATCTATGAATACTTGCGAGTTGAATGTTAGATTTTTCAAGTTTTCTGTTAGCAAATCAATACATCGATTTGGCTTATAATATTTCCAAGCTGTTGATGAGACTTTGAGTTACTGGCCCAGGCTCTTTGAATCTGTTGATTTTGATGTGGCGGTGTGGCCCGGAAAGCGACTCGTCTTCTTCTTCTTGCCCTCTTTCGATCAGGTCGAACTCATGGACTTTAAGACTCAGGAACAGGTTGCTTGGCTTCATCTTGACAATATCTTGACAATCCTTTATTACAGTGACTTTCATATCCCACTTCTTAGTCAGAGATCTCAAGATCTTGTAATTTATGTCTTTATCGACATCTCTCGTCCAAGTTCGAAAGCTTGTTAATCCCGACATGGTGATTCTTCTATCGAGCTCATTGATGGTTTCATTTGGTAACATCTTAAGTTTCTCAAATTTCACCAGTTCAGCTTGCAGTCTGCTATCTTTAATCAGATCATTTCCTACACACGTTTCAACAAGCGTATCCCACATCTGTTTGGTTGTCTTGAGATACTTTATCTTTTCTCTGGTTATCTTGTCCATGGTCTTCATGATTATGTGTCCGGCTCATTATCCGAGTGTACAACTTTCTCTCTTGACATCCATCGGTAGGACTCTTTCGACAAGACTTCAAGCTGCGAAATCTGGATCACCTCCAACAAAGCGGGTTGTCATGATAGATGATGATTGGTCCTCGTTCAAGAACTTCCATCATCCTGCTGCTTATTGATCCCGAGCGGTTGCTCATGTATATAAATCCGATCTGCATACTCATCAATGGAAAATTTTAGGCAAATCATGATACATACAGAAATATTATCCATCTTGTCGTGTGTTTGAAAGCAGATGAGATTTGAAAAGGTTTTTCAAGATCGGTTCAAGTGACCACAAAGGTTCTTCCTCAAGAACCGATGATATTCAAAGCCGGTGGTTTGGAGAACCCTTTGCTCACATTCTAACATAGGTCGAGCGGGTTTAAGTGAGGGAAAGTCTAGAGGGAGGGGTGAATAGACTTAAAACTTTCTTCTTGGTCGGTGTGATTGCGGTTTGCATGATCGAGTGCAAAGTGAATCGGTTTGGGTGATATCCAACTTCTTGTCGCTGAGGCGGTCGATTCGGTGTCTATCGGTTTAAGTGATTGTCTTGAAGCTAGTATATACCGTGTGAAAAACCGGTTTAAATCAAATCGATTTGAAGTATTCAATCAATCGGATGACTATGGAGTCAAAGCCGATCGGATCGATAACTTAGCGCTAGCGATCCTAACTTCGAATATGTATCTGATTTACTCAAGTTGTGTGAAATAGTGTAAAGCGGTTAATCAAGCGGTAATGCACACAAGATTTATAGTGGTTGGACGAAACCCGGTCTCGTCCACTCTTCCCTATCACAAGGGGCACCAACTTAACCAACCAGGACTTAGATTATTGTGTTAGTCCAACACATTACACCAACGGATATTTATAGAGCTCTCACCCACCGATCCTTAAATCGAACTAGAAACCTAGTGCGAAATCTTGCTAAACAAACTTAACCTAACTTTGGGTTTTGGGTAAGATTTGTTGTTTGTTCCAACTTTGAAATCTTTCCTAGTATTTAAGTAGCTTTAACAATTTAGAGGATAAAATTTCCGTGCTAAGAACTATGGGATGAACACTTAGAAAATAATCTTCAAGGTTGTGTTCTTCGTGCGAAAATTTTGCTGTGGTATGAGCTTCTTGATAATTTCCGTGCGTTCACTCTGAAGAGTAATCCCATATTTATAGACCTCGAAATCAAAGAGTCGTTGGAGAGAAATTTGAATTTCCGGCTATATTTGGTAGGTTTGCGGGATTTGATGTGGCGTCTTTTCCGAACGGCACGCATAAAAGCGTGTATGTCATTTTTCTTGCTATTTGACTATGCAGCGCCGAAATCGGCAGTGTCAGCTCAGGTCATACGTGTCTTGTTCTTATTGGTTAACAAGTACAACATATCAGAGTTTGTTCACCAACTAAAGTTGACATTCTTCTTGTTCAGATCAACAACGTTATGACTTGGTGAAACATCCAGTTACCACCTGGTGTGGTGACTGATCGATTACAAGCGATCGGTCTACTGATAAGTCTTACGGTGCGGTTGTCTTAGCTCAACTAGCGGACTCGGTGATGTAGATCTCTTGATACGATCTTTTGGTAGTCATCGATCTTGGTCTTGAATTTGAGCTTCATGACTTCACTGATTATCGACTTTATAAGATCGTCGATCTTGTCCTTCCCTTACTGCCTTCGCTGCTCGGACTTGGTGATCTTTTGTTCTTCTGATCTGACCTATACATATTGAGTTCCCCCTCAATATGTGACCTATCTTATACATCAGTTGTTCTATACAATAAGTATCAACTGGTCATCTTATAACTGGTATTAAAAACATCAGTCAGCTAACAGGTCTGACTGGTCCTATTTCATGTGTTTTAGAACTTTCATCAAAACTCTAAATTTCCCAACAAATTCATATCGACGTTAGTCTGTAGCATGCATCCCCTCGACATGGATTGATTTCCTTTCACGGTTCCCACGGCTCCTCCTTGGGTGGGGAACTTGATGCAATAGTAATGTGCCGATGTTGCCGCACCAAACTCATGCTCGAAAGGTCTTCCCAAGAAACCATTGTAGGTTGAGGGGAGGTCAATTACAACAAAGTCGAGTTGCCTCATGGACTTGACCTCTGGATCTCTATCTGACACTAGCTCCACCGCTAGTCGGATAATGCCATAGGGCTTTACTGAGGAATCTCCGAATTCTTTAATGACGATATCAAATGGCTCAATGTAATCTTCGTAGTCTCTAATTTGGTCGAGCGTCTTTTTGAATAATATGTTGCAGAATGAACGGTTGTCTACCAGCAGGCGATGGGCTAGGACTCGCATGATCTTTGTCGAGATCACGATGGGATCATTGTTGGGGTATTAGACCCCGTGCTTTTCCTCGTCCGAGAAGGCGAGTGAATAGGTCTTCTCGGTCACGTGGCTGACTGGGAGACAGATTTGATGAACATTGTTCATTGCCCAAAGCTCGGCTTTTTTTCTTCGACGTGACAAATCGAAGGAGGGGAGTAACCCTCCCACAGTGCTCTCCACTGGCGAGATCATTTGAACTGCCCATCCTGCGACATTGTTTGGGATAAGAGACACTTGTCGCTGTCCAGCCGCCACAGGATTCGCCTGCGGCGGGGCTTGTGGTTGCGGTTGGGCGTTCCCTTGCGCCTTTGGTTTGATAAACTCATTCAACTTTCCATCCTCGTATAACTTCCATAATTGCTTCAGAAGATCCCGAGAATCACTAGTATTGTGGCCAATACTTTCATGGTAATGACAATACTTGTTTGGATTCATTTTGTCATTTTCCATGACAATCTTTCTCGGCTGGTTGAGGAGCTTTTTGTCCTTGATCCGGTTGAATACCTCATTCGCAGTGGTACTCAGGATCTCTAACAGCTTGACCTCGATCTCGCTATTGAATGGCTTGAAGTTATTTACGGGCTTGTGTTGGCCCCCGTCTCTTCTGTGCGTGCTTTGGGGCTTTTGCTCTGGCTTTTTCGCCGCTTCATTGTTATTCCTTGGACCTTGGGACCATCATCTCGGCTTTTGCTAATGTGGTTTGCCAATCATCGAAGTCGGTATATGAGCTCGGATACTCTTTATACATCAACTTCCATAACTTAGTATTCAATCGCAAGCCTCTAACCGCTCCCATTACTTTGGCTTCATCTCCCATGGGCTCGCCCTCCATAATGAGCTTATCGACCCACTCGATATAGTCCGTCGACTCATTTGGGCCTGCTCAATATTTGCAAAAATTGTTTCTTTGGTCACCTTGGTGCCATCGTCGAAGTGATTGAGGAATTGATTGCGATTGATGAAAAAGATTTGATTGAGCTGGGCGGCGAATTGAACCATCTATACGCCTGATCCCCAAGTGTGAGTGGGAACAAGCAACATTGGGTTGCATCAGTCGCTCCCATCGAAGTCATGTGGGATGAGAACTTCCCAATGTGAGTGTTGGGGTCGGAGTCGCCATTATACTGGTTTATTGAAGTCGTATTGATCTTGATCTGAACAGGAGCGTGGACGATTGAAGGATTTAGAGGTGAGATCAACAGTACTGTTGGAGTGGCCTGACCTCCCTGCCGATTCATTTGATCTTGCAAACTCTTAAGGGTTTGTTTGATGGCCTCGAGTTGTTCATTTTCTGGATTCTGAGGCCGGAGAGGGACTGGCGCGCCTAAACGGTTATGCATCTACACTCTCGGTCCCTCTTCAGTCTTAGCTCGAGCGCCATTCTCAGCTTCAAAAGATGCCTCCAAGTTTCACCTAGCTCAGAATGAGCTTGCATCTGACTCAACTGGGCGACCATGAGGCCTCCGCGGAGCATTCCTTCCCAATCTGTCAAATACAGACTCATGTTGGCGAGATTGGTGAAAACTCCCACATCTGGGGGATGGAGTTTCTTCCCGCCAATTTTGGTTTTGATGGGGTCTGTCAGATTCGTGGGCGGTGTTGCATGTCTTAGCCGGTCGGTGGTTTCCGGACCTTGCGCCCTCCCCCATCTTTCTTTTCCCTCGGGACGCTGAAGCCCGTTGAGACTCAGCACGCCGGTGTGGCCCGCTTCGTTCTCCGGCGAGGTTACGCTGAAGGCGTTTGAGTATTTTCATTGCCTCTCGGAGATCCTCCAGAGTTTTGATGTCATTGAGGTTTTTGAGTGGACCTTCGTTGGATGAAGTGGTCTCTCTCTGTTGGCCGGACGTTTGCATTCCGGCGGAAACCATGTCGGAAACTGGGTTTTGATAAGAACTCTTGAAGATTTGAAGATTCGAAAGGATAAATCAAAAGGAAACCTGGGAACTTCCTAGTGAAATACCCTTCTTCTAGCACCAATTGTTGTATACCAAAAATTTACGGGACGAGATTTATGATGTGGCTATGTGATTTGGTACTACAAACAAGTTATTATGAGAGTGAGATGCAATCAATGAAGAACAAAGTGAATGTTCCTCATTGAATGCTAATGATGAAAGTTCAAAGCTGGGAAATAAATGCGAGAAAGTAAATGCGCGAGGATTTGGGCCGAAGGCCTCTTTTTTGTTGGCTGATAAAATCGTTGTATTGAATGTAAAATTTGTCGGCCCCTTAATGAGTCTCAACTTCTCCTATTTATAGTACATGCAAAATGGCCATCTAGATGGCCTCGCTACTTCTCTCGATGGATTTTTTATCGAGCATTAATTGTCACCAGCTACTTTTAACTCTACTGCATACTCTACACCTTAGTCTCGAATATCTAGACACGCCACAGGCACCTCCGAATTGGCGGTTTGCAGGTAGCGCGGAGATTTGCGCCTAGGATTTCCCTCTTGAGTCCGCCGCGGTAGAACCAGCAATATCCTCAGATTTTTCTCGGCCATTTTGGGTAAGATTCCTGATGTTGGTTGTTTGTGTGCCAGGTTATCCAAAATCAGGTCTCGGTAAGTGGAAAAACTTTGACTTTTACGTCTCCCTATCATGTTTACCTCGACCTTGACCACAAACCCCAGAAAATTGGCCAAGTATAGACGATTCGCAAGCGACCATTGGGCAAGCCCGAGCGAGCATGGTCGGTCCCGGGCGACCATGGGCGACCATGGCGACTCCCGGGCGAGCATGGCGACCATGGGCGGTCACCGGGCGAGCATGGCGACCACCGGGCAACCCCGGGCGAGCATGGGCAATCATGGCGACTCCCGGGCAAGCATGGGCGGTCACCGGGCGACCCCGGGCAAGCATGGGCGATCATGGCGACTCCCGGGCGAGCATAGGTGACCATGGCGACTCCCGGGCGGGCATGGGCGACCACCGGGTGACCCCGGGCGAGCATGGACGGGCATGGGTGACCCCCGGGGAGGCGGTGGCGATCAGCGAGGTGCTAGTCACGGGTTTTGGTGAGCAGCACAGGTGGAGTCGCCCGTGATGGCGGCCTGAGTGAGCGACTCGCGGGCATGGATGACAATTCGCCCTCTATCTTATTTTTGATAGAGGTTAGTGAGCCCTCCATTTGTGACTTATTGACATAAGAAGGCCAAATAATTACCTCAAATCATTTGGCACGCAACAGACTTAAACTGCAAACACAAAATTCACATGGGACCACTTCTGCAATTAACCCTATCATTCTTAGTACCATTTAGAGAGATGAGGGGAACATAAATGAGCAGTGTATTTTGGTGTCGAAATTGGGTAATGTTTGTCCCGGTGAAAAACCCATGACATGCGGAAAAATCATGAAATGCATATAAAACAGGGGTGAGGGCAGAGTGATTCCAAATTTTTTGCGTTTTGAGTCCATGTGTTGTGTTTTACTTATAATCGAATGCATATGACAAGATAAGAACATAAAGCAATAACGAACACAACAAAGTATAGTGGTTCGGAGACTCAAGCTCCTACATCCACTCTTTCTGTTCCTAGGGAAATTCCTTCAATCGGGACTTATCACCCTTCACGGGATCGCCTACAAGCTTTCAGGCTAACTCACTGTAGCTTACTCACTTCTTCTACATTTGAGTTTTCTGGCTAACTACTCTGCAGCTTACTCACTCTTTACAACTTCAACAATCACAAACACTACCTAACAATAGGGTTTGGGTTTGGGTTGGTGTCTCCAACTAGGTTGAGATTTTCCCTTACATTTGTTTAGCCTCAATGCTAAGGTTGGGAAAATCTCTCTAAGCTTAGGATATATTGTGGGTTGCTTAGATTGGGTTTAAGAACTCTCTTGAATATATTTGTATGTCTACAGACTTGTGTTCTATGGTGGGAATGCTTGAGTATATGTCTTCTTGGCTCTGTAACATCTTTTGCCACATTCTCCACACTCTCCACACTTTAGAATGATGAAAGACCTTGTATTTATAGTGTGGATTTGAATGTTACCGTTGGAGAGAATCACATTCAAATCCATACTATTATGTAAGTTCTGCAGCTTCTTCAGGCTGGTTGTCTTCCTCTCATTGGTCCACGTCAGCAGAATCTAACGGCTATATTCTTCAGGTACTTCTGAGATTTCAGGATTCTCTGAGTCTTCAGGTTTCTTCTGTGTCTTCAGGATTCTTCTGAGTCTTCAGGTTTCTTCTGAGTCTTCAGGATTCTTCTGAGTCTTCGGGTTTTTCCGAGTCTTCAGGATTCTTCTGAGTCTCCAGGATTCTTGATTCAGCAGACTTCTCTTCAGCAGACCTTGTCTGATCAGGCATACTGACACTCAGGCTGACTGAGTTCAGTTCTTCTGACTTCAGACATCCTGACCCTCAGGTCACTTTTACTCACTGACCCTCAGGTCACTTGACTCAGGCTATCTGATTTCTTCTTGCCTGATCTGATCAGCTCGACTGATCAGATCAACACATCTTCAGGTCAACATATCAGGATAGCATCAGGTCAGTACATCAGGTTAGCATATCAGGTTATCATATCTGATTTTGATCACGTCTGATCTTGATCAGTCTCATCTGCTCCTCTTCTGATCTGTAACCTTCTCTTCTGATCTTCTAGTCAGTTTCTTTCTGATCAGCTTGACTACTCTTCTAATCACCATATCAGCTCGATTATTCTTCTGATCATCTGATCAGGTCTGTTCTGATCATCTGATCTTTTGATCAGCTGGCTTAGCTTTTCTTCTCTTCTGATTTTGCACAGCTCATCAGTCAACTCCGGAACTCATCTTACTCATCTGATCTCGATCAGTCTCGTCTGCAGCCTCGTCTGATCTTGATCGTCTACTTCTGATTTCGTGAGTTCCCCCTTAACTTGTTCTTTCGTTCCCCCTCAACTTGTTATCTGTAAATTAGCTTCAATAACACAAGTTGATAATGTTTTGGCATAATTCATCAAAACTAAAATATCCCAACATGTAAAATAACTCGCTTTCTTATAAAATGGATAGAAATCTAATTTTGCTAATCACAACTGAGGAAAAGAATGCAATTCAATTCAATACTTGTTATATGGGAAAAAAACAAAGAAGAGTAACTAGCAATAGCATGCATGCATTATGCTAACTTGCCCGGCCGGGCAGCTGCTCAAACAAGTTTGGGCGACATCGGAATGAAATCGACCACTACAAAAAAATTGAAGGTAATGGCAAAAGCTGAACCCCTTGCTTTATGGGTTTGACCACTTTGTTTTGGATCAAACATGGCCTTTGAAGATTTTCTGGATGAGCGCCTTCGAATTTGATGAAGAACGGTCTTTGAATCTTCAAGTGTTTGATGAAAGATCTTTGAATCTTCAAGGGGTTGAACGAAGAACGTCTTTGGAGAAACGCCTAATCGGAGGGGCTCAGCGCCTTGATCTCGGATTTGGAGTCGTTTCTGGACGGTTTTGTGAAGAACGCCTTGGGGCTGGTGAAGAACGCCTTCAAATCTTCAAAGTTCGCCTTTGAAGAAACATCTGATCGGTGGGACTTCAAGCCTTAATCTCTGATCGAACTTCGTTTCTAGCTTGATTTGCACGAAGAACACCTTTGAAGCTGCTTCGAATCTTCAAGAATGGTTACAGGGAGCTCTGGACTCTTCTTGCCTTGGTCGTCTGGATCGTCTGAATGTTGATGTTGATGTGTGTAATGAACAAGTTTTGGCCCCTATTTATAGGGTGAGGGATGACAATGGAGGTGCCATGTGGCGGCCTCTGATTGGTCGAAGGGATTTGATGGCGTAAATAACACAAATCATTTAATTTGATTGGTTTGTCATTATTTCCCTTCTATTTATGACCAAATATCAGTTCAATTCGCCACATACGAGTATTTAAATGCTCGTAAAATTTGACTGACTTGAACCGTATATATATTAAATATCAATCATTTAATTATTTAATTTGGAGAATTAATTTAGTAAATTCCCAATAAATAAATAAATAATTTTATTTGATATTAATATAAAATCTGTACACGTGTCACCATTTAATTGGGTGCAAATTTAATGTGCTTACACCTTCTTTCCCCTGAAATTCTCGCCGAATTTGTAATCACAAGCGTGCATCACTTCCCCAACGAAATTGCTTAATCCTTCAATTTTTGGCATATTCCACTAGGCATTTTCGCCAGAGGCGACAATCAGGATTTGACAAATGTACTCGACCTCAGAGCCATTGATTCTAGAAACGGTTTTCACAATGACCGATTTTCATAAATTTTAAAAGGTAAAGTCTTATGTGAAATTCATGTTGTCGGCAAATTGGGAATTTCGTAGGCAATTCTCTATTTTCTTATATTGCTTTCGGCAAATCATGTTTAATTGAATCCAAGACGTACCTTTTCGGCAAATGTTCAATTGAATCCGGGACGGAGGGAGTAATTTTTATGTCGATGGATATCATTCTTAGTACCAATTTGAGAGATCGATGAGGGGAAAATAAATGAGCAGTGTACGTATTTTAGTGTAAAAGTTGGGTAAAATAACTCGCTTTCTTATAAAATGGATAGAAATCCAATTTTGGTAATCACAACTGAGGAAAAGAATGCAATTCAATTCAATACTTGTTGGCACAAGTAACTGGACTGGAGGTATTATTATTGCCATGAAGAAAGGGAAAAAAAACAAAGAAGAAAAACACAACCAGTAGCTAGCAATAGCATTTATGCATTATGCTGCTCAAACAAGTTTGAGCGACATCGGAATGATCTCGACCACTACAAAAAATTGAAGGCAATGGCAAGAGTTGAACCCCTTGCTATATGGGTTTGACCCCTTTGTTTTGGATCAAACGTGGACTTTGAAGATTTTCTGGATGAGCGCCTTCGAATTTGATGAAGAACGATCTTTGAATCTTCAAGTGTTTGATGAAGATCTTTGAATCTTCAAGGGGTTGAACGAAGAACGTCTTTGGAGAAACGCCTAATCGGAGGGGCTCAGCGCCTTGATCTCGGATTTGGAGTCGTTTCTGGACGGTTTTGTGAAGAACGCCTTGGGGCTGGTGAAGAACGCCTTCAAATCTTCAAAGTTCTCCTTTGAAGAAACGTCTGATCGGAGGGACTTCAAGCCTTAATCTCTGATCGAACTTCGTTTCTAGCTTGATTTGCACGAAGAACGCCTTTGAAGTTGCTTCGAATCTTCAAGAACGATTACAGGGAGCTCTGGACTCTTCTTGCCTTGGTCGTCTGGATCGTCTGAATGTTGATGTTGATGTGTGTAATGAACAAGTTTTGGCCCCTATTTATAGGGTGAGGGATGACAATTGAGGTGCCACGTGGCGGCCTCTGATTGGTCGAAGGGATTTGATGGCGTAAATAACACAAATCATTTAATTTGATTGATTTGTCATTATTTTCCTTCTATTTATGACCAAATATCAGTCCAATTCGCCACATACGAGTATTTAAATGCTCGTAAAATTTGACTGACTTGAACCGTATATATATTAAATATCAATCATTTAATTATTTAATTTGGAGAATTAATTTAGTAAATTCCCAATAAATAAATAAATAATTTTATTTGATATTAATATAAAATTTGTACACGTGTCACCATTTAATTGAGTGCAAATTTAATGTGCTTACACCTTCTTTCCCCTGAAATTCTCGCCGGATTTGTAATCACAAGCGTGCATCACTTCCCCAACGAAATTTCTTAATCCTTCAATTTTTGGCATATTCCGCTAGGCATTTTCGCCAGAGGCGACAATCAGGATTTGGCAAATGTACTCGACCTCAGAGCCATCGATTCTAGAAACGGTTTTCATAATGACCGATTTTCATAAATTTTAAAAGACAAAGTCTTGTGTGAAATTCATGTTGTCGGCAAATTGGGAATTTCGTAGGCAATTCTCTATTTTCTTATATTGCTTTCGGCAAATCATGTTTAATTGAATCCGAGACGTACCTTTTCGGCAAATGTTCAATTGAATCCGGGACGGAGGGAGTAATTTTTATGTCGATGGATATCATTCTTAGTACCAATTTGAGAGATCGATGAGGGGGAAAATAAATGAGCAGTGTACGTATTTTAGTGTAAAAGTTGGGTAAAATAACTCGCTTTCTTATAAAATGGATAGAAATCCAATTTTGGTAATCACAACTGAGGAAAAGAATGCAATTCAATTCAATACTTGTTGGCACAAGTAACTGGACTGGAGGTATTATTATTGCCATGAAGAAAGGGAAAAAAAACAAAGAAGAAAAACACAACCAGTAGCTAGCAATAGCATTTATGCATTATGCTGCTCAAACAAGTTTGAGCGACATCGGAATGATCTCGACCACTACAAAAAATTGAAGGCAATGGCAAGAGTTGAACCCCTTGCTATATGGGTTTGACCCCTTTGTTTTGGATCAAACGTGGACTTTGAAGATTTTCTGGATGAGCGCCTTCGAATTTGATGAAGAACGATCTTTGAATCTTCAAGTGTTTGATGAAGATCTTTGAATCTTCAAGGGGTTGAACGAAGAACGTCTTTGGAGAAACGCCTAATCGGAGGGGCTCAGCGCCTTGATCTCGGATTTGGAGTCGTTTCTGGACGGTTTTGTGAAGAACGCCTTGGGGCTGGTGAAGAACGCCTTCAAATCTTCAAAGTTCTCCTTTGAAGAAACGTCTGATCGGAGGGACTTCAAGCCTTAATCTCTGATCGAACTTCGTTTCTAGCTTGATTTGCACGAAGAACGCCTTTGAAGTTGCTTCGAATCTTCAAGAACGATTACAGGGAGCTCTGGACTCTTCTTGCCTTGGTCGTCTGGATCGTCTGAATGTTGATGTTGATGTGTGTAATGAACAAGTTTTGGCCCCTATTTATAGGGTGAGGGATGACAATTGAGGTGCCACGTGGCGGCCTCTGATTGGTCGAAGGGATTTGATGGCGTAAATAACACAAATCATTTAATTTGATTGGTTTGTCATTATTTCCCTTCTATTTATGACCAAATATCAGTTCAATTCGCCACATACGAGTATTTAAATGCTCGTAAAATTTGACTGACTTGAACCGTATATATATTAAATATCAATCATTTAATTATTTAATTTGGAGAATTAATTTAGTAAATTCCCAATAAATAAATAAATAATTTTATTTGATATTAATATAAAATTTGTACACGTGTCACCATTTAATTGGGTGCAAATTTAATGTGCTTACACCTTCTTTCCCCTGAAATTCTCGCCGGATTTGTAATCACAAGCGTGCATCACTTCCCCAACGAAATTTCTTAATCCTTCAATTTTTGGCATATTCCGCTAGGCATTTTCGCCAGAGGCGACAATCAGGATTTGGCAAATGTACTCGACCTCAGAGCCATCGATTCTAGAAACGGTTTTCATAATGACCGATTTTCATAAATTTTAAAAGACAAAGTCTTGTGTGAAATTCATGTTGTCGGCAAATTGGGAATTTCGTAGGCAATTCTCTATTTTCTTATATTGCTTTCGGCAAATCATGTTTAATTGAATCCGAGACGTACCTTTTCGGCAAATGTTCAATTGAATCCGGGACGGAGGGAGTAATTTTTATCTCGATGGATATCATTCTTAAGAACTTAGAGAATGCAGCAACTAATTAGGGTGCTTAATTAAGAAGTTTCATCATATTGATGGAAAAATGTAATGGAACTTCATAACGACATTCTCCAAATTGAGCATAATCTAATTGCGCAACAGAGTTCATTTGCGTTTATTTGGTTTAGGTTCCCCCACTTATTCTGTGAGAATAAATATTTTTCCATTTCAGTTAGTTGGAAATGCATCGATAGAGAGTGGGGTTTCTACCTGCTTAGAACTATTAGTAATAGTTCACCAGTACCATTATTTTTCTTGAAAGCTACATGATCTTGTATGAAAGCTTAACCGAAAACATGTACAATATACACAAATAAAAATCACTTTGCAGTTTGCAGAATCTAAACAATTACCTGAGGTAACTTGGGGCTCACAACTTTTTTCAAGAGTGATGTAACAGGACCAGTTTGGAGAACTCTTGTTTTGGAGTGACGAATGTTCCTTGTGACGTGTAGAGAAAAGCCCGACTAGTGGGGGCTCGATTTCCTCCGGCAGCAGCGGTGGTGCTGGACAACGCAACTTCGCGCTGAACTTTTTTTCTGGTTCTTCACTCTTTTTACTTAGTTAATTTATGAGATAATGAGTAGTGCGCCATTTCTGTTAATTTGGTTAAGATACAATGTATCCGCTTACAGATTTGGTTTCAAAATGGTCATTTTTTTAGCAGTATTGGTCCCAATCGTTAGTCAAATGGATGAAAACCGTTAGTTGACCAAAAAATTATGGGACCAAATTTATAAAATTAAGGAAAATTGTAATAAAGCTTAATTAATTATATGCGTAATCAACATGAATTCATAAATTAATATAAAATTATATATATAATTTAAATATGACTACAAAGTACAAAAATATTATTGTAAACTAAATAATAATTTATGTAAAATTCTTGAAAATTATATATATATATAAGACCATCAAGTAATTAATTAAAGGATAAGACCAAGTAGCAGCTCATGCTAGACACTTAGCAGTTTTTTGTGTCAAATAATGTAAGGAGGAAACCTCCTACTAGGCAATGTAATATAAATAGAGCATTAATCCAATAATAAAGAACTTTTGATCCAATTAATACCTTTACACTTATCTAAATTTCCTGCACAAAATATATTCCAACCCACATTAATCTACAAGAACTTGGTCAAGAACCATCAATTTGATATAATTTTTTGAAGCAAATTTCGGTCTCATTTTAATTCTTTTATTATTTTTAATTTAGTCAGAGTTTAGCCTCTTTTTTTTCCCATGTATTTGGTTTAAAAGGACCAAAATTTAGTGCAAAATGTACAAAGATCATCAAATGGTATTCTATATCTTGGAGAATTTTCTTAAAAAATTGTTATCTAATGTGAAAGCAAACAAAAATAGAAAAAAAAAAGAAGATTGAAAATGGAGGACAAGAAGACAAAAAATTATGGAAAGATATGAAATTAAATTATGGAGGACAAGAAGACAACAAATTACTGGTTCATTTATTTTATTTTATCATGAAAGGAAGAGAGATATGAAAAAGATTTTACTTATAACATGATGAACATTTAAATATGGGAAGATGGAATGAAGAAGTAATGGGGTATGACCAAATTAAGAATTTGGATTATCTATCGCTCTTTTTTCAATTGCACATCAATTATAGATTTCGATTTATATATTTTTCATGATCTTCAATGTACAAAGTGGATGATTTTTTCAATTCATGAATGGTATCTTTTCAATGTACTAATTAAGTGGATGATCTTTTCAATTCATGAATCGTGTATCTTTTGTTTTGTTTTGTAGGTTAGATCAATGTACTAAGTGGATGATTTTTTTCACCTAATATCATCATTGTTGTGCATTTATATCCACCATTGTTACATTCATCCTAAAAGGTGATATCCGCATAAATCTTCTCAATTTGGTCCTTTAAAAAAATTAATTGATTGTGAGGCTATGACTTAAAAAACTAACAACATTCATTTTAACATTTAGTACAATCCTAAAATGTTTGCACTCATGATTTTTCTAACAAAATTGAAGCAAATTTTGGTCTCATTTCAATTCTTTTATTATTTTCAATTGAGTCAGTGTCTAGCCTCTTTTTTTCTTTTACTTTTTGGTCCAAAAGGATCAAAAATTGAGTGCAAAATGTACAAAGAACATCAAACGTTATTCTGCATCTTGAAAAAATTTCTTTAAAAAATTATTTTCTAATGTGAAAGCAAACAAAAATAGAAAAAAAGGTTGAAAACTTGAGTTCTTACTGGGCGATGAAAAATTGTTCCAAATTTGAGAATTGATACACATAATTTTATATTTGTATGTTTCTTTATGATTTTTTTTTATCATTTGTGCGTAAATTTGTGTTTTCAATTTCAACACATAAATTGATTTTTTTTTCCGATTTTGTGGTTTATTTGACGCATGACATAAGATTTTTGTCCTTTAGACGTACACTAAAAATATATGCAAGTGACAATTGGTTGGTTGAGCCCTTGAAAAAGAGATGCAAGTGTATGATTTGATCTCCAAAATGGATCTTGGTTGGTGTTGATGAGTTCGCGGGAGAAGCCAACCCTATTACTAATATTATTTTTTTTGGAAAGTATGATGAAGTATCATTTGGATCATTCAAAGTTGACGTCGTATTCTATTCAACTAAGTTTATTAGTAGATGCAATTTTTTCTGTATAGTTACTCACTTTCATAACTTGGTTATTAGTAAGTTTTGTAGTAAACTATTCCAATTCTTACGATAACTATTAAATTGGGGGAATATGTATGTTGAACAAATTTCAATGATTCTACGAAAAATAAGACAAAGTAAAATAGTAATATACTAAATGATTTTGATTTACAAGACTTTTATCTTGCAAACTCTTTGAAGTGATGTCCTCTTTTAGTAACAGTGTGTACTCAACATTTTCTAAAATCCCTACTTAAAATGAGAATTTGTCGATACATAAATTTTAATGTTCATAACTAATTTTGTCTTTCTAAACTTGGTATTTTATACAGTATCAAGATCCATTTCATCTATGTTGCTAAAAAGGAAATAATTACACAGGGGAATCAAGATGTCAAACATCTTCAAATTCAAGATGTATGATGCAACATTATATTTTTATTGAATTTTATAAAAAATAATTTGAATTATTTATTCTGAATAATTATATCTTTCAATTGTGCTCAATTTGGTTGTGGCTTCAGTTTTCCTCAAATAGAACGCAAAATGCAATCTCATATTTAGGAAAACTTAGAATCAAAATTCCTCATAGTAAACTTGAAGAACGTGTCTGTGAACATTTCCAGAAAGAAAAAGGGAAGCATTTATTGGTGAAGTTGTCATTATTACTGACACAAGAATTAGTTCATGGACCCTCGCTTTTTCAAAGAAAATGTCACCATTGTTTTTTTTTTATAACACGGTATCCGGTCTAAGGACCGACTAATCCGGGGGACCAGAACCCATCGTCCACTAGCGGGGGCCCCACTTCAAGTCAGAGCTAAGCTCTGTATGGACTGGTCCATCTCAAGGATTGATCGCACCTAAGAGGGTTCGAACCTGAGACCTAGAGATGAGCACACTCCTAAGTCTGAGGCCTACACCACTAGGTCAACGGGTTTGTCACCATTGGTAACTTTTCTGCTTTTTTGTATAGTGTTGAGGGGTTCTTCTTTGTGAATGATTTCAATTGTCTATTTTTCTATTTATGAATCGTGTATCTTTTGTTTTGGTTTGTAGGTTAGATCAGTGTACTAAGTGGATGATTTTTTTCACCTAATATCATCTTTGTTGTGCGTTTCTATCCACCGTTGTTACATTCACCCTAAAAGGTGATATCCACATAATTCTTCTCAATTTATAGTTTTTTTTAAATGATTGATTGTGAGGCTATGACTTAAAAAAATAACAACATTCATTTTAATATTTGGTATTCTCCTAAAATGTTTGCAGTCATTATTTTCTAACAAATTTGAAGCAAATTTTGGTGTAATTATTATTCTTTTATGATTTTCAATTTTAGTCCATTTTTACATTATCTTTTTTCATTTTTGGTCTAAAAGGACCAAAATTGTGAGCAAAATGTACAAAGACCATTGAATGTTATTCTGCATCTTGGAGAATTTGCATAAAGAAAATATTTTCTGGTGCGAAAGTAAACAAAAAGTAGGAAAAAAAATGATGAAATCAGAGGGTGGACAAGAAGACATCATATATAAATGAAGTGTGACTAACCAAAAATTGGGGAAGGTTCCATACAAAATCTTGCTGAAGAAAATTTGATCATAAAAAATCCAAAAATTTAAGGATGATGTTCGACGAATTGACCAATCTGAAATGGACATTAACTCAAAATTGATAGTTGCTCACCAAGTGTTCGATAAATTATTAAACTAAACAAAAGCTACACCAGTTTTTATGATTTTTTGTTAATCTATTTTTTAGAATTTTGGAATTGCATATTATTTGTTTATTATTTTTTTTCAGGAGGTTTAAAACTTAAGATGACATGTGCAACACAACTAAAATGCATTTTAGATATTTATTGATTTTCTTTGTTTGATATATTTTTTATATTTTAAATTAAAATATAATGCATGATAATGCATAAATTTAAAATTATAATTATAATTTATACAACATTATTAAATATGTATTGAAATAATATTTTAATAATGTGAATACAACAAACTTTGAACCAACATGATATACAATTGTATATATATACTATTTAAGAATACATTTAGTTTATAAATTAGAATAAGAAATGTAAATATATTGTAAATATACAATATTAAAAAATGGTATAAAAATGTTTATTTTTCTTTAAATTTCACTAATTCTGATTTTAGTCCGCTAATTTTTTCAACTTTAGTTATAATCCCTTGAGTTTACCAAATTCAATTGTTTAACCTTGAGCTAGCTAAAATAGATTTACCAACTTCAATATTTTCTTCTCTAATTTCTAATAGGACGAAAAAATTGATTTTTGTCCTTATTTTCTTCCATGTTAATTATATTTTTTCGTACCCATTTTTCAATTATATTTTTATTTATTTTGCTAGATTCAATCTGATATGATAGTAATTTTTTTTTCTATAAATTGAGATTAATATTCAAGATTATAACAATCACAATTTTTCTTTCTTTTTTTGCCCTTTTTCCCCAATTACCTAAAGAATCCATTTATGCACAAAAGTTTAGTCAAGTGCAAGTACTTTGTGATAAGATGTTCATTTAAGACTTAAAAAAATAAAAATCTCGATCTGATTTTAGGTACTCAAGACTAATTACTTTGGTTCTGTCATGAAAATATTCATACTATTCACCTTATTCAATATTCACAGAAAGATGCTCCAAGAAATCTAAAATTGGAAAGTTTTGGGATCAACCAGGGTGATAGAAATGAACACAAAAATTCATACGTACATACATATATTTTTTTAAATCTGCCTCTAAGATAAACATGAGGCTTCTACATTCTTGCAAATTCATGACACTTGATTTTAACCCTTATTGTTGAACAACCAAATATCTTGGAAGTTTCGATGAATCTATTTACAAGTTTTTTTTAAAGCCGACGTTACACCTTGAGGTTCTTACTGGACGACGAAATGATTTGAATTGTATCAAATTTGAGAATAGATGCACTTAATTTCATCTTTGTACGTTTCTTTCCCATTTTATAATCATGTATGTGTCGATTTGCGTTTTCAATTTCAGTACATAAATTGATGTTTTCTTTTTTTCGATTTTGTTGTTTATTTGCTGCATGGATCGAGAGATTTTGGTCCTTCAGACACTAAGAAAATATTCAAGTTACACTTGATTTTTTGTGCCCATGAAAAGGAGAGACAAGTGCACGATTTTGGTCTCCAAAATGAATGTTGGTTGGTGAGTCCTCAATTCTAGGTTTGTCATTCCAATTAATGCTACCAAAGATTCTACTTGCAATATTAATTAGGATAGTCATCGTGTCAAGTTTTCGATTAATTGAGATTAATTTTATTATATAGGATGAAGCTCCGATGATATATAAATATTGTATTGAAGCTCTTGATACTACTTTGAATGATATTATGTTGTTGTCCGGTCCGTTATCTTTTGGATTACTTTTTTGGTGATAAGATTGTTGTGTTTGGAGGCGATTCTGACAGATATTGCAGGTTATTCCAAAAGGAATGAGGCATAATTTTGTTCATGTTACAATAAGTTCATCTCTTTTGTGGAAATGATTGTATTTTACTGAAACTTACAAGGAACATGCAGTTGCAGAATTTGGAATCCATGGATGGTTTACACAAATTGGGAGTTTTTTTTTTTTATTATTGGCTAACATCTATTGAAAATTGAAGTGAAGGATCACAAACTGAGTATAATTTTGATGTACAAATTCCGGATGATACTCTTTTTAGAGGTAGTGATGATCTGATCGGTCCTATTGTTGATAGTATTTATCCTGATTTTAAAAACATGACGGACGATCACAATTATTTGCATAACAGAGCAATTTTTAATACTATGTTGGATGTTGTTATGTCCAAAAATGATTACTTGATTCAGGTTAATAAAAATGAATCACGTATTTATTTGAGCTCTGGCAGTCCTTGCCATGCTGATTCAAATGTTTATCATCTTTCGGATATGCATACTCCTAAACTCTTGAATAGTTAAAGTGTTCGGGTGTTCTTGATCATGAACTGAATTTCAAAATTGGAACAATGATAATGTTATTTAGAAATATTTATCACTCAAGGGGTTTGTGAATAGAACCATGTTTGAACTTTTAATATTTTTTATTTTATTTTTAAAATTTTTTCCTCATCTTTTAAAGCTGAATATGTATTAATTCATTAAATCTTTAATGAAATATTTTTTTCCCAATATATAGATTGGTTATTACGAGGATGAGTGATATAATTCTTGAAGCTAAGGTTCTAACAGAAAATAATGCTGAATAGTTAATTTTGATACCTAGGCTTTTGTCAACTCCTTATGGTCATAGATTGTCATTTAAAGTTTCAACGGAGATAATTTTCATAGGTTGTTTCATATGATATGTCTATATATAAAAGTCAAGGACAATCAGGATCAATTTTTAAAAAAAAATTAAAATTACAGGACCAAAATCGAAAAGTCAAAACAATCGGAACCAATTTCAAAACTAAATAAAGTTACTGGACCATAAAAAAATTTAATCTTAATATTAATTCTTCTTTTCAAAAATTTTTCTTTAACATATCACATTGCTATGAATAAAATTAAATGTAATTTTAAAATATTAAAATCTTAATTAATTAATATAAATATTATAATAGAATGTCAATATAAAATTTAAATTTTATATTAATCCAATATAATATTTTAACATTTAAAATGTTTGGTAACAATAATGACCCTGCTCTGGGTGCAATACTAGTAAACATTATTTCGACGAGCAACAATTACCAACGAGAATAGTTATTTCAAATTGTTTAATCGCTAAGAATGGTGAATTAAATTGCACGTGTGAAACGTGGTCAGTTGACGGGTTGCTGCTAATTACTTGCCCAATATAATATGCTTCAAACATTTAAAAGAAAAAGGGGAAATTCAATTAAGTATTAGCTTAATACATAAATTCAACTATACAACTCACATCCTTAAATATTGCACATGCACGTTGAGTATACTATATTCTTGAAATATGATTTTCTATTTTAAAACTCAGTTTCAATCTTATTGGGTATTCCCTAGTTGAATATAAAATCTTCCATTTTTCTGCAGCTCACCATTAGCAATTAATGTAAGATAATTTTGCTTGATCTTCGGATCTCGATCAGTAGCCATCATTTCTTCCTTTTATTATTCGAATTCTTATATAAATCAATTTTATTTTATAACTTTTTTTTGTATTTTTATTATGAGTAGGTCTCTTGTACACTAATTAATTATAAGGTGCAATTGTACGAAATAAATAGTTTTAATGAAAACAACTAATATTGTTTAACGAAGATACTTAATATTGTTCAGTGAAAACAACTAAAATCGTTTATAAATGCACTTGAGTTGCAAGGTGTATGCACCTCACGCGTACAAGACTATGTCTTAAACATTACTTCCTCTGTCCAATTTTAGTAGGCATAAAACTTTTAAAGAGGTGCAGAATTAATTCTTTTATGTTATTTCCCTAACATTCATCTTCACTTGTGGACTAAATTATCTTATTTCCCTAAAGAAGGAATTTGAGTGACAATTTTGAAAATAAAATGATGTTGTGAGAATGTTAGTATTGTGTGTTATATCCATTTTGGGAGTATTGAAGTAATGTTGGAACGTCCAAATAAAACAAATGTTGCAGTAATCACGGGACGAATGGAGTACAAAACATAACATAAAATACCAATATTACCCTTCTTTCTATTTTACCCAACTCCCCGAGTCTCTCTCTGTTGACGTAAAACCCCCCGACTGGAGCAGAAGCCAAATCAGGGGGATATCAATGTTGTGCTGCTAATTCAAAATTTTAAATTCAAATGTGTATCTCCATATGATCGAAATTAGGCGGAGGTGTACAAGAATCAGGTAGAGGTATGTTCGATTTCGAATTTTTTGGTTAAATTTTATTTTTTTGAAAATTCACCTGTTGCTCAAATTTTTCACTTATGTAATGTGGAAATCCTTATTTTTTTACAGAGTATTTAGCGTATGGTGAAATGGATTTATCTGTATTACTTAGCTTGAAATTCGATGGTGAGTGTAAATTGATCGAGGTCAATGGGGCGATGGCCAATGTCGCTTCTGAATTGGTTTGGATTTCGAATCTGCTTCACTAGCTCAAAGCTCTCCCACTTACTCGCCCTCAACTCTTAATTGACAGCAAGGGTGCAATTTTTCTGAGCCAAAATATGGTTGTTCACAACAGGACGAAGCACATTGACCTTGATTATCACTTTGTTCGTGAGTTTGTTTCCTCTGACAAGATTGTTACTAATTTTTTTATCACATCATCTTCAACTTATTGATATCTTCACAAATAGTCTTCCTCATCCTGTCTTCGAGTTTCTACGTCTCAAGCTCTGTGTTTGCCTTCACCTCACAAAACGTTGAAGGGGTAATTTAAATAATAGGTGGGAGTAAATAATATTTAAATTCAAATTGTATAGATAACTTTAGAATAATATCTTATATTGTAATTTCCAGTGATTTACTTTCCTTGTATAACTGACAGGTATATTAAATTGTGTCAAACCGCTTTGGGAATTTCCAATTTCAAATGGCACATGAATGACACGCTGGTGAAACAAAGCCGTTTTGCATGATTTTCGGAAAAAAATAGAACAAAAATTGAGCAATTCTAGTAGTTATGGGACTAAATCATCCCAAAAGATAGTTAGGGGACAAAAATTGAGCAATTCTAATAGTTATGGGACTAAATCCTTCCAAAAATTAATTATGGAACGAAAATTGAACAATTTTAATAGTTATGAGACTAAATCGTTCTAAAAAAATAATTATGGGATTAAATCGAAAAAGGTAAAAAAATTAGGGATTTAGAATTTAATCCCCTTGTTTTCTGAATCAATAAGTTAGTACTATTTTAATATTTGTTGAACCCTTGTGCTCTCTCTAGGCTACTATGGTAACTTCAATTGCATTTTTACTTGTAACTAAGTTTACATTGGCGCTTCAGGCAAAAAAAAAAAAAGTTTACATTGGCGCTTCTAGGGAACCATGTTGAATTATCCATACAGATATGCAATAGTTGATGACATTGCCACCTTTTTATGCTAAGGTACAAATTATGACTCGAATTTATAACCTCAGAACATTGGTAGTGATGCTCTAACCACTTGAAATTATGACCTCACGGAATAAATAATAATGTTTTAACCATTCGACTCATGACCTCACTGCATATGGAACTTACACCTTTCAAAGACATATTAAGAATTTGTGGATTTTCAATAATAATTTCAAATAATCTGAAATTAACATTTAAAATTTATTAGATCAATTACTAGTACTCTTTTCAAGTTTTATTTAAATTACTAAAAGAACCTTGTGCATGATTTTGAAAAATATTACCAAATACTCTATTGGCCGATAAAAAAACAAAACCTATTTTACTGATCGAAAATTGCAAAACCATAAAAGAATCAAAATCCATTAATAAAGTGTGATATTTCACCAACTCAAAAAGATTCACAACCTAAATATATTTTGTAATTTTAATTTCAAACGATAATATTCAAATTCACACTCTAAATACAGATAAAAACTCATAGAGTAAGTTATACAAAAATTACCTAGTTATCAAGTATTCAAGCAGTCTAAGATTTCAAACAACATACCCTCCTCAAGCCCACTTAGAATTTTCTAAAATTTTGCATACGAGTGTTTGCACACAATTGAGATCCGAAGCAAATAAGTTAGTGAAACTTGTTGATTATCAGTAAGGTATAGTCATCTGCTTAATTAATTTTAATTTTATCATCAAATGTGTGCTTTTATTTTTATGCTCTTATTTACTTTTTGATTGATACATTACATATTACGCATGAAAGGAGCCCAGTTTCAAGGATTTTGTTTATGTTTTTGGAGGGGCCTTGGCCCTTGGGAAACTTTGGTCTCCATTTTGGTGGTTTTATAGTTTATACAGTTTATTGTGTCCAGTTATGAAAGATTATATTTCCTTGAAATTTCTTTAGATTGTAATTGTTTTTAGACATCTTCACCTGCAATTTTATTTTTTTATTTTTTATCGGGCAAAGTTAGATGTTAGTTGTTAGTAGTTAGTACACCAAGCACCCAAATACTCCATGAAATCACCAATACACCTTATAACTCCCATAACTCCTATTCGTTCCCATACGAATCTTCACCTGCAATTTTAATCATTATTAATATAGTAAGTCTTATTTGCTTATGTTCCTCTGCTTCTTTACTCTCCCTTTCTTGCAACTCATTTTATACCATCTCATTAATGCATATATACCTTTGCGTGGCCGGTCCTAGGAATATTGAGGCCTGAATCAAACTATAAAATGAGGCCCCCCTCACATTTTTACGAACTCAAAAATAACATAAAATCATTTTTTTTTTCGAAACAACATAAAATCATTTCTAAAAGATTAATAATGTAAAATTACAAAATATATTATCACACTTAAAATAATATAATAATTATGTCTTAATATAACAACTCATCTAACAGTTTTTGCGGCAAAAGTATTAATCAAGTCAGAATAATCAAGTTCTTCAATAATTCCTTTATCAATTGATAGCATAGCTAACCCATTCAATCTTTCCTGTGACATGGTTGATCGGAGGTAAATTTTAATAAGCTTTAACTTTGAGAAACTTCTTTCTGTACTTGCAACTATAACCGGTATTGTCAGCGTAATATTCCTTAAAACTTCTTTCTGCACTCAAGACTTAAAAGAAGAAATCAAATTAAAAATACTCATTCAAAAACAAAAGGCATAATATTTGACTCAAGCACTCTCTCAATATTTTTTTCTCATTCTTTTGTTTTTATTTCTATTTTTTTCCCAGTGTCTTCTATATTCTTTCTGATCCTATTTATCCTTTTTTATTATTATTTAATTTAGGATCTTGATTCTCTTATATTCCTTTTTTGTTATTATTTAAATTAGGATCTTCATTTTCTTATAGAATATAGTCCTTTTTAATTAGGTCAATTTCAATATTTATTTGATTAATATATCTTCTCATATTAAGCATTGATCTATTACGAATAAACTTAAGATCTTAAGTGTATATATATATATATATTTATACACGGATCGTGCAAAGATCTATATCAATAGTATCATGTGGATCTTTTACAAACACAAATAGAAGATTACTGAGAAATTTCATAGTCCATGAGTTAACCTGAAAAAAGCTTTTACGCCCAGAAAACGTCTGCGCCTATTCATCGGCATTACGGCAACAAGGGCTAGCCTTCATAGTTAACTCATGAATATCACTGGAAAGCTCAAACCTACTGGTTAAACCAACTCTACCTTTGATATATCAAATTACAGATCGTTATAGGAATATAATTCCAAATGCACATGATAGTAGAGTATATTTAAGTCAGGCCATGATTCAATACAAGTATTCTAGCCATTCCATAGAGATACGATCATCATCGAAATATAAATATAAAAATAAAATAACAACAATTATACCTTAATGAGCCTTTACCATAAACAAACTTATAAACAGATTTATTACAAGGCTACAAGGGTTGCACACAAGAGAGGGGTAGAGAGAGAGAAAAGAGAGGGCGAGTCTAAACTCAAGCGTATCTCTCAAATGAAAAATCACACCTATTTATAGATGAAAGAGTTCTACATGAAACCCCGATTTCAAAACAAAAAATAAACAGTGCGGAAAAAACAAAACCGCAAAAGTCAAAAAAGTAAAAAGTATGAATAGTAATTCCTATTCAAAAACAGTTCTTTGTCTTGTCAGAAGTAAATGATGACAAAATTTTATTTTGTCAGATACTGTAGACACATCTTGCTGAAATATGCTAAGTCAAGATCTTCACTAAATCGCCAATAATGAAGCTTGCTTTCGATGTCAGGCATCCAGAATTTATCAACGAGCCACGACACTTGCGTCTTGCACTCTCAACTGACGGACTGAATCCGTTCGGTATCCAAAGTACCAATCATAGTACATGGCGGTGATTACATTAGTTTATAACCTTTCACCCGAGTTGTGCATGAAGCGCACTTACATGATGTTGTCTATGTTGATATCAGGACCCAAACAACCTGATAACGACATAGATGTATATCCGCTCCTTTGATAGAGGACTTGAAGCTCATGTGGGATGAGGGTGTCGATGTGTATGATCTTTGTAGAAAGGAGAATTTCAAGTTGAAGGTCATCTTTGTTTGGAACTATCAATGACTTTCCCGCTTATGGGAATCTATCCGGATATAGTGTGAAAGGGGCGATCGTGTCCTTGTTGTACCAAGAAGACACATCACATTCGCTGAGTCGTTGTAGGAAGACCGCTTTATATGGGACATAGGAGGTGGTTGGACCCAACCCATAAGTACGTAACAATGGCCGATGCATTCGATGGCACAATTGAGACAAATTGAAGCACCACGTTTATTGTTAGGTTCGGATGTATTGAATGAGATGAAGAATATCGACACGATGCGGAAAGATCTTCGCAAAAGAGTGTCCCCACTAGCGGTTGGAAGAAGGAATCAATTTTCTTTCAATTGCCCTATTGGAAAGAGTTGTATGTTAGACACTTCATTGATCTAATGCACATTGAGAAGAACGTTTGTGTCGACTTGCTCAACACTCTCCCTGGCCGATAAGAAGTCCAAGGATGGTTACAATGCAAGAATGGATATGATTGATATGGGAATAAGAGCAGAATTAAAACCTGTGCCTAGAGAAAGGGTCAACCGTTCTTACCTCCTGCTGCACACACCTTGTCCAAGAATGAAAGAAAAGAGTTATTTCATCTGCTAAAGGATGTGAAAGTACCAGAGGGTTATTCCTCCAACATACAGAGACTTGTATCAGATGATGGCGTGAGACTGATGAATATGAAATCGCATGACTATCATGTCATCATGGAGACTTTCTTGCCCATTGCAATACGTTCTATCTTGCCTGAAAATGTGTGCATGACCATAACAAAGTTATGTTGGTTCTTCAAGGAAATGAGTAGCAAGGTCATAGATCCTAGAAAATTGCTTGGTTTTTAGAGGCAGATTGCGGGGACTCTCTGTGAGCTTGAGATGTATTTCCCTCCATCATTTTTTGATATAATGGTTCACCTAACAGTTCATTTGGTACACGAGACAAGGATGTGTGGTCCTGCTCGTATGTGATGGATGTATGGTGTAGAGAGATATAAGAAAGTGCTCAAAGGATATGTGATGAATAAGTCCAGGCCGGAGGGATGCATTGCAGAACGCTATTTAGTAGAAGAAGCGAAAATCTTGGTGCGAATTTATTCCGATGTCGATACAATTGGACTTCCAGTTACGGTACACCAATAGGATGGATGGTGAAGGCATTACGTGGTCAACTTTGTAAGTGTTAACATGGAGGAACTAACACGGATGCACTTGTGCGTGCATTTTCAACACACGGTCTATGTGCTTCCTTTTATTGACCTGCACATGCGATCACTTGCTGAGAAAAATCCCACCAGAGATAGATCATGGATTGAAGTTGAGCACAATCGCACGTTTGTTGACCGGTTCAATGGTTATGTATCAAATATGTTGTCACGGGAAATGTAATCAAGAAAATGAAAAGAGTTAAGTGGTTATCCGTAATGCCCGATAGACATGTGTATTCATACAAGTGTTATCTTAGCAAATCGGATATACATTTTATACCGAGAGATCATGATGCCACAAGTACTATGCGAGAATAGTGGAGGGTCCATTATCGCAAATCGCAGTGGATCAATCAAATACTACTTACTTTGGATGATTGTCAACATTTGAGAACTTCGACTATATTGTTCACCGTCAACCAATCTTCGAGTGTAGTTGGGTGAGGATCCTAAACGGGGTCCAAGTTGAAAGTTCTCGGGTTCGTGCACGCGTTGATTTGAAGAATGTGGGATCTGAGATGACCCACTTACATAATGGCGGTCAAGCTCAATAAATTTTCTATGTCTCCACCCGTTAATAAGAAATGGTCCATTGTGGTTCATCAAACAAATTTAACAATAGTTTCCAGATTAATGACCATGTCGATGAAGATGTTGACACAATTGATGATCCTTTTCAAACTTCACTCATTCATACCATCTTTTGATGATCCTGCAAATCCACGCCCATACCAGAGAATAATTAGAGATGAAGATGAATATGGCAATCCGGATCTTGTCAACATTTATGGTCATGAACGAGAAAGGTCAACCAAAAAACGAAAAAGAAAAAAAAGTGCTAAAAAGAAATGTACGACTTTTATTGAATGTTGTTTTTCTTCGCTATATTAAATGTTGTTTCTTTTGCTTTATTAAATAAAGTGAACTGGATCAATGTGTTTAGAGGCAAATCGAGATAATGAACATTGTGGACATTTTGTGTGTTGCTTTATTGAAGATATAATACGCGCTTCTCTAACGAACATTTCTCTCAATGTAAGTCAATTTATCGATTTATTTAAATTATTATTGATTGAATAAAAATTCATACTATATTGATTGATTCGTTGTTTGCAGTTTGTCTATGAACGTGAGCTCAATTCTTACTCTAACAAAAGACTGGAGAAATGGAAAAACAATTGGACGGGGTACCTTTACAATCGATTCTTATATTCATACGATATTGAGTGATCGTTGCTTGAAATTTTGGTAGCATGTAATTAAATTATATATTTGTGATGATATATATTTCATGTTTTTGGTGTATTGGACGTATGTTTATGATTGTATGTTTATTTATTTCATGATATCGATGTGTATGTTTATTAATTTATTTGATGTTTTGGTATATATATATGTGGTATAAATTTTGGTTTATGGTTTTATTATAGGATTTTTGGTTTATGGTTTATGGTATTGGATGTATATATAAGTTTTGGTTTATAGTTTTATTATAGGATTTTTAAAATATAAATTAATAATTAAAAAAAAAGATATTGGACAGCGGTTAATAACCGCTGTCTATGTAACATAATAAACAAAAATATAAAAAAAAATTATGTTAGACAGCGGTTATTAACCGTTGTCCAAGTGAACTCTTGAAAAGCGGTTGAAAACCGCTGTCCAATTGCGATTTCTTGGATAGCGGTTTTTTATCAGCTGTCCAAGCTTGGACAGCTGATACTTGGAGAGCGGTTATAACTGCTCTCCAAGGTCATTTTTCACAGTTGTCCAAGCCCAAATGTGTATTAGTGTCCCTTGATAAAAAAAAACACAAAGATATGGTCTGGAAATGGGTAGATGAGTTGAAATTTCCCGATAACTATGTGTCCAACTTATCTCGATGCGTAGACTGGAAAAAATTGAAGATGTTAGGGATGAAGAGTCATGATTGTCACGTGTTCATGCAGAGACTACTCCCAATTGCTTTCCGTGAGATTCTGCCAGCTAAGGTTTGACAAACTATCACTGAAATTAGCTTGTTCTTCAGGGAGTTAACATCGAGGACCATTACTGTGGAAAACATGACTCGATTGGACAATGATATCCCAGTGATCTTGTGCAAGTTGGAACAAATATTTCCACCCAGCTTCTTTAATTCGATGGAGCATCTACCTGTCCATCTTGCATATGAAGCAAAAATTGTTGGTCCAGTACAATACAGATGGATGTATCCATTTGAGAGGTAATCTATTTAACTCATTTTAACTATTTGATAATTTATTTAATTAGACAATTCAACTCACCCATTCAATCGAATTAAGTATCTTCTCAACTTAAAGTTAAGTGTGGGTAACAAAGCACATGTGGAAGCTTCAATTGCGAATGCTTATTTAACAAAAGAAGCATCAATGTTTTGTTCCCATTATTTTGAGGAGCATGTGTGTTGGGGTTATACGTGAAAGTATGCTTTTACTTTGTATAACGTATGTATTAAACACTTATTTACTGAAATAAATTGTTTATCACTTTTGCTTTAAATATGATTGAATGTTATATATATTTATCGCAAACCGTTCATAGCACGTGTTACATTGTAGTTAACGTGGTGATACAAGATCACAAAAGATCACGTTAACAGTGCCTTGTAAACTAGAAGATTTGAATCTCTTAATACAAATTTGAATCTTTTGCTTTTGAAGTTTAATTCAATTAAGATTTTAGAAAATGAGTTTTGAAGGTGCATATTTACTTATTTTGGAGTTTGAAGGTGCATATTTACTTATTTTTATTTTCAGCTGCAAATTCTTATAAAATTTATGCATGCTTGATTTGTGAAAAAATATTTTTACATAGAACGTTGATTTAAATTAGTCATTAAAAACCTACGAAAAATTGGGGTGTGATAGTAAAACTATCTTTAATAATTTGATGAGCTATGTTGGGAAAGTTTCTGATACTGGATTGCTGGCATATCTCTCAATGATATATCTAATCTTGCTAGATAAGGAGTTCAAGAGAGAAGATAAGGAAATTATAAGTTGATATGTCATTTCATGACAATTCCACATACTAACAAGGTCAAAGGGTAGTTGATTTACCCATTCCAGATCCCACATATACCAGACATCAGACTTCTGCATATCCAAAACCACCTGCGAAGAAACCGCATAATGTTGCCCCAGACGTTGGCTACATTCCTCATAAAAATTCTTTTGTGACTTATGTCACACTGTCTTCTGGATATATACAGACACATAATGATATGCTACAGGTGTCTATCAATGTCTTTAGTCCAAAGGCAATTTTTTTGGAGAATGTTCATTTTTACTCCAACAGGGGGAGGACTTCCTAATGTTGCTCAACCTGGAGAAAATGTAGATAATGGAGGAGGTGGGCTAAGTGGAGTTCAAGCAGATACATATGAGGAAGAAGATAACACTGACAAGCTTATTGATAAAGGTAGAAGCTGCTTGAGAAAGAGAAGAAGAGTTACAAGTCTGTATGGTAATTTGAACATTTGAGGAAGATGGTAAAAACATACAGATAGGGAGAGTTCTTGAAGATAGGGGAGTATGTGCAGATTTTTAAAGATGCGTGTGATATGATCAGCCAAATCCTCTCCTCCTAGTTCTGTTTAGAATTTTCTTTCAATGTTTATTGTTGTTTGTTAGTTTTTATTTAGTTTAAAAACTTTATTTTTTTTGCACCAACTATTTTTGTGTTTTTAAAGTTTATCTGAACAACAGTTGTTTAGGTTGTTTGAACAAATTTGGACAAAATACACTTTTGGTACTTTGTATATTCTGTTTTATTTGGCTAGTAGATTTGCTTCATTAATCTTTTGTTTTTACTTAACACATATTATTGTTGAGTTTTCATCAGGTGTGTTGTAGTAGAACTGCTAAATTGGGGGAGATTATTGATGTTGACAGTTTGTTGTACAATATGCTGGACAACATTTCTGATAACATCTGAAATTTTATCCCTTCTCCTAACACTAACTCTTGTTTATATGTTGTTCCTAACACCTTTAAATGCTGAATGACGACCTAGAAGATTTCAGATCGTGCAGTGCAGATTCGAAGAGTGAGTTAATAGGCGCATCATGGAAGAGACTTTCAAGCAAGATGAAGTTAGAGGGAGAAATGTTTCTAGGTCCTTTCAGACTGTCCAAGTAGTTTAGATTGCACTTGTGTATGTTTCCTATATATACAAGCTGCAAAGATCAACAAAAATAAATGAAGTAAACAAGTATCAATCTAACGAGTGTTCTAGTACATCTAGGTTGATAGGGTCATTACTTGCGTGTTTAGGTTGCGGGCACTTTCTTGCTGTCTTGTTCTCTGTCGCAAACTGGGGAATTGCTATCACATTCCAAGCAACAATTAGTTTTGTTCTTAGATTAATTAAGCTCAAATGAGATCAGTCTTTTGTCCATAGAATAGATAATTTGGTTGTGTTACACTAAATCATTTCTAGATCTTATAATCATTGTACAAGATCTATGTTTATGTCACTGATTATTATAGTGAGTACTTTCATCTTGAGACACACATAGACTAATTTAGCATATGTAAAGTTTTGAAACCATTTGCATGTGTTTTTAAGTTTTTCGATGTTTACTGTTGTGTGATATGTTATAATTAATATTTTACACAACATCTATAAAAATCACCAACACACACTTTCAAACACGAATTCAAACTGCCATGGTTGCCCAAGAAAGAGATGACACGCATCCAGGAGACGACATCACACCAGTTGGTATTCAAAAAAAAAACCCCAATAGATAAGGGAACTTGCACTCGCTTATTCAGAAATACCACAATATTGTGACTTAACCACCTGAAGTTATACGAGTTAGGATTAGAAGATGATACACGAGAAATTTTGATGACAACATTCCCAGAGATAACATTTTCACAAGCAACGAAGTCAATAATAAACATACAAAATTTCCCATTAATCGTGCATATGTCGATTGGAATATCCAATTCCTCTTGTCATAGGTTTGTTCGGTTTAGCATAGCAAAACAACCGAAGGAGCATGAACAGTGGACCTATATTGCTTGAAGATGGTATTTTGAAGCGTCAATGACGTGTTCTTCGTCCAAAATGGGTGGACCATCATAAGGGGTAATATCATCACCCTCGAGTAGCAGATCTCAAGAAATACGAAGATTCACACATTCATTCTTGCGATGGACTGTGTCGCCACAATTGAACAACGACCTGACATTGCAAAACGGGTAGGTAGGCTGCCTCAGCATGTGTAAGCAAAGGCAACGGGGGCGGTAGTCGGGGATGGACGATGGAGCAGGAGACATCATGTTGGTGAGTATCCTTAATCGTCTCGGGATGGAATAAATAAACATATCCTAGAATTGAAATCTCAACCCACATATGTAACGAGAGACATGTTGAGATGGCATCTCTTATCTATTAATACACATCAGTAGTTAATAAAATTCGAAAGAATAGGTGTCGATTGTACGCAGATGTCGAAGATTCTAATATTTTTGGTATTGCGTCGCATCATAATTCAGGGTCAAAAACTCTTTTGATATATATTTGTAAAGCTCATCCTAGTTAAAAAATTCGGCCTTGCCATCTTAATGGTGGTCTTGCTTGAGGTGTCGCCATAAAGCGGTCACACGACAATTAACTTTTTTTTGCCACCAAGGCGACTCAGCGTTTGGGCGGAACCGCTTTGAAGTCGAGCAGGTCGCCAACCGTGGAAAACCAGTCAACAAAATCATCCAGCATGTCATTGCCATTGAGTTTTGGGCATCTAGGAGGAAACGTCGATGCCTATGTTGGGGTTATACTGAAAAGTATGCTTTTTACTTTGTATAACCAAACTGAATTTTTTATTTATTTACTGAAATAAATTATTTATTACTGTTGCATTAAATATGAATGAATGTTATATATATTTACTGCATACCTGTTCAATAAATAATACGTGTTACATTGTAGTTAATTTGGTGATACCAGATCACAGAAGATCAAATTAACAGTTCCTCGTAACTAAGTACAAATTCACAACCTAGATGGAAAATGAACAAACCATCATGAAACGTTGAAGTGTAACGCTCAGATTGACATGTCTTGACCAAGAGATTACACTAGTGCATTATGATGCGCTGAATAGGACCTACAGGAGGATAAATTCTACGGTACTGAATATACAAGAATTAGACCTCAGTGGTTCGTTGTTTCTTAATCTCCGTTCCTTAAATAGAATCGTGTGAAATTAATAACTATTGCTTTGACTTATGTTGGGAAGAGAATCAACGCGATTCGATACCTTATATCTTGGGCAATATTATTAGTTACACGACGATTGCTAAGATTTAATACGGAGAATCGTGTGCAAGTACGTCTTGCTTGATTTGTCCCCTTGGTGGACTCAAAATCTTTATCATACCAAATCTTGCAAGTGGAAATTTATTTCCGGTATGGATAATAATGTTGAGTTGTCTTTACTCCAAGGACAAATATATTAATTAATATAAAGCTTGTTCAGTGGCCTAATTAATTAGTGTACTAAGATAATCTTAAACACGGGAAATAATGACCGGGAGCCATATTATTGTGAAGTCGTAATATGGGTTAAGATGGATAGTTCAATATTAATTTTATAGTGGAATAAATTAATATTAATGGGCTTGAATAATATTTGGCTAAATATTAAAGTTTCATAGCCCATTGGAGGTCCAATCTTAATTCTCCTAAAGACCCCTCAAATAGCCCAATTAAAGTCCAATTAATGAAAATGAGAAGAAAATATTGTTGCCTTATTTTTCCAATATTTTCGAAAATATTAAGAGGAGAAAGAAAAGATTTTATGGAATAAGTATTCTTGAGATACAAGTTTATCCCATAAATTCAAGAAAAGTCAAAGATATTTTTTCCTTCCCTATTTAATTGAAATTTTCGAAAATTAGAAAGGCAAGAAGGAGGAGAAGATTTTGTTGGGAGATATTTTGGGAAATAGAATATATTAGATATATTCTAGATTGTATCTTGAGGAAGAAGCATTGAAATTTCCCAAAGACCCAACTAGGTCAAATTTTCGTCCCCCCCTGCTCTATAAATAGGGGATGAATTTTTCATCCCCAATGCAATTCCATGTGTTGGTCATTCTGCTTTCTAAACAACTACGTAGGGGAAAAAGAACACAAGGGGATGATAAAATCCTAGGTTTTCGTAATAATGATATTTTTCCTGCTAATCAACTATGTAGGGGTAGGGATGCTCCATGAACCGCAGGTTCGCCCGAAACCCGGTTCCAAAATTTCGGAGGTGGGCAAATCAACCGAACCGCGGTCAAGGCGGTTTGGTTCGGTTCAATTCTCGAATCACGGTTCAGTTCCGACCGCCCGGTTCGGTTCGAACCAACCGGTTGCTTTTTTTTTTTTTTTATTTCTTAATTTTTTGGATCTAAAATTTGAAAGAATGTAGATGAGAAATTTAATTATTGTATTATTGTTAATATGAGAATTTAAATTAAAGATTACATTACAATAATTAAAAGTTAAAACATAACAATAACATTAGTAGACAATACCAAAATGAACTTAGAAATAATTGAATGAACTATTATAAAATACAAAATACAAAATACAAAAAAATAGTAATTCTAACTTAAAATAAGCTAGTAATCTACTATTACAAATTAATTGAACTATTACAACTTTACAAATTACAAAGTGAACTATATCGAATTAGTAATTACAATTACAACTTAAAATTTTAAACTTTACAAAATAAATTTGGGGGGAGGGGCGATTTAAAGAAATTGACTTGAGCTTAAATTTAAGAAATAAACTTAGAAATTCTAAGTTTGAAACTTAAAATTAAGTTGCCTACGTATCCAAATAGGAATCAAAGTCCACGTAGTTCTCTTAACCTCAAACTTACCTCGTTGATTTGGATCGATTCGATTCTTCATGCATCACTTCCGGTGGTAGTTTCTTCGAGCTATCTTGATCATCATTATCAACAAATTCTTGACTTCTCTTTTTAGGCTCTTACCCAATCATCAAGCAAGCATTGGTTTTCCACGTTTTCAACGGTCATATTCGATCTCGTTGCATCCAAAGTGTAGCCTCCCAAACTAAAAAAGCTTGTTCAACCAAGAACGGTTGAGGCGGAGATGCAAAAAATTTCTCTTGCTAGCATTGACAATATTGGATAGATATTTTTCATCCTCGACCACCACTTTAGTATATTAAAAAGTAGCGTTGTCTTCATCTTCATCAAGCCGAACAAATGAAGAGGATAAATAATGATCAAGTTAAATAATAAGGGTTAGAAGTAGACCTTGGACGTTTTTGAGAACGTTCATCATAAAAAATCAAGTAATATATCTTCTTCTTGACTCATAGAAGAGCCACCACCACCAAAATTTTCTTCAAAACCGGACCACTATATTCTCTAAATAAAGACATTAAAGAACTTTAATCCGATTACCAATCTCCTCCTAATTAGGATATACATCATCTTCACCCATGACCATATGTCTATTAGGAAATAAATAATTATAATACATATTTAACATCATTATTAATCCATCCAATCTTACTCTGATCAAACACTTTAGCAACCAAGAATAGATCGAATATTTGTAAAATATTTTTTCCATTTTGCATCATAGAAAGTAGCACCACTTAATAAAGGATTTGTAATATTTTCATTTAACACATGAGCAACTTTAATACAATAATCAAGCGCTAAATTACACGTAGGATAATAAACACCGGATAACACTTTTTTTGTGGAATCATTAAAATTCCCAAAATTTTACACAAAAAAGAAGTGCATGAATCCCAATATTGAGGATATAAACGAATACCACAATTTTCTTGAGTAAAAAATGTACATAAAGCGTCTTTTATAATCCATATACTCCTTTAACAATTTATACGTGGAATTCCAACGAGTTGACACATCAAGAGAAAATTTTTTGGGATGCATATTGTATGTTCTACAAAAAACTTTCCATTTTTTCAACAATTTTGAATGTCTCGACATATAATAAATAGTGGATCTAATAGGACCAACTTGTTCTTTCAAAGCATCTAAACCATCTTGAACACATAAATTTAAAATATGACACATACATCTAACATGAAAAAATTTTCCACCAAGATATGGTTGACAAATATTTGTAAGATCTTCAATAGTAAATTGTATTTTTGCACTAAAGATTATCAAAACCAATAGAAAATATTTTTTTAGTAAGAGCATACTCATTTAAAATATCATGCAATTTATCTCTAATATTAACGGCATTGTGTTCCGTATCAAAATCTCTATAAGCAATCAATCTTTTGTTAAGAGTCCACGAACCATCAATCCAAGTGCATGTAACTCCTATATAACTATGCTTTTGAAAATTATCACTCCAAATATCCGCACATATACTAACTTTAACATTTAAATCGGCAAATAGATTAATCAAAACATATTTATACTCATAAACAACTTTAGCAACATCACGAGTAGTAGTATGATGACGTGAAACTTTTTTTTGCACGGGTTGAAGACCAAGGTTAACAAAATCATTCCAATAATGAATTATCGGCAAATTGAAAAGGAAGGTGTTGTGTGCACAAAATTTAGCTAACAATTTTCTATATTTCATTTGATCAAATGTAAATAGAGAAGTGGGGTTACTTACCTCGCCTTTGAACTCCACCACCGCCACCCACGACGAAATCCACGGTTGTGCTTGGTTTGAACTAATTCCAACTCTATCCTGATGAATTTTTTTCAAATGCTTCTCGAATGTTCCATATCCTCCTCATTTGACAAAAGAATATATTTTGTCACAATAGTTGCAATGAACTTTAATAGTACCATCCTCGTTGATCACTTTATTAAAGTGACGTGCAAAAATATCCCACTTAAGTTGAGCTCTCGACTTGGAGTTGGGGTTGGAGTTAGCTCGGCATTGGACTCGGTTAGGGTGGTTTTGGCTTTCTTGAGTAGGACGTCGTGGACCTTGTGGTATAAAGATCATCTTCAAGAGGATTCTCATAACCGGACCAAGTGTGGCCTCAATATCATCTAAACTCCACTCGACGGTCACGGTGGATGTGGGAAGACGAACCAAGAGGAAGAAAAAGAAGAAACCTTTACCCTTACTTGCTTTTTGATGGCTTGCCATAATAATAATATGTATGTAAGTGTATATGTAAATAATATATGTATGTAAGTGTAGTGTAATGTAATATGTATGTAACTATATAAGTATAGTGTAATATACTAATATGTAGTATAGTACTATAGTAGTATACTAGTATTAGTATAGCGTAATATATAGTGTATATAATATATAGTGTAGTATAAATATAATATGTAGTGTATGTATAGATTAGAGTATAGTATGATATATAGTGTAGTATAAATATAATATGTAATGTAAATAATATGTAAATAATAAACTTTGAGAATTGAAACAGAGTTGAGACTTGAGAGTTGAGAGAGAGATGAATAAACTTTGGTGTGAATTTTGGAGTGAAATGAGTTGGTATTTATAGATGAAATATTGAAAAAAAAAAAAAAAAAAAAAGCAAAAAACCACGTTTCAACCGAAACAAAGGCGGTTCCTGTTCCGAACCTACGGTTCTTTCATCTCTTTGATCTCAAAATTGGATCTCAACGACTCTTTAATCTGGGCCGTTGGATCTCAACGCCAGAATTTTTCAAATTTTAAAGCCGGTCCTGCTCGAACAAGCGGTTTCGATTCGAACCCGTGATTCGATCGAACCTACGGTTCTTTCTGAACTTTTTGCTAGGAACCGAACCGTAACCAGGATTTGATTTTTGATTCGGTTCCTGAATCGAATCATGAATCGTGGAATCAAGCAGGTTCAAAAAAACCCAAGTGATTCGCTTCAACCATGCCGGTTTTTTTAGCATGCCTATGTAGGGGATGTAAATACTAAAAACTAAGGCAACATTAGTGCAACATTAAGGGAAAAAGACCCATAAACCATAGAGTTGTATAAAAATAAAAGAAAGCCCAATAAAATAAATAAACGTAATCTTATTTTATAATAAGAGAACTGCACTCATCAAAAGTTGACAAGTGTCCCCTTTGCTATGCTGCCACGTGTTGTCTCAACAATTTTAAAATAGTTTTTTAGTATATTATTTTTATTGTTTAATTTTAAATCAAATCTTCAATAAATCATTCCATCCGTCTCTTCGCATCTTCTCCTCTAAAATGAGCAAACCTAATTTTGGGATGATACGCAATGAAAATTTGACCAAATCCGATCGCGAAAGACACTGCGCGTATTGCGGCGGCGTGACGACTTGGGTGTCGAACAGGAGGCCGCGCACGGTGGTGGTTTTACGGACGATGGTAATGGAAGCGGCGGATGCGACGACGGATCCTGGAACGGCGACGATGGTGATGGACGCGCGAAAGCGACTAGAGAACATTGGCGACGAAGAAGGACGCGGCGGATGCGACAAGTGATCCTGGAACGGCGACGATTTGCTTCTGAACGAACCGCGATTCAGATATATAGATCGACGATTGGGCTCTGTAAGTTTTCCTGCAACTCTATAGCATTTATGTCTAAGAGTGTCCCGCGTGTTTTTTTTTTTATTGTTATTCCATAGATTTCGAAACTTTAATCTATTAATTTTTCTGATATATGTAGTGAGTCATTTAGCTTATCTGAATACAGACTGAATTAATGGATGAGGCCAGCACATTTTGGAATCGAGTTTCGAAATATTATTCAATTCAAATTTGTCCTGAATGTGTATTTGGTCGGAACCGCTTATATTCATCGGCGTAGTTTAACCTCTCAAAGCGTTATGTTACAGGTAAGCCGTGTTTTTTTTCTGCGATTATAAGTTTTCAAAGGTATGGTGCTCTGATCTTGGGTTTAAATATACAGGCTGACTTGAATGAGGAATATTTTACTTCGCCTATAGAATAGTCTCTCACTTTCATCATCGTTAGTCTTCTATTATCGCCTCAAATAGGTAAGTTAATTTTTTTGTTTCGATTCTTTTGCTTTTCTTATAACCCATTTATTAAGTGAAAATACTATACACATTTCGAGAGAGAACGTTGATTATTCTGCAGGTGAAAGACTTCATACGTGTTCATAGGTGTTCTTGGCTTTGGTGGCTTTTGCTTTATGTTGAGTGTAAGTGAGTAGAATAACTCATTGCCTCTGATTAAATACTAACTTCTGATATCTGTATTCTGTATTACATTAATGTCATGATTTGGTTCTTTTGTTTATTTAACAGGACCACAGGATATCCGGTAGTTATATTGTTTATTCTACATAAACTTTGTTCCCTTTCTATAGATATATTACATACACAAGAATTAAAAAAAAATCATGTATCTAAATTTGATAGTAGTCTTTAAGCTATTGGAATGATATGAGCTTATCATATTATTTGGTGATTTCTTGTGCTTTAACTCAAAGTTGGGTTAATGCAAAGTTACTGCCACTGGTGAAGCAGGCTTTGCGCTTCACAAATTATATATTTTACCCAAAATAAGGATTCTTAATTTGCCCAAAAAAAGAATTCTTGTGTGGAAAATGTCATGATTCCTCTTATACCAGGGAGTGTTAATCATCTTGAGTTTATAATTTTGTTGAGGCATACTTGGTTTTCTATTTCCAATTTTCCACAAGCTTAGTCTAATAAGAATTAATCTGGCCTATAAGACTCACTCGATTTCTTTTAACACAGGGTTTTGTTAAATTTTGCATTATAATGCTCCTTTTTAATCCAATCAATGAGAAATTCTTCTTGGCTTGATTCTCATTCGCAAAGGTAAGCAATTGAAAAGTGCTTCTTCACTTCTATCTTAATCACATAAATTGATTCTTATGCCTCTTCCCTCTCCGTTAGTGCAGGATCCGTTGGCATAGATGCTCACTTAATCTTTCGGAGCTCAAAAAAGAGCCTTGGTGGGGAGTACAAGCAAGACACTCTTTTTATATGGGCATAGTAAAAGAGCACTAAATGCATCCTTGCTGCATATTCTCAACAAATGAATAGCTCTAAGGATGAGGTGAGGTTTTTTTACTGTTTTTACCGAAATAGGAAAAGCATCGTCGTCATCTATTTGCGACAATCAAGTTTGCAAATCTTTGGACATAACACCAGAAACAAAGAGAAATTGCTTAGATTTTTTTTTTCATGGGTGATGGAGAGAATGGATATAGTCCTCAAATATATCTATATTGGATATCAAAAAGTATGCATGTTCTTTTTTGCTATTTCTGTAAAGTATGTTGATTAACCTTTTCCATACACACAAAATTTTGTTGTTTATGAAAGTCATCAATAACAATATGATGTATACAATATATATATATTTTTTCATTTCTTTTTTTTGTACTTCATTCTACAAAGTGTAGAACCAGTAATAAGTGAATATCATTCTTGATGTTGGTGAAAAGCATCAATAGAATGAATCAACTTACAGGGCATGACTTACAACAAGGAGGGAAGGTTCAGCGGCTCAACACGTCAGATGGACTTGCTGAAGTGCTTCAAGCAGCTTTAGACACTGTGAAATGGCAGGTCTGACACTTGATTTTGTGTCATCATTTCATCCCTCTTATTTCTTGAAGTTTCTCGCATTATGATTTTCAGTCTCTCTTTGAGTCGAACCCTTTAACCTCATACCAGAGATATTGTTATTTGTTGTCAACTTTGGCATAAATGCACCTTAACTAATCTAATCATGTTTTCTTATTTCGTGTCATACCTGATTCTGCTTTTCCAAATAGGAGATTTTAGTAGTTGTTTATTATCAGATTAGTATTTCTATTAATTAGATCTAATTGGATTGTAAGAAATTTAATGTATTATGAAGTTATGCTTTATTTGATTGCTGATTAATTGGTGAGATATCACATTTAATGGCCTATAATTGGTTAATTTTAGTTAGAGAATTTTAATTGAAGTAGCATTAATATAGTTGTCTTGGTTGGAGAGTTTAGATTTAGAATGGTTAAATTGTGTATAATGAATTGATGGACATAAGAGACCATATGTTAGTAGAAGTTCATTTTATCAAAGGTACAATTTAATCATTCTTTACATTTTCATTTGTTCATTACCAATGAAAAGTCCATAGTCCGTTAGCCTTTGATTTCATCTTTCATATACTATTCCCTCAAAAATTTAGAATTTATTCTTATTGTATCTGCATCAATGTGAGTACTAATTGGTGTTCAAGGTCCGTGTAAAATCTTGGAAAGTCATGTGTCTTGACAATCAACAACGTGTCAAATATCTTAATGAGCAGTTCTGGTATCAAACATTTGACATTTTCCTAAGCGCTCATTTTTCTATAAATTAAGGTTTTTTGGGAACATGAATGCTACTCAAACTGTGCATCTTAGTTTTTGTGTCATTGGGAGTAAGTTAAAGCTAAAATACGACCAAGAAAATTTCCTAGGATTATTATTTATCTAGGAACATGAATGTCTAACAAGCACTAGACGGACTCATGGTGATTTTGATAATTTGGGCCCGAATCTTGGAAAATCGTTAAATATTTTAGGACACACTCAACCACACAACCAAATAATAGGTCTTCATGAATAATAAGCGGAGAAACTATACAAATGATAAAAAAAAAAAATCACTGGACATATGTTTAAAGAATAATTTTCATGTTTCTTTCTGCACTTGAATCTGCAGAGCTTAAGCTTAGTTAACAGGGGCTCGAAAAATTTAGAAGGATGCTGACATAACAACTCTTTCATATATGTACACACACATATTACTCTCTATGTAATGAATCCTGATTTATTTGTCTTTTTATTGGTCTAATGTTATGATCTTGCATCTACGCCTTTCACTTTCCTTCCCATAGTTCTCACTCTCTCTCTTTCTCTTTATTTTTTTCTTTGATGCAGGATTGATTTTTTATATTTGGATAGTGGTGTTTTATCATAGCATGTATGTGTTGAAAGGATCATGGGGTGAGGGGTGTCGAAGAATGTAAAAATGAAAGTTTATCATCATTGGTATGGAATATCCCAATGGTTTAGGAAGATTGGTTGCTTTGGTATATTTATCAATCAAAATTTTACAGTTAAGACTTGATTAATTTGTTCCCGTGAAGCTCGGAAATGGGGGTCGCTACTCGCTATTAGGTTTGTGCTTGATTATGCTAGAAGACAAGTCGTAGAATAATTTTTTAACACTGTAAATTAAAGTAGCCGTAAAGAAAGTATGCAAAATAGATTTAGAATCAAATTTCAATTTAATGCTTGATTTACTCATAGGATTTTTTAAGCTTTTTTTTTATTTTAACAGTTCAATAAATTTTATTAATGGATAAAAGTATAATTAGATTAATTTATATAAATTTTAACAAATATGCAAAATTATTAATTCATATTTTCAGCTTTTATAATGTTTTTACTTATTAAATTAAATATATTATGTAGGTCCCTAAAGGCCATGGAGACGTAATCTAGAGGAGGGGTGAATAAACTTCAAAAATTTTTTTAAATCAGATCGTGTGTGATTGCGGTTTGCCTAATCAGTCTGCAAGTTGAATCAGTTTGGTGATATCCAACTCTTGATCGTCCGAGGGCGATCGATTCGGTGTCTGTCAGTTTAACCCGATTGTCTCTGAAAACTAGTTTATACCCGTGTGAAAAATCGGTTTATAACAAATCGATTCCGGGTTATTTTCAATTAGATGACTCTGGAGTCAATCGTCGACGATGAAACTTGGTGCTAAATTGATCCTAACTTTCGAAATATGTATGCAGATTTAATCAAGTTGTGTGCAATAGTGTAAAACAATTAATCAAGCAGGTAAATACACACAAGATTTATAGTGGTTCGGACAACCAAATCCTCGTTCACTCTTCCCAATTCATCTTGTATGTAGAACAGATTTAGCGATTGCAATATCACCATTATCGGCCACGTAATATATGTACGTTCTTAGCTACAATGTTATAATCCTCACCGCCGACTAAGTCGGAAGCAAGTTAGGAAGGCGAATTCTCTCGCAGCCCATATATTCTGCCTTCATAGTAGATGTCGCAATTGATGTCCAACGCTTGAAACCACGAGATCGATTTTACTACCTAAAAACCGACATGTACCGAGGTTGACTTCCCTGTCAATTCTCGCAACCTCCAAAATCGAAATCGTAATACATTGCTAAGCTAGATTATCATCGATGGGTAAAATAAAACAAGGTTTATTTGTCCTTCGGATACTTAAGAATCCGCTTAGTTCTTTCCCGTGGCTTTCATTGGATTTGCCCGAATCCGCACATACACTTATCGCAAAAAGTGATATCCGGTTTCTTTGGCAATGATATAGTAAAGATTCAATAAGAGCCCTATATTCTTTCCGATTAGTTTTCGACCATTCTCATCCGGATCCATCTTGAATCCAAATATCATAGAATTCTCGCTTCCCAGGTTTTGAACTCCAAACTTAGCCAATAAACTCCCAAAGGTACTTCGTCTGACAGATGAATATCCCTTCCGTACTTTGCTTAACTTGTAAAACCTGCAAAGTAACTCATCCTAATCATGACATCTCGAACTTCCTCAGATCAACTTTTCAATTTTTTTACATAAACTCTTGTTGGGAGATTCAAGATTATGTCGCCCACATAAATCAACCATTAGAATATCTTCTTCATCTTCTATTCGGTAAGGTTCTCATTAACTATTCCTTTAGTGAAATCACCGCCTATCAAGAACTCGGTAGAGTGTATCATACCAAGGTCGAGGAGCTTGTTTCAGTTATAAAGAGTTTTTCTTAAATCCAGACACCTGGTCGCTTTTTTCAAAGCCCGAGGTTGTTCAAACATAAACTTCCTCAAATAGATCCCGCTTTAAGAATGCACTTTTACATTCATCCGATACACAATAAACCCTGCAAAGCAAAGATATGCAAAAAAAAATTAATGGCTTCTAAAGTAGCGAACGTGCAAAAGTTTCATCATAATCAATTCTTCCGATTGTGAATACCCCTTTAGAACAAGTCTTGCCTTATTTAAGGTTATGACATTATTCTCATCTCTTGTTCTTGAATACTCACTTTGTGCCAATCACATCTTGATGGGTTGGTGCAATCCACCGATTCCAAACTTGATTCCTTTCAAACCGTTTCGAGTTCTTCTTTGCTAGAATCCAAATTTGCATCTTGTAGAAACTTCTTCTACTTGGTTGTTCCTTCAAAGAGACGATAACAATAATAATATACACTTTCACCAACTCGATGTCTAGTTTTGACTCTATCAAATGGATCTCCGGACATCGATCGGTTGGATGGTTGGTTATCCGAGTTCTTTTTTATGATTTGTATCGGTTTGGAGAACATCGTCCTCTTCGATAAGAGTTCATTACTAAAGTGATTGGGAGTGGTGCAAAATTATGATCCACTTGGCATGGACAAGTCTCAAATTGATGTTGGACTCCATCATGTGTTGATGTCCGTCTGTAGAACTTCGTGTTCCCTCAATCGATGATTCAATTGATATCGCCTCTTGCCGCATCACTTCTTTCATCGACAACAGTTACGCACCTTAGGGTCCGATTGACCTAGTGAATCGCCAAGATCCGAATATACACCGCTACGTGTTCCATCCTTTTCTTTGATACCTAGTCGATCTATTTTTCTCGCATCATCGCACGGTTGAATCGGGTATTTTTGTTCGTAGAGATGATTTATCTTGTTCAAGATGTTTCATCAAAGACCACACGGCGTGTTTCTTCCACAACTAGAGTTCACCTCGTTGTAAACCCCGAAAGCGCTTCTTTGATGAGGAATATCCTAAGAATATACCCTCATCCGACTTGGCCTCAAAAGTCTTCAATTGACTTCTTCCCATTATTGTGTATGAAACACTTGCACCCAAAAAAAAAAGGAAGTAAGAAACACGAGGTTTTTTGCCCTTCCACAGCTCATATATGGTGTTTTGTAGCGAGCCTTAGTCGAGAGCATCCGTTTCCGTGTGTGTATGCGAGATTGATGGCTTCCTCGTAAACGACTTTGGTGTTGCGTGTTCAAATAACATAGCGAAAGCAGTTTTCCTTGAGTGTTATGTTTCTCCGCTCTTGCTACACCATTCTGTTTTTGGGCGTTTCTGGTACCGATGTCTCATCTTTGATACCAAACTTAGTGCAAAAAGTCAAGAATAAAAAGAGTTCGGGATCAGAAGCTTATCCGACCGTTTTTTCACGATCTTGACACTCTTTTCGTTTTTGTAGTTTCTTGAAGCGACTCGTATCTTTGTTGTTGTCTCATTCTTCTTATACAAGAATAGAACCCGTAACCTTGGAATAATCATCCACGATTACCATAAGATATTTCGTCCATTGAGATCGACCGTGTAATCGGTCCAAATAAGGCCATATGGAGCGATTCTGCAATATCATTGATCTTTGGTCCAGGGATTCCTTGAATGAGGTCAGAATCTGCTTTTCCCTTTTGACATGCACGACATTTTTATTTGATCCTTAGAGAATACCTCATTCGGAAGACCCTCAACCAAATACATCCTTGCTATCTTGTTAAGAGTTTTAAAGTTCGGATGATTCATTCTCTTGTGCGAGCCAACTTTACTTTTTGGAACTCTTAACAATTAGTACCATTTCTTGGACAACCGTTCTAACTGGCCAGATAAATCGTACCTTTCCTTGAACCGCTTTAACAAGATCCGTTGAGTAGCTCGATTTTTGATAGTACAATCGATCGATCGAGAACTCAACACGTAATCCGTTGTCGCAGAATTGTGGAAACCGATAACAAGTTATGCTTTAAACCTTCGACATACGAGACTCCAAAGAACTCGCATGCATCATCATTCTCTAAGGTTAAAATCCTCCGGTAAAACTAAAGTTATCATCACCAAAAGAGTACACGTGAGCTTCTTCAGATAAGAGCTAAGGAGATGTTTACTTCCAATCATACGCCTTGAGCATCCACTATAGATGTGTCGATAAATTGCTTGTACACCTCATTTGTTATTAAACCCACGCCGAACCTCGCAATCAAATCAGTTTTAGGTAATTCCTTTTGATTGGGTCCGATGGGTTAGAGTTGGTTTAGGGATCCATACAAACAGAAAGCACTTATTGTAATCGATGATCGGGAAGGCCCGATTTGTCTCTCATAAACATCTACATAATCATACATCTCTTCATATGCATTCCGATCAATATGATTATTTGTTTGAGCTTTGGGTGAATCGTAAGACTTGAGATTTTTCCTTCATAGCAGTTTGTCTTCTTTAACCCACCCGGGGCTCAAAAAGAAGAAATTTCTAGGATTTTGATTATAAGGGTAGTACGACCGCTACCATTAAAAGATTTATATCTTATCGACATATCCGGTTTCAAAGAGCTTACCGATTTGCCTTACAGTACTTGACCGATTAGTGTAGGTCCTTAAACGTTTCGCGAGGCGTAAGTCTGAGTGGCGGGTGAATAGACCACGAAAACTTTTTAGTGCAGATCGAAAAGTGAATGCAATAGCCCGATCGAGAGGCTGTTGAATCGGCCGATCGATATCCAATCTTACTAATCGCCTGGCGCAGATGATTCGGATTCATCACTTAACCGACAATGCTAAGCCAAATTTTACCCGTGTGAAAAAATGAGGTTTTATCAAATCAGATTCCAAAGTCGGTTTTTCAACTAGTTGACCAAAGTGTCAAACCGACGATCGTAAGCTTGGTGCAAAGTTCGATCTTAACTTTGAATATGTATGGCTTTAATTAAGTTGAAAAGCGATAGTGTAAAACATTTAATCAAAACAGTAAATGCACACAAGATTTATAGTGGTTCTGGACAACCCGACCCCACGCCCACTCTTCCCCTATCACAAGGCAAGGCAAAGAACTAAACCAACCCGACTTAAATTATCAGTTAGTCCAACACAAGACACCAACAGATATTTAAAGAGTTCTCACTCAACCCGATCCTTAAATCGTAACCAGAAACCCTAGTCCTCGAATCTTGCTAAACAACTTAACCTAACTTTGGGTTTTGGGTAAGATTGTTTTTGTTCCAACTTTGAAATCTTTCCCTAGTTTTTAAGTAAATTTCATCGCCTAGATGAAAAGATTTATGTCTAAGAACTATGAGATGAATACTTAGAAAATAATCTTCAAGTTTGTGTTCTTCGTGCGGAAATTTGATTATAGCTTGAGCTTCTTGATAGTTTTAGATGTCTTCACTCAAGAGTAATCCCATATTTATAGACCTCAAATCAAAGAGCCGTTGGAGAGCAATTTGAATTTCCGCTATATTTGGTAGACTTGCAGGATTAATGTGACGTCTTGAGAACGGCATGGTCGAAAAGCGTGAAAATAATGTCTTTTATAGCCGCTTTTGAGAAAGAACACCAAATCCCGTAATTCTCGGGTTCGATCATACCGTCTTTGTTCTTATTGGTTAATGAAGCACTTTTCAAAAACATGTTCTACCAACTCGGGTTGACATTCTTCTTGTTCGATCATAGACGTATGATTTGGTGAAACATTAGTTTTCACCGTGGCGACTTTGATCGATCCCATTGATCGATCTACTGATAAGTCTTCGGTGCCATTGTCTTAGCTTCAACTAGCGGACTTCAATGATGTCGGGTCTTCTACCGATCTTCCGAAGTCATCCTCGATCTTCAAGTCTTCTCCGAATTTGAACTTCATGACTTCACCGAGATATCGACTTTGTCGATCGATCCGATCTTCTATCCTTCCTCGCTTTTCGGCGCGTCGGATATCACCGATCTTTTGATCTTTAGATTCGACTATACATATTGAGGTTCCCCTCAATATGTGACCTATCTTCTACATCGGTTGTTCTATACAATAATTATCAACTTGTAATCTTATAACGGTAATAAAACATCGATCGACCACTTGGTCCGATTTGTCCTATTACATGTGTTTTAGAACTTTCATCAAAACTCTAAATTTCCCAACAATTTCCCTTGATGAAACTAAAACACTTGAAAACCAAGCACAATTGATAAATATAGAACAATAAAGAGCATGTAATCGTAAGACAATGAGATTTTGTCTTAGGATCGGGAAAATAAACTTTTCTTTCATTAGATTTATCGATTACATATTACATCGGAAAAAGTTTGAGTTTAAAAAACAAATGATCCTAAGTAGTCTTCGATTCTTCATCTCTTGGCTTATCCTCCTTCGCATTTCTCTTTGATCCCGAGGATGTTGAAAATCCGATATACCTTCCATTTAACATCATTGATCTGCCGAGGATCGATTATCGCGAGCTTTGCTTAGGATGTTAAAATAGAACCTTTGAAATGCCAAATCATTAAATGAGCCATATCCGCATTCTTCGAGTAATCCATCACGTCATACTCTTGGCGAGATATTTTTAAATTGATTAACTTGCCTCATTTTCCGGATATTTGAGAAAATCTGGTATTTGTTCTCCAATCGGTTGAGGAAATCAAGATCTGGTGATTCTTCTCGGGAACAAGATCTAGAAACAAAAGCATCCGAAGCCATTCCTTCGATCTTATTCCATTCCTCAAACTGTATCGGCGTATGCGGCCCGGTTTTTCGGAATGATTTCATCAACTCTTCTTTGGCAACAGGTTTTGATCCAGATTTTCCGACTTTGCCTTTCTTTGCCCTCGACCAGTATTTCTTTTTCGATCTTACGCCTCCTAATTTTTTCCGCCTTCTTTCTTCTTCACCGATTCGAGCTTCTTGACCAATCTGCCTTAGATGTTTCTCAACCAGTTTTTATCTACCAGATTCTGGCTAGTTGTGCTTTGTGGACTTTTTAGTCCGGAGTGGACCGTACAAGTTCTCGATGTCCCAAAGACCAGCCTAACTTTTCTTGCCTTTTGACTTTTCCATCTTCCTTTAAATTTCATTAAAGAAAAAGATCCGGATGGTCTGATCTCGCCATAGATTCAACCCCATGAATCGGTTCTTACATTTGTTACGATAGGTCACTGTTGGTTTCTCATCATCTTCCCTTTTTGGTTTGATCAAAAAGAGCTTTGAGGTGGAATTCGAGATCCAAAGTCGATCGATATGGCTCTTTAAGATCTTCAACAGATAAACCTTGAGCTTGAGTAGATAGATTTTGAATCTTTGAAATCATTTCGATCTTGATTCAATGACGATGAGAGGGTAAGAATGAGTTTATCAAGTTTTTCTTCAGCCATTTCAAGCTTTTCAAGGACCGTTAGAAGAGAAACTTGTTGTTGATCAACCCGAACTAGCTTTGTCGTCAATCGCTTCTTAAATTCAAAGATCGGGTTGGTCACGGTTTGAGAGAATCGATCTTTTGATTGCCTCAATCTGGGAAATAGCCAATTCCGCTGATCCGTTATTTCTTTGAGGCCAATCTGCCTCCTCGCCTATTATGTTGCTAAGTTGATTAGCCAACACTCCTCAACTTCTTCTTTCGTAAGATCTTTGAAACACGATCCGATCTCTGAATTTGATCGGTGGTGATGTGAGTTGCGAGAATGTTTTTAGGTCACCCGATCATTTCCGGTTGTTTGCGCCTCCGATTGGGTCATGAAACGCAACACTAGTTCCACTATCATCTAGTAGCTCCCACATCCTTCATAGATCATCTTCTTTAGGAGTTTCTTCAATAGCCTCCAGTTCAACTTGTTCAATTATCCCCAAATTTCTGTGGGATCGAGCTTTGATCGATTCAAAGAAGCTTATCATTTCGGTGGTGATCCTGACCAGATTTCTTCATGTCGAAATCAAAATCATGAATGCATCAAGACCTCCCATCCGCTTCTATAATGATCATGAAATCGAGAAGCTCTTCAACCCGAGATCTTTCCAAAGCAGGATCTCCATTACTTCCTCTCGAATAACAGGATGGGCTACCAACTCGATACAACTCATCAATATCGCTCAATTCGTGATTCTCGACCATTTTCCTGATGGTCTTGGATGATCCGGACTCGTGAATTATCTGCTCGGATCGACCGTGTTCCGGCCGGATGAGATGTAGAGTTCCGTGGTGTCCGGAAAGAGGTGGATGCTGATCGATTGTCGAACCCCGTAGAGGTTCTGTTGAGCGCTAAAGTACATCCGGGTTTCAAGCCAGATCTTCGTTCGCGAATCCGATGAACTTTCGTGTTCGCGAAAGAAAGCGGCGGAGGTATGAGAAATATGCTCAAGGCCTAGAAGTCCGAGGGTGAATCACCAGATTGAGAAAGCATGAGATCGCTCGCCTCTCGCTTCTTCCTCGAATCGTTCTGGCGAAGCTCTCAACTTGAGAAGCCGCGTCGTTCGATTTTTTCACCGATCTTCACAAGATCGTGTTGATCCGCACTCCTTCTTCATCTCGACCATCTTCCGAAAAAGAGTATGGTGGCCCGCTTTGCTTTCTTCGCCTTTTCTCCCGAGCCTTTACCGCTTTCTTTTCTTTTGGTGAGCATCCGCTGCGACGAATGCTTCCTCGTTTCTTCCTTTCTTAACCTTTCGGGAGGGCGGGCAACATATCATCATCCGATGGTCCATATATATATGGCAAATGTTGTTGAGAGGAAAGCCTTATAGACTTCAAATTGCTCGATCCCATTTAGCATTCGACATCTTGTCCTTCGTAATGACCGCAACCTTGTTGAGATTGCCGATTCTTTTCTTCAGATAGACTTTGCTATCATCATTAACTCCAAAACTTTTCATGTTCTCGAGCGTAATAAATTTTCCTTGAAGCCAATGCCAATTAATATTTTGAAACTTCTCGATGATAGCAACCATCTTATACAATTTAACAGATGTTAATGATCTGGACCGAACGAGATACCCATTATTGTTTTTTACGTAATGTCAAATAACAGACGGTATTTTTTCAACATATGCCGATAAAACTCAAGGGTCCGGTGTTTATCACCTCTCAAGAGTTCATTCTCGATCAACATCTTCATTCTCCTCAGAAGGAGCAGAGAGATCTTTCCTTTGGGGCAGTTTGATAATGAAAGGATATCAAGATTTGAAAACTCTAATCTCCTCTCCATTTCTTGAAGAAATCGGTTCATCTCGAGATTGTCCGTGTCCACCTTCAAATTCCTTAAGAATTCCGATTACCTCATCTTTGACATTCGATTGCATTAGGAGCAAAGACAAAGATTTTTCAAGACCTCCCTTCCTCGTAATTTTGTTCAACCTCCATTGATTCTCGATCCCGTAAACACCAAACTTTACAAATTTGTCATCGACAATTTTGGTTGCCGAGATCCGCATAGTTGCACATAATTTTGCCCATTCCGTGAAAGGGCCATCTACAACAAGATAGACTCGATTAAAATTGTGCATAATCATAAAGATATCATATATTGATTATCAGACCTATTCTCAGGCCTAGTAATCGATGAAAACGTGCGGATACCAAGAAATAATAAGGCATATCACAGAATAACATAAATAGACGTAATCTATATGATCAATGGATTTTAGAAAAGTAATTCATCAAATAACCAGAAATTACCAGATTCTGCTTTTCGGAAAAAGTTTGAATCGCAAGAAAACACTTTGAATCGCAGAAAGGTAATTGTGAGTTTTTAGAGAATAAATCGCAAGATTTTTAAGAAGAAGAATACTCTGGTAGGGTTTTGATGAAACTTATAAGATGAAGGAGGGAAAATCGAGATTAGAAGATCAACCGTTTGAAAAGGTTAAACGATCCAGATTGAGCAGTTTTGATCGTGTGGTCAGAAAATGCACATACGATTGCCTTTTGGATTTAAAAACACATTTTGTGGCATTTAATACATGTACCCCACGTCCGCATTAAATATTTTGCAGGATATACGTCACAAAAGTAGTGTGTACAGTAAAGTCAAATATTATCGATAATTTCAGATAAGTAAGCGGAAAACATGGAAACAGAAATGTGTATCTGGTTGACTGATATTGTAATCGATCAATACCACTTGTAGATGTTGATTCCACTTGTTGATCTTAGTTTTACGCTAAATCCTTATAATTTCCCAACCGGCCCTTTTTCAACTAATCCGCTTTCACTTTTAAGGCCCGATTTTTTCTTTTCTCGATCCTCCTCGGTGGGTTGAAGTTCCTTCAATCGTTATTTCGATTTCTTATTGGTGATATATCCGATTTGTTGAAGCATCATACTCAACTGTTCTTCCTCATCCGATCGCTCTTTATCTAATCAGATTTCATTGACCTAATCTGATTCTACTCAGACCAAGCCAATTCTTGGGATAAGTGTTACCGCCAAAACTTAGTCTTGAAGAAATGAATAGTTATCTCGATTCCCTAAGTTGTACGATTTGACATTTGTAATAATAGTCCGGATACTTCCGAAATGTCAAATCGCCAGAAATTTATCCAATTATCGATTCGTGTTTCCCTACACGTCGCCGCTTGTAGTGCAAATTTCTCTAAAAGACTTTGAGAAATCAAATTTGCATTTACCCTTCTTGGCCTCTATAAATTGACCAATGATTTACACAACATAACCCATTCATCATACTTATCTTCTTTTGTAATTCATGTATTCGGTGAACCCTTATTTTACGGTGAAACTTCCTAAGAAAAACCTTTACCCCTTTTCCAATGATTTGACTTCTCAAATCAACCTCAAGTCTCTTTATTCTTTGCTTTCATCGTCATCAAAGATTACACATACAATTATTTAAAGCTTCTACCACCGAGGCGGGCGGATCTCGCTATCGCGAATCGAAGAAGACACTTCTCCCAACCGTATGCACTTGTGTGTCTATCGAGATGACGGAATTAAGATCAACAGACTCATTCGATATAAAACATGAGTTTGATATCTGATCTTGATCGGACAACAACCCATCTTCGTATATCAACTCAATTTTTCATCTCGACACATGTGGCCATATGATCTTTGGATCACTTTCTTGCACTTGTGTCCCCATTTAATGTACTGTTGGAGAGCCCATTGATTTCAAATCTGGGGCTCTGGCTTAGAAATCCTTTCAACGCCGCTCTCGCCTCCTAACTTCAAGCTCTGAGGGTGGCTTTTTAGGATTATTTCAAAGCCTTCACACACACTTGTTAAGTGGGGGAAAATGGGAGCATCGATTTTTAAAATCTCTCTCCCCAATTTCTAGGTTAGGTTTAGGGTTTAGGGTTTATGGCTTATGTCTTCGACCTCCTGGTCCTTTTGTACTTGTAACTTGTAATGTAAATCGACCTTCGGTCTTTATCAATGAAAATTTCTATTATTCCATTGTTATGTAAATTTTATTTTCTTATGCGATGTAAGCTTTAATCTTGTGAATCTTGCTTGTTGAATATCGAAATCGACTTACAAAGTATGAAATAACCAAATTGATTTAATCGGATAATCCTTTAATCTGATCGATTCCTTTAATCGATAATTAGAATAAATCGATTTATTTCATTCTCATATCGGTTCCTTGATCGGATCTTCCGATCGGTTGAGATACCAAACTCAATGATTTATCTTAATCTGTTAGTCTCTTAACCACCGGTTTACGAGATCACCCAATCAAACATTTTTTGGTGTTTTTTCTCCAAGATCCGAAGCCCTAGCTCGTTGCACAATTCTCTGAATCGATCTCATTAGTGGCTTGGTTAGAATATCGACTTTTTCGTATATCGATTATGAATCTTTTCCATTCGATATTCTTAACTTTCAACATGATCTCTTATAAAATGATGTCCACATCCACATGCTTGCATCTTGTATGTAGAATAGGATTTTGAGTGATTGCACAAGACTATTTATCACGAGAATATATGTACATTCTTAGCTACAATGTTATAATCCCTCACCGGCGATTAAGCGGATCGGGTTGGGAGCAAATGACTTCTGCAGCCATATATTCTCGCTTCATTAGTAGATGTCATGGCCGATGTACCTTCTTTGAAAACCACGAGATCGGTTTTACTTCCTAAAACGACATGTTCTCGAGGTTGACTTCCGCCGATTACGCAACCTCCATGTCGGAAATCGAATACCCACTAAGCTCTAGATTATCATCTCGATGGGTAAAATAAACCAAGGTTTCATCGTCCCCTCAGATACTTAAGAATCCGCTTAGTAGTCAGCTTCCGTGAGTTTGCATTGATTTGCACGAAATCGCACATACACCCACCGCAAAAAGTGATATCCGCTCTCTTTGGCAAATCGGTATAAGTAGAGATCCAACGGAGCCCTATATTCTTTCTCGATTGGTTTTCGACCATCCTCATCTCGATCCATCTTGAATCCAACATCATAGGAATTCTCGCTTCCTTACAGCTTTGAACTCCAAGCTTAGCCAATAAACTCCTAGTGTACTTTGCTTGGCGATGAATATCCCTTCAGATTTTGCTTAACTTGTAACCTAGAAAGTAACTCATCTCGACCCATCATGGACATCTCGAACTTCCCATGCATCGCCTTGTCAATCTTTCACATGACTCTTGTTGGGAGATCCAAAGATGATGTCGCCCACATAAATCAACCATCGTAATATCTTCTCCATCTTCTATTCTCGGTAAGGTTCTATCCACTATTCCTTTAGTGAAACCACTTTGCCTATCAAGAACCGAGAGAGTGTATCATACCAAGCTCGAGGAGCTTATTTCGAACCATAAAGAGCTTTTCTTAAACGGTACACTTGGTTGCAGCTTTTTTCAAAGCCCGGAGGTTGTTCGACATAAACTTCCTCTACTAGTACCCGCTTAAGAATGCACTTTTACATCCATCTGATATACGCGAAACCTCTTCATGGGAAGCATATGCGTAAATAGGCCATCGGCTTCTAGGCGAGCGATCGTGCAAAGGTCTCATCATAATCAATTCCTTCCGACAGAATACCCCTTAGCAACAAGTCTTGCCTTATTCCCAGTTATGACATTTTTCTCATCTCTTGTTCTTGAATACCCACTTTGTGCCAATTACGCCTTGATGAGTTGGTCCGTCCACCAATTCCCAAACTTGATCTCTCTCAACTGCTCACTTCTCCTCGCATGGCTAGAATCCGACTTGCGTCTTTGTAGAGCTTCCTCATCGTTGTTGGTTCCTTCATGACAGATAACAACAATACATGGCACTTTCACCAACGATGTCTAGTTTTAACTCTATCGATGGGTCTCCAATATCGGTCACTTGGATGACCGGGTTATCCGTGTCCTTCTTTTCTCGACTGCGTATGTTTGGAGAACATCATCCATTTATGATAATAATTCATTACTAGAGATCGGGAGTGGTGCGAGTTATGATCCACTTGATAAGAACATGTCTCAAATTGATGTTGACTCATCATGTGCTGATGTGCTCGCTGGGAACTTCAGTGTTCCCCCGAACCAGTTGGGTTAATCTTGATATCTCGGTTTATGCGAACTTCTTCATCGACGAGTTGTTCGTACCTTAAAGGTCCGATTGACTGGTGAATCACCTAGATCTGGAATGTATACTTTATTTAGTTCTCGATCCTTTTTCCTTGATCATTAGTGATCTATTTTATGTGCATCAGTCTTGGTTGATCTCGTCTTTATTCTCGAGGCGATTTCTCTTGTTCGAAGATGTTTCATCAAAGACTACATGGGTGTTTCTTCCACAACTAGGGTTAGGTTCGCTAAAACCCCGAAAGCCTTGGTTAGATGAGGAATATCCTAAGAATATACCCTCATCCGACTTGCCTCAAAAGTCTTCAACCCATTTCTTCTCATTGTTGTGTATGAAACACTTACACCCAAAAATATGGAAGTAAGAAACACGAGGTTTTCTGCCCTTCCACGCGTTCATAGGGTGTTTTTGTAGTGAGCCTTAGTTAGAAGACATCACATTAAAGGTGTGGCATGCAAAGATTGATAAAACTACGCTTGACTTGGTATTGCATGTTAAAATAACATAGTGCGAGCAAACTTCTTTGAGTGTCCTGTTTCTTCGCTCGCATCTCCATTCTGTTGTGGCGTTCTTGCAAATTAGATGTCTCATGTTGTATACCAAACTTAGTGCAAAAAATCAAGAATAAAAGAGTTCGTAAATTTCATGCACCTTTATCCGATCCGATTTTCACTTACAATCGACACCCTTTTCATTTTGTAATTTCTTGAGCTTTTTCGGGTATCTTTGTTGTTGTCTCATTCTTCTTATTTAAGAATACAACCCGTAAACTTGGAATAATCATCCACGATTACGAGTATATTCATATCACGAGATTATTATAACTGGTCCAAATAAGTCCATATGAAGATTCTTGATAATCTCATTGGATCTTTGGTCCGTGGATTTCCTTGAATGAGGCTTTAACTTGTTTTTCCTTCCGACATGCGACATGTCCGATCCTTAGAGAATACCTCATTCGAAGTCCTTCCACTAAAGACATCCTTCTTATCTTGTTAAGAGTTTTAAAGTTCGGATGACTCATTCTTTTTTGCGCAGCCAATCGCTACTTTTGGAACTCTTAACAATCGTGCATGCATTTCTTGGACAACTGCTCAATCTGGCATGTAGACCGTCCCTTTCCTTGAACCGATTAGCAAGATCTCGCTGAGTGGCTCGATTTTTGATAGTGCATTGATCGATCGAGAACTCAACATCAATCCGTTGTCGCATGAAATTGTGAAACCCGAATAAAGTTATGCTTTTAAACCTTTGACATACGAGACTCCAAAGAACTCGACATCATCATTCTCTAAGGTTCCAAATCCTCCGTAAAACCAAAGTTATCATCACCGAAGAGTACACGCGGGCCATTTTGTTCGTAAAGAGCTAAGGAGATGTTTGCTTCCAAATATGTGCCTTGAGCATCCACTATCGATGTATTGAGATAGTTGCTTGTACACCTCCTTTGTTGGCCGGACTCACACGAACCTCGCAAACCAAATCAGGCTTTAGGTACCCCCTTTTTGATTGGGTCCCCGGGGCTAGGGTTGGTTTTAGGGATCCATACAAACAGGCACTTCTATTGTAATCGATAGATCGAAGGCTGATTTGTCTCCTTAAACATCAACATAATCATACGTCTCTTTATATGCTTTCTCGATTAGTATGATTATTCGTGTGAGCCTCAAAGACTTAGAAGACTTGGGATTTATCTTTCTTTGTTTGTCTTCTTTTAATCCAAAGGTGGCTCGGTCAGTGACCCTAGGTTTCGATTTAGAAGGGTAGGTACGATTGCTACCATCAAAAGATTCATATCTTTTTGGCATAGGTGGTTTTTACATCTTACCTATAACTTGCTTTATTATGCAAATTGTTGATTGGGTCTCGATTAGATTTACCTTCGACAAAGTTGTCTTTTTTGATACCTAATCATTGATCGGGTTAGGGTCTCTTGAAAGAACCCAGTTCTTCGCTGATTCCTCGGTGATGCTTTACCCTTTTGATTAGACACCGCCTTTACTTGCTCAACAAGTCTTTTTTCCTTATCAAATACAAGTTTAGCTTTTAGTGTATCTTTAAATCGAAACTTCGTTTGATTACACCTTTTTGAAGTGAATCAAACGGGGCTTTTGAGGACGAGAAGGGTTTTCATACCCAAGTCCCTTCTTGTTAGTCGGTGTTTGAAAATAGGTGTTCATATCTTGAATCGGTTTTAGATGACTTCGTGAAAACCTCTATTTTCTTGCATAAACTATCCTCGGAAGATTTTAGACTCTCGTGTAGTCGGAATAGCTCATCAAATTTAGCTTGAAGGATTTTGAAATCATCGAACTTCTGTTTGTTGATTGCTAGGCGATCTTTGATCCGCTTCTCCCCGATCGAAAGATTTAACTTTTAGAATGTTAAGTTCCTCGATTTACCTTCGAAGCGGTTTAGTATTTCGATTCCGTAGCTTTACCGAGATCGTTCTCTTTTAACAAAGTGATTATTTCGATCCTTAGCTTGTCATTCTCGAACTTCCACTATTGTATAAGTGTCTCTTTGCATTAGAGATCATCAAGCAATTGCTCGAAAGGGTGTGGAAACGAAGCGAAAAGGTTTGGAGGTTACCTCGTATTGGTCCTCCTGGCCATCGAAGCGATTTCATCGCCATCCAAGAGAATATCGGATCTTCATTCTCGTGGAAGTCAATAAACTACTTATCGACAGAAAGTCTTCTACAGATGAGTACCCGAATCCTCGGAGGCGACAGATAAGTCATCAATTCCGGATGTGTCGTGACGTCACTTTCTGTCTCTATATCGTTGCTCTCTTACCGTTCGCTTCTCTTCTCTTTCTTTTGGTGTCGTCCGCAAAATCTGCATTTGTAATGACCGTTTCTCACATAGGGGAAACACGCTCCACGATCCACGAACTTTTTCTTCGGGTGAAAGGCTTCCGTTTTGCTAGAATCTATCGGGTGACTTCCACTTCGATTGTAATTTGAACTCCTTCATCGATTCAAGTATCTCTTCTCTCGTTTGTCGATCATCTCTTTTCTTTTCTTCTCTCGCGATCTCTTGATCATCGGATCTAGTTCTTCTGAGATCCGTCACCGGCCTCCTATCTCTTTCCCTCTCATGTTGATAATCCTTATAAAATCTGCGATACTTACCAAGTTGAATGTTTGATTTTTCAAGTTTCTAAGCAAGCAGAGCGATCTTCTACCTTGACTTATTATGTTTCCAACAGTTCAAAGGCCTTCGATCACCAGCTTTGGTTGCTTTAAACGCAACTAATTTAGATGTTGAGGCTTCAAAGAGGGTCCCTCGCCTTCATCTGTTTGTCCTCTTTCGATTAAGTCGAACTCGTGAGCTTTAAGGCTTAGGAACAAGCTTACTTCGGCTTCATCTTTGAAATGTCTTGGCAATCCTTGATTCACCGTGACTTTCATGTCCCATTCTTGGTGAGAGATCTTAAGATCTTGTAGTTGATATCTTTGTCCGACATCTCTACCAAGTTCTCGTAGCTTATTTATTGACATAGTGATCCTTCCATCGAGCTCGTTGATGGTCTCGTTGGGCAACATCTTTAGTTTTTTTCGAACTTCACCAGGTTAAACTTGTAGTCGATCGCCTTTTGATCTCGATCGTTTCCTTCGCATATCTCGACAAGAGTATCCCACATTGCTTTCGCGGTTTTGAGATATTTTATCTTCTCCTTGTGACTTTATCCATCGCCTTCATGATTATATGCCCGCGATTATATCTAGAGTATACAACTTTCTTTTCCTCTCGCATCCATCAAGGCCGGGCTTTTTTTCGCACAAGACTTCCCGTAAAAAACGGATCTCCTCCAACCGGGTTGTTGTCGGATATATGATGATGGGTCCTCGCTCAATGACTTCCATCATTTCGTCGCTTATCGATCCTAGATGGTTTTTCACATATATATGGCCCAATCTGCATACTCATCAATTGAAAACTTAGGCAAATCATGATACATACGGATGTATTATCCATGCCGAAAGTGATTTTGGAAAAACGAATGAGTTTTAAAACGGTTTTTCAAGATCTGCTCAAATGACCACAAAGATTCTTCCTCAAGAATCGATGATACTCAAAGCCGTCCGGTCCAGAGAACCACCGCTCTGATACCACTATGTAGGTCCCGAACGGTTTCGTGAGGGCGTAAGTCTAGAGGAGGGGTGAATAGATTTAAAAACTTTTTCGCGATCGTGAAAAGTAATGCAGCTTAGCCTCATCGAGTGTTGAATCATTGATCGACATCCAACTTACTAATCACCAAGGCGCATCGCCCTAGATCTATTAGTTTAACCGATCATACAGAGCCGGGATATTTTAGTTTTGATGAATTATGCCAAAACATTATCAACTTCAGGTTATTGAAGCTAATTTACGTATAACAAGTCGAGGGGAACGAGAGAATGACGAGGGGAACTCACTAATCGACGACGATGATCGAAATGACATAAGGTCATAGCATTTAGACCGACGAGATCGATGAGTTGATGAGTTCCGAAAGTTAACTCAATACGAAATATGCAAAATCGTAAGAGAAGAAAAGTTGCTACCGATCGTAAGATCGATGACCGTAATGCAGACGACGATGATTAGAAGAATACCGAAATGAGCATGGTGATCGTAAGAGCGCATGTCGATCGAAAGAAACCCACTGTATCGTAAGAGAAGGTTGCACGATCGAGGAGGAAATGCATTTAGACCGACGAGATCGACGTGATCGAGATCGAGATATGAAGACGGAAGGTGATGATCAAGACCAGACGCGATTGAGACCGATGTGCTAAACCGACATGATAAACCCAACGAATCGGAATTCGGCGCAACTCGAGACGCTGATCTGAAGATAAGTTGATCTCGATCAATGAGCCGACGACGCAAAAGAAGAAACAGATAGCCCGAGTCAAAGTGACTAAGGTCGATGTCTCAATTCAGAAATCAAATCCTCCAAATGGAGTGTCAAGATGCTCCGACGATAAGGTCCACAAGAGAAGCCCATCATGAATCAGATCCCGAGGCTCGAGAAACCCGAGGTTTTATGGAGAATCGAGACTCCTGATAAACCTCAAGACTCCAGATAAATCAAGACTCAAGATGTCTCTCAAGACACCGAGACTTAGAGAATCCCTAATGATTCCAAGGCGAGGAATTCGAGGAATATAAATTTTGTTAGAATCACCGACGTGGACTAATGAGAGGAGAAGACAACCAAATGAAGAAGTCAGACTTACAAGAATATTATGGATTTGAATGTGATTCTCTCCAACGGTAACATTCAAATCCACACTATAAATACAAGGTATTTCATCATTCTAATGTGGATACGCGGAGATTATAGCACAAGATGCTTCAGAGCCAAAAAGAGAGTTATACCCAAAGCATTTTCACCCTAGAACACAAGTCCTGTAGAGATATATAAATATGTTCAAAAGTGTTCTAGAACCCAATCTAAGAAACCCACGATGTATCTAGCTTAGAGAGATTTTCTCAACCTTAGCATTGAGGCTAAACAAATGTAAGGAAAATCTCAACCTAGTTGAAACCAAACAAACCTTACCCAAATCGGCCGGTTAAGTTTGGCAGGTGAGTGTGAACTCGGTAAACATCTAGCAATCCCGAAGGGAGGGTAGGCAATCCCGAGTGAGGGTGATAAGTCCCGATGGAGTGTGAACTCAGAAACATCTGTGTAGCAATCCCGTGGAGGGTGATAAGTCCCGAGGCTAACCCGTGAGGGTGATAAGTCCATTGGAAGGAATTTCCCAGAATGCGGAGAGTGGATGTAGGAGCTTGAGTCTCCGAACCACTATACTTTTGTTGTGTTTTTTATCTTTTATGTTCTTATCTTGTCATATGCATTTGATTATAAGCAAAACACAACACATGAGCTTAAAACGCAAAAATAAGAATCACTCTGCCCTCACCCCTGTTTTATATGCATCGCACGAAATGCTTGCTTCCGCACGCGCAAAATGGGTTTTTCACCGGGACCATCAGTGCGGAAGCTAAATTTTACCAGTGTGAAAAACCAGTTTTATCAAATCAGATTCCAAAGTCAGTTTTTCAACCAGTTGACCAAAGTGTCAAACCGACGATCGTAAGTTTGGTGCAAGTTTATCTTAACTTAGAATATGTATGCAGCTTTAATTAAGTTGAGTGCGATAGTGTAAAATAGTTAATCAAAACAGGTAAATGCACACAAGATTTATAGTGGTTCGGACAATCAGTCCTACGTCCACACTTCCCTATCACAAGGGGCACCAACTAAACCAACTGGACTTAGATTATTGTGTTAGTCCAACACAGTACACCAACAGATATTTAAAGAGTTCTCACTCAACCGATCCCAGAAATCAGAACTAGAAACCCTAGTCTGAAATCTTGCTAAACAACTTAACCTAACTTTGGGTTTTGGGTAAGATTGTTTTTGTTCCAACTTTGAAATCTTTCCTAGTTTTTAAGTAGCTATCGGTAGATGAAAAGATTTTAAGTGCTAAGAACTATGGGATGAACACTTAGAAAATAATCTTCAAGTTTATGTTCTTCATGCGGAAATTTGATTATAAGCCGAGCTTCTTGATAGTTTCCGTGTCTTCACTCTAAAGAGTAATCCCATATTTATAGACCTCAAATCAAAGAGCCGTTGGAAGCAATTTGAATTTCCTATTATATTTGGTAGACTGCGGATTGATGTGAAGTGCTTGAGAACTGACATGGCAAGCGTGAATAGTGTCTTTTATAGCCGTTTTGAGAAAGCGGCACCAAATCCCGTAATTACGGCCCGATCATCGTGTCTTGTTCTTATTAGTTACCGGGCACTTTTCGATGTTTTGTTCTACCAACTCGGGTGACATTCTTCTTGTTCGAGATCATAGACGTATGATTTGGTAAACATTTTCACCGCGTGTGACTGATCGATCTGGCCTATCGATCTACTGATTCTTCTTCAACCGGTGCGATTGCCTTTGAAACGGCCGCGGAACTCGATCGATGTCGGCTTTCATTCCGATCTTCCGAAGTCATCGATCTTCAAGTCTTCCCGAATTTGAACTTCATGACTTCAAATTTGAGATATCGACTTTATCAAATCGATCGATCTTCTATCCTTCCCTTACCTTCCGCCCCCGCCGGATATCAACATCTTTTAATCTTTAGATCGACCTTATACATATTGAGGTTCCCCCCCGAATATGTGACCTATCTTCTACATCGGTTGTTCTATTCAATAATTATCAACTGTAATCTTATAACCGGTAATAAAAACATCGATCACCTAACAGTCCGACCGTCCTATTACACGTGTTTTAGAACTTTCATCAAAACTCTAAGATATCAGTCTAAACTAATTCACTTGCACTCTGATCAAAGCTAACCGATTCACACCGACCGCACGAAAAAAGTTTTCAAGTCTATTCACCCCTCCCTGTAGACTTTTCCTCGAACCCGCTTAACAAGATCTGCTTGAGTAGCTCGATTCTTGATAGTACATCGATCAATGAGAACTCAACACCGAATCCGTTGTTGCGAATTGTGAAACCGATAACAAAGTTATGCTTTTTAAACCTTCGACATACGAGACTCCAAAGAATTCAGACATCATCATTCTCTAAGGTTCCGAATCCTCTGGTAAAACTAAAGTTATCATCACCAAAGAGTACACGTGGGCCTTCTTGTTTTGTATAAGAGCTAAGGAGATGTTTACTTCCAGTCATATGCCTTGAGCATCCACTATAGATGTATCAGATAGTTGCTTGTACACCTCCTTTGTTGGCCAAAACCTGCGAACCCGCAATCAAATCAGTTTTAGGTACCCCGCTTTTCGATTGGGTCCTCGAGGGTTAGAGTTGGTTTTAGGGATCCATACAAAGCGAGCACTTCTATTGTAATCGATAGATCGAAGGCCCCGATTTGTCTCCCATAAATATCTACATAATCATACATCTCTTCATATGCATTCTGATCAGTATGATTATTTGTGTGAGCCTTGGGTGAATCAGAAGACTTGGGATTTTTCCTTGCAGTTTGTCTTCTTTTAACCTAGTGGGGCTCAAAAAGCAGCTGTTTTTAGGTTTCGATTATAAGGGTAGTACGACCGCTACCATTAAAAGATTTATATCTTATCGGCATATCCGGTTTCAAAGATTTACCCTTCGATTTGCTTGTTAGGGCAAATTTTGACCCGCGATTAGGTTTCAGATCGATTTTCCTTTAGATGTTGTCTTTTCGATACCTAATCACCGATCAAAGTTGAGGTTTCTTCAAGAACCGGTTCTTCATTGATTCCTACCGATGCTTGTTCATTTGAGACAATTTATGTTCCTTTCCGACAGGCACTTGCCTTTACTTGTTCAACAGGTCTATTTCCCTTATTAGATACAAATTTTGCTTTATGTGTATGTATATCATAAACTCGCTTGATTACACCTTTTTGAAGTGAACCAGACGGGCTTTTTGAGGATGTAGAAGGGTTTTCATACCCAATTCCTTCTTATTAGTTGTCGCTCAAAAATAGTTGTTCATATCCCTAACGATTTTCAAGATTTCGTGAAAACCCAGATTTTCTTCGTAAACTATCCTCGCTTAATTTCGCACTCTCATGTAGTCGGGAAGAGATCATCAAACTTGGCTTGTAGGATTTTAAAATCATCGACTTGTCGCTTTATTGATAGCTAGTCGTTTCCTTAATCTAATCTCCCGATCGTAAGAGTTAACTTTCAAAACTTTCATTCTTCGCTTATCTTCTCGAGCAACTTCACCGATTTTAGTTTAAATTGCTCTATCGACAACATTTTTTTTTAACAAGTCGAGTATTTTCAATCCTTAATTATCGTTTTTTACTTCCACTATCGTATTAGTTTCATCGCGTTAGAGAGATCATCAAGCAATTGCTCGTAATAGAGCCGCAAGTCAATCTCTAAAGCAGTGTGCTAATCATACCGATGTGGAACCCGAAAGAAGCGAGAAGGTTTAGAGGTTACCTCATCTTTCCTCCTTAGCCATCGATGATTTCATCAACGTAAGAGAATATCAAATCATCGTAGTGGTAGAAATCATCGCTGTTGCTTATCAAAACGTAAATCTTCTACGATGGGTAGCTTTGAATCCTCCAAGGAAGATAAGAATCACCAATTTCGATGTATCGCCAACCATGGCTTTCCTATCTCTATAAAGCGTTGCTCTCTTACATTCGAACTTCTCTTCTTTTCTTTTGGTGTCGTCCGGCAATCTGTATACCAGAATGACATGGTTTCTCACCAATTGAAACATGCTCCACGATCCACTTCTAAATTTCTTTTGCCAAAGTGAGTCATTAAAATGTAGAATCTGTCCGGGTGATTACCCGTCGATTATGTCAATTTTCTTCTCTCGTGATCTGTTGTCTCTTCTTTCATCGACCGATCATCTCTTTTCTTATCTTCTCTGCGATCCTTTTACGTGATCATATCTTCGGTCATCGATCAGTCCTTTCGGAGATCATCGGTGGCCTCCTATCTTTTCCTCTTTGTTTTGATAATCCTGTAAAATCTACGATACTTGCCAGTTGAATGTTAGATTTTTCAAGTTTTCTGTTAGCAAAGCAATCTATTTAGTTTGGCTTATAATATTTTCAACTGGTTCAAGAGACTTTTGAGTTCTTTTTAATTTTTGAATCAACTAATTTTGATGTGGCGGTGTGGCTTCAAAGAGTTAATCGTCTTCTTCTTCTTGCCCTCTTTCGATCGATCGAACTCATGGGCTTTAAGACTCGTGAACAGGTTGTTTGGCTTTTATCTTGGCAATATCTTGACAATCCTTTATTACTGACCGACTTTTCATATCCCACTTCTTTAGTCGAGATCTCAAGATCTTGTAATTTATGTCTTTATCGACATCTCTTGTCCAAGTTCCTCGGCTTGTTAACCGGACATGGTGATTCTTCCATCGAGCTCATTGATGGTTTCATTTGGTAACATCTTAAGTTTCTCGAATTTCACCAGTTAAAAATTTTGCGTACCGCTATCTTTAATTAGATCATTTCTACACATTTTTCAAAGCAAAGTATCCTACACCTTGTTTTGCCTTGAGATACTTTATCTTTTCTCCGGTTATCTTGTCCATGGTCTTCATCATTATGTGTCCGCTATCGATCCGTGAGTGTACAACTTTCTCTCTTCAAAGATCCATCGTATGGACTCTTTTCGACAAGACTTCCAACCGCAAAAATCTGGATCACCTCCAACAAACCGGGTTGTCATGGTAGATGATGATGGGTCCTCGCTCAAGAACTTCCATCATCCCGCCGCTTATTGATCCCGGATGATTGCTCATGTATATCGTCCCAACAAGATACTCATCAATGGAAAATTTAGGCAAATCATGATACATACCCGGCATTATCCATCTTTGATCGTGTGTTTGAAAACATATGAGATTTGAAAAGGTTTTTCTAGATCGCCTCAAGTGACCAAAGGTTCTTCCGCGAAGAACCGATGATATTCAAAGCCGCCGTCTCGAGAACCACCGTCCGATACCACTTGTAGGTCCCGAACGGGTTTCGTGAGGGTAGAAGTCTGGGGGAGGGGTGAATAGACTTCAAAACTTTTTTTTCGTGAAGATCGTGTGATTGCGGTTTTCGATCGAGTGCAAAGTGAATCGATTTGGGTGATATCCAACTTATTGATCGCCTGAGGACAAATCGATTCGGTGTCTATCGGTTTAACTGATTGTCATGGAAGCTAGTTTATACCCGTGAAAAACCGGTTTATAACAAATCGATTCGGTTGTTTTCAATCGATGACTATGGAGTCAATCCGACCAGATTAGTAGCTTTGGTGCTAGCCGATCCTAACTCGTAAATATGTATGCAGATTTAATCAAATTGTGTGCAATAATAGTGTAAAGCAATTAATCAAACAGTAAATGCACACAAGATTTATAGTGGTTCGACAACCAAATTTTACGTCCACTTTTCCCTATCACAAGGGCACCAACTTAACCAATCGGATTTAGATTATTGTGTTAGTCCAACACATTACACCAACAGATATTTATAGAGCTCTCACTCAACCGATCCCAGAAATCAGAACTAGAAACCCTAGTCTGAAATCTTGATAAACAAACTTAACCTAACTTTGGGTTTTGGGTAAGATTTGTTGTTTGTTCCAACTTTGAAATCTTTCCTAGTATTTAAGTAGCCTAACAGCTAGAGGATAAGATTTATGTGCTAAGAACTATGGGATGAACACTTAGAAAATAATCTTCAAGGTTGTGTTCTTCGTGCGGAAATTTTGCTAGAGTATATGAGCTTCTTGATAATTTCCGTATCTTCACTCTGAAGAGTAATCCCATATTTATAGACCTCGAAATCAAATAGCCGTTGGAGAGCAATTTGAATTTCCGGCTATATTTGGTAGATATGTAGGATTTGATGTGACGTGCTTCTTGACTATATGGCCGAAAAGCATGGATAGTTGTCTTTTATAGCCGTTTGACCAAGCAACACCAAATCCCGTATTGTCGGCTCCGTTCATACGTGTCTTGTTCTTATTGGTTACCAACTAAAGTTGACATTCTTCTTGTTCATATCAACAACGTATGACTTGGTGAAACATCGCTTACCACGGTGTGGTGACCGATCGATTATAACCGGTCGATCTACGATAAGTCTTCGGTGCCGTTGTCTTAGCTCAACTAGCAGACTCGGCTGATGTAAGTCTTCTGGTCTGATCTTTTGGTAGTCATCTGATCTTCAGGTCTTTTGAATTTGTGTTTCATGACTTCACCTGATTATCTGACTTTATAAGATCATCTGATCTTCTGTCCTTCCCTTGCCTTCTGGCCTGTTGACTTCAGCTGATCTTTTGACCTATACATATTGAGGTTCCCCCTCAATATGTGACCTATCTTATACATCAGTTGTTCTATACAATAATTATCAACTGGTCATCTTATAACTGGTATTAAAAACATCAGTCAGCTAACAGGTCTGACTGGTCCTATTACATGTGTTTTAGAACTTTCATCAAAACTCTAAAATTTCCAACATATTATATTCTGTTAAAAAAATAAAGGAGTTGTTAAAGTTTACCTAAATAAGTATTTGCAACAATGTATCTGCGCATTGCATTGCAAAAGAACTAGTATTATCCAGTGATTACTTCTCCATCATTATGTCAGCAAATTTTTTCTAATATCATGAATTGTCTAACTATCACTAATGCAAGAACTCTCATGTCACTAATACATATTGCAAGAATTAACCCTTACCTTTAACAAAACTTGTGATTTTGTTACATAGTATCAGTTTATCTAAAATAATTATATGTTTTCAAAGATAAGGTGAACGATTATGGGTTTAGCATGAAAGTAATAAATAATACAAGTTGTTAATTATAATTTTTGGCATGCCATACCAAATCAACACCTACACATGCACATTTATCTATACATCATATATGGTACCATATCGAATGTTAATCAAGTATGGGGGCTCTAGCTACGTTATATACAATAATAACCCAATTATGCTATGACTTCTTTAAATTAGCATAAGAAGAATCAAATTGGAAAACTTCAACAATTTGGATAATCTTATTAATTCACTTTGTGACGCAAATTGAGACTATGTCTCAAAATCTGTAATAATCTTAAAAATTATAATAATATTGTTAAAAGTGTATCTTACAATGATTCAGATGACACTTATTTATATCCTAGTGAAATATGAAACCCTAACTTGCTCCTTAAGAACTTACTAAGATAAACATGGAAAATATATCAAAGAAAATCCTAACAAATATTTTGAACTCTATAAAATAGAAAAATACTTAATAAGTAATAGACAGATAATAAATATCGCCATGTGGGATCCTATTACACCATTTTCTCCCTCGTCGAAATGATTCGCCCTCGAATCGTCGTGGGATCTTATTCTAGTAATGGTGCGCAAATGGGCTGGAATATCCTTGAACTTGTGTAACCAAGGATTAATAACCTCTGAAATGTTGTTGAGAGTGTATAATGATGTTCATCATAACTAGGTAACAAACTGATTTCAATGAAGCAAAGATATCTGGATGAACACCTCCAACCACAAAAGCAACTTCACTTATGTAGTTTTTCCCCTCACCTGGATAATCCTCAAATTTAAAATACTCCTTTTCATCAAATATTGGTGGACCATTATAATCATTATCCATAGAATCATCCAAAATATCAATATATTAGTCGAAAATTGGTGATCCATCATAACCACAATTTTCATCAAAAAAATTATCAAAGATTGGAGGGGTGAGAGCGATGGTGGGTGACGGCGCTATGTCAGCCATGGTGGGTGGTGTGAGCAGCAGCTAGAAGAGCGACACAGTGTTGATGGAGAAGCGTGGAATGCGGGCGGCACAAGTAGAATCTTCAGCACAGTGGTGGTTCAGTGGACGTGGGGTGGTGGTGGGGTTGTCGAGCATGACGGCCAAGGTGTGGTGGTCGGTTGGTGGTTGGACGACGGGTGATGCACGTATGGGGAGATGATGTCGTGGAGCGGGGTGGGTTTGTGCGGGAAGGTGCGACGTCCAAATGGACGATACTCGCATGGTGGCTTCGCTGCACAACAGAGGTGGTGGTGGCAGCGATAGGGCTTCAAAACGAGCTTGGAACTCGGTCAGTTGTCGACGAACCACCTAGACTTGATGTTCCAAGGCAGCGACTTGAGCCTTGAGGGATATGTGGTAAGACATGCTGGCGCAGAAGCGTGGCTAACTCTGATCCAACTGACGTAGATTGAGACTACATCTCAAGAACATGAATAATCCTGAGATTTATAATATTATTGATAACAACGTATCTTACAATGACTTAAATGACACTTATTTATACTAGTGATATATAAAACCCTAACTTGTTCCTTAAGAACTTACTAAGATAAACATGAAAAATACATCAAAGCATATCGTAACGAATATTCCAGACTCTATAAAATTGAAAAATAATTATAAATAATAAAATATGGATAATTAATATCGCAACGTGGGATCCTATTCCATCACTTCAGAAGGTACACTACAAGAAAAAATGTCTATGGCCACACACCTTTTATTACACTACAAAAGAAATATGACAATAAGTATTCTATAGACACATTAAATTTTTTAGGTGTGTTAATGTGTTCTTTATTACGACATTAAAGAATAAGTGTGTGAATATTTATTCAATTACCACACCTTACAACAAAAAAAGGTCTATTGCCACATAATTTTTAACACACTACAAAATAAGCGTCTTTATAAGTGCTCTTTTGATACATAAAATTTTAAGTGTGTTAACAAATTTGTTAGTATTAATTTCTTAACACTATTAACACACTAATAAAATAATTGTGTTAATATTATCTCTGATACCACACTTTTTAATGAAAGTTACAATTATTTCACTACAAAATAAATTGCATTTTATCACACAATAAAAATATAAATGTCATACATTAATTTAAAAAGTAAATTAATTTATATTATTGAATGAAAATTATTAAAAAAATTTAATAACACCAACATTCATGTAAGTATATATTAATAACATTTTTTTTTCTGATTAAATGGGCAAAATTTCAGCAAGTATATATAAAAAAAATAATAATAACACACACGATTAAACATTTACTTGTATATAAAATGGGTTCAAAATTAAAATTAAAATGAATGTGTGTATATATATGGTCGAGGGCAAGATTAGGGGTGGAGGAAATACCGAAAATACCGGTATACCGCACTTACCGTACCGAAAAATATCGAATTTATCGAAATTTTCGCATATCTTGAAATTTTCGATGCGGTATGGTACGTCAAAATTTCGATGCACGGTAATTCTGTATATGAATATAGAAATTTTCGAGATACACGGGTATAATATAATATTTCGATATACTTGGTATATCGAAAATATCGATATCAAATATTTTTCGATATACGAAAATCTTGTGTTGAATTCATATTTTTTTCAAATAAATAATTATAATTATATTATGTATATATATATATTAACACAAAGTCACAACTCACAAACCCTACACAATCCTGGCTTCTCCCTTCTCCCCCTCCCCCCCTGCTTTGCCCCCCTCCTCTCCCCCCATGGGCCCCGCCCTTCCCGCTCTGGCCCCGCCTCCCCTTGCCTCCGTCGCCCGCCTCCCCTCCATTTGCCCGCCTCTCTCCCTCACTCCCCCACCACTGGCATCTTTTTTGCTCGGGGTAATTCTTTTACAAAAAGCACGAAAACATTTTATGATTATTTTTCAGATCTACACTACATAGTGCATTTATTCATTTTTTGTTACATTGGTAGAAATCTTACAAAGAGTTTTTGCGTGAACGCTAGAAAACTTGCCAAGAGTGGGATAAGTTCTCTGAAATCGAAGGTGATTCACTCTACTCATCTATTTTATCATCATTTTATTTGGGTTCCTTCAAGAATCAATATCTTTTTATGTTGATGTTACTCTAATTTGTGTATGATTTCATTTTCTATACTACCTTTTAGGCTTATAATTTAGGTTTTTTCTGCTTTTTTTTTTCAATTATTTATCATCTTTCTGGAATTGTGCAGCGAAAGGGGTATTGGCAGCATTGTATAGAGGGGACTCGGATATGTGTTTCCAAAGTCTCCCACAACATTGCATATATTGAGTGTCTTTTAATATGTGTTGTGTTGAACTATTGAAACTTATTTTGTTGTGTTGGATTGTTGAAATTTATATTTTGTGTTGGACTGATGAGTGATGAATACTTAAATCTTATTCTGTGATCAAATATTTTTTTCATAAAAAATACAGGTTATTTAAAAAATAATTTCGACAGGAACGGTATGTCGAAATTTCGGTACAAAACGGTATTATCGGTATGCCGAAATTTTGAAATTTCGGTACGAAACGGTATTATCGGTATGCCGAAATTTCGGTACGAAACGGTATACCGATAATTCGGTATGGTATGGTATATGTCGAAAATTCGGTACGGCACGGTATATCGAAATTATCGGTACGGTATCGGTATCAATATTGACATACCGAAAATTTCGGTATACCGAAATTTTCGGTATGATATTTTTCGGTATCGAAAATTTCGGTACGGTAACGATATAGCGAGAAAATTTTCGGTATGCCGTACCGTCCACCCCTAGGCAAGATGATTAACATATTTTAGTTGTAGTTCAGTGGTAAGATGGTTTAGTTGTTCAGCCTAGGTGCATGGTTCGATTCCAGTTCGCGTAAATTGGCAAGGGGCAAAAGCCCTCTTCAATTTTTATAATTTAAGTTATAAATATAATAATTAAGTGTGGTAATATACAATTTATTCTAATACTTAAAAGTGGGATAACAATCTATCTAATTTTACACTATAATGTGTGATAACATCTAATTACACCTATCCCTACATCAATACAGGTCACACTAAAAATCAATGTGGAAATAGATAAAGTGTGATATATACAATTTATTCTAATACTTAAAAGTGGGATAACAATCTATCTAATTTTACACTATAATGTGTGATAACATCTAATTACACTTATCCCTACATCAATACACGTCACACTAAAAATCAATGTGAAAATAGATAAAGTGTGATAATAAATATTAATAAACACACTTTTATTTGTCTTTAAAAGTAAATTTTTTTTGTAGTGTAATTTTTTCCTTAGAGCAATCATCCTCAATAAATTAAATCGGGTAAGGTCACTTTACAAAATATGATTTCCATTTCCTTTTCACCATGATGTTATCACTTTACATGTGTGTACACACACATATATAATAAATATACCTTATTGCGGACCTAATAGAAGATCAGAAAGTTTGTATTAAAGGGAAAAAATTCAGAGTACATTAAAGCGTTGTTGGTATTGCTGTTGTAAACGCGGTTTCTATTGTTGTTTGCCTTTATGGTTTTACAACTCAGAATCTTTCCATGTATTTACAATGACAAATTTCATTAATTACAGGTTTCACTTCAAGAAAATAGAGATTTGTTTTCGGAATTTTTAAACATGTCCATAGAATGTTCAACGAATATAATTTTGTCCTTCAATAGTGATGATTGCCTACGATTTGTCTACAAATCTTCTAATCATATAGGGATTTTCATTCCTCAGATTACCTACAAACAATTTACTTACAAAAATGTAACTCATAGGTAAATTTTTTGTAGGCAATTACAAATTCCAAATTTAAATCCCTACGAAAATATAAATTGCCTACGAAATTATTTGATTAGTTGGTTGCCTACGGAAATTAATTACATATATGTAGGCAACTTGTTGTAGGTAATTTGTTTGCCGACTAGAATTCTGAAAATTCGTAGACACATCGTACGCAATCCTCATTATTTTTGGATCGAATTGTTTTTGTTGAAAAACTTCCTTAGCCAATTTTTTATTTTCTTTAAATAATATATGAACCTGGTCAATCAAAGAATAAAATGATTTCTTTTTATTAACATTTTTTATGTATTAATAGTTGCTCAAATTCGAAACAACCTGAAATTTCAATATTAACGTCAGGTATTCAATCCTTTCAAAAAAATAAAAGTAAGGTATTCAGATTAAAAAGAAAAGTATCCACAAATAATTATTTTTTATTCGAAATTATTAAAAATTAAGAAAATATGACATAAATTCAAAATACAATCTAAACAAAATTCAGAAAAGCACTCTAATTAATAACATATGCTCGGTAGATTACACCCACCAAATTTATATGATTATTATGGCTAAATTTTAAAGTATTAAAAAATACACAAAACACCAAAACTTCTCACCAAAACAATGTGCGCTCTCAAGAAAATCTCTATACATTTATTAAAATTTTCCTTTATAGATTTTGAGAAAAGACACTCAGTATAAAAAGGGTAGGCTCTCCGGAAAATCTCTGCACATTTATTACAATTTTTCGTTACAGATTTTGAGAAAAAAAAATGCTCACTATAAAACCTTCTTTTCTAGAGTTCTTGTAATAAACACCCTTGAAAACTCCGCTTGCTTGTCTTTCTACTCAGAGGTAATTTTTTCACCAATACATTCTTCACTTTTCTACATGTATTCTCATATGATTGTTTCCATGTATTAATCTTTAATTAAATCAAGTCTTATGAGTTTATATTGATATGAAAGTTGGGATGAAGTAATTTTGTTGAATCAATGCATTGGTGAGTTTGAAGTTATAATTTATGATCGTGGATGATAATTTCTAAGTCAATTGAATTTTGTGTGGGTAATTCTTATCACTTTTTAAGTTTTTCTTCACTTGATTTCTGTTAATTACATTTTTGTTCATAATTTATTTGTCGTGATGTTTTTTTTTTCTTGAATATTAATGTCGAGATCTAGAACATTCTTTTATCATTCTCATTGAAATTACAATCGAAGTGACATCTGAAGTATTATATTCCTATGGTTTACAATTATCTGAAATTTTATAATTGTTGAGATATGTTTTGAGTATGTTTAGGGTGTCGGTTTTAGATCTGAGTAAGTTCTCTAATAAAAAAAGAAAAACAAATGAATACGACGAATTTCGAGAATCCAGTGGAACCATAAGGTAACTTTTTTTTGTTTGTCATTTTACACTTCACCCTCTCATCCAGCTCTAGTTATTTTACAAAGGAAAACTTATAAATTATCATTATCATCTTAAACCATATTTAATTAATAAAAACCCAAGAACAACAGCCTGAACTTCCCAAATGGACATTTATTTGTTGATAGTCGATTTGAATTCTTTTAATCAAAATTTGCTTGTTTATATTCTTTTACTATGAACTTCATGGGATTGCATATGTAGATGGATGAAATTTTAGCGTTTTCCTAGTTTATGAATTTGAAAATTTTGGTATTACAGCTATTATATGTTGTATTTTTTGCGTCCCCTTTGATTTCAACAAACAAAAACCTAATTTTGAAGATTTTTTATTTTGCCACAATAACATTTACTTGTAATTTCTTCTTTTTTTCCTGTATAATGGATGCAATGGTCTGAATTTGTGGTGAAAGGTAGACTTCCTTTCTTGGAATTGTGACAGTAATTTTAATTGTATTATTAATGAATTAATACTTTTTAAATCATTACATTTACAGACAATGATCTAGGTAGTGGGATGTGTGTAATAATTTTAATATCACACATTTTTTTATAATGAATTTTAATAGTTTTAGTTTTGTACTAAATCTCTTAAGCTTAGTTATATCCTTTTGATGCAAACCCATTTGTACAATTGTAATTCTGCTAAAATTTAATTTTGTGATCATTCTTTTGATTTACTAGGTTAAGGAAGATATACCTAAAATGGAGTGCAAAAAGATGAAAATGCCAGGGTTAAAGTACTTGTGGAGAATAAGTCAAAAGAAAAAGATTTTACAGGAGCTAAGAAGTTCACCTTAAAGGATTGAGGTCCCTTCCTGGATCTTGAAGGTCTGCCGAAGTTTCTTAGGGTCGTCAATGTTTATGTTGCAGTTGAGGACACCACTAATGGTGATACGGAATATTATAGAATATTAGGGCCGGGTAGATCATTCAGTTGATGAAGAAATCATACATAAGCAATATAAAAGACTGGTTTTGTCTATTCATCCTAATAAAAACAAGTTAGATGGGGCTAATGGAGAATTCATGTTCCTTTCTCAATCGTGGAGGGTTTTGTCCAATAAAAATAAAAGAGGTGCATATGACATGCAGCTTAACCAAAGGGCTCCAAATCAAGCTAGTTGTTTCACTTTAACAACTCATGTCTCTTATCCTCCGCATGTATTTACACAACCAAATTCAGCTAAACTTATTTCTCTCAAGAAATTATTGAAGACATACGGGTCAAGGTTTCAGGTAAAATCCCTATTAAAATTTAGGTTCATATAAAAATTATGAAATTCTTTAATTAGTAGCCATTTAATCAAAATTCACCTTTAAAACTCTACAACAAAAAAAAAACATGGGTCTTTCTCAGCACATTATGATTTTTAGCTTTGCTCATTGCCCTCAAAAATGAATAATGCTCTATTCTTGGAGCTCATTTTTAATGAACATGATGTTGATTCATTTTCTTTTGATAATCTATTTAATATTATTGGAAATCGATTAAGTGTGTGGGTTATTGTAATGGACTTGTTTGCTTTCTTTCGAATAAACATTACTTTTGTCCATCTACGAAAAGGTGCAAGAAATTAATTGTAGGATGCAACAATAGATTGTGTGTCAAGATTACTTATAAATATGAGTTTGGTTATTATGAGTTAATTTTTTATTACTAGGTGGTTGGTATTATCTTTTGTTAAATGAATGCTTCAAATAAGTTTAGTAGGAGAACCTTTAGTTTAAAGATCATTTCATATGGAAAAAATTAAAGTACTTGTATGATTGCTCACAACATTTTGGTTGAGCAGGAAAGTTTATAAGTGGAAATCTTCATTATAATATGTCAATGGCTGTGATTGAGAACTTCTCAACTATTTCGAAAGTTCCCAACTGTTGATAGGTTTATTTCTGTGAAGATTTCCATTGCAAAGATCCCCATTCAACCAAAATGCTGTGAACAATCATCCTCGTACCTACAATATTTTTGTGAATTGGTCTTGAATTAAAGACTCTCCTAATAAACTGATTTGGAACATTCATGTAACAAAACCTAATACCAACCACCTTGTAATCATTACTTTACTCATGGCAATCAAACTTATATTTGTAAATAATTTTGCCACACAATCTATCGTCTTCATAATTAGGTAATTTCTTACACCTTTTCATACATGAATTCCACAAGAAAAAAATGTCTATTCAAAAGAAAGCAAACAAGCCCATTATAGCACCCCACAAGCTTAATCGACTGCTACAAAATATTTTATAGATAATCAAAAGCAAATGAACCAACATTAGGTTCATTTTAACAATGAGTTCTAAGAACATTATATTAATCGTCTTTGAGAGTATTGAAAAAGGCTGAAAATCATCCTATGGTAGATATTCACCTTAATTTAAAGGAGGTTTTACCGGAAGTCTTGACAATATGTTTTCAATAATTTTTGCGAAAGATGCTAGCTTGATTTGGTCGAGTAAACACATACGTAGGATACGAGGTATGAGTTGTTGAACTAAAGTTACTAGCTTGATTTGGAGCTCTTAGGTTCAACTACATATTTGTTATATGCACCTCTTTTATCTTTATTGGACGGAACCCTCCATGCTTGACAAAGGATCATGAAGGCTCCATCTGCCCCATCTATCTTGTTTTTGTTTAGGTTAATAGACAAAGCCAATCTTTTATACTGCTTCCGTATGATTTCTTCATCAGCTGAAGAATCTTCCCCAAGTATTCTATAATGGGTCACATTTGAGGTGTGCTCATGTTCAACATAAACATTGATGACACTAAGAACTTCGACAGACCTTCAAGATTCAAGAAGAGATCTTGAGCCTTTAAAACGAACTTCTTGGCTCCGGTAAAATCTCTCTTATAAGTTATTCTCTGCAGTTACTTTAGCCCTGACAACTTCATCTTTCTTGTTTCCATTTTCAGCAGCTGAAATTGGTAATCATTCCATCAAGTTTCACATTTGCAATATGTAAATGATACGAACTTCGTTTGGGTAGCAAGCATGGCTAACGTGTGGGCTACATTAAAATTAACTTCAGTTAGTGCAGCATCATGAGAATGAACGTGGACTTGAATAGACTTGTTGAGATGGCATGTGTTATTAGTTGTGTGGTTGGTAGTATTCATTTTTCGTACTTGAGAATCGAAGTAGGCATTCAACAGAAGAAAGAGCAGTGGAATTATCTCAGGTGTGCATGGTTTTTGAGGTGAAAAACAAATTGAAGACATGAGATGATTAAAAAATAATTTGTTGGGCGACATAAATACGTTGGTGAATATAGTTCTTTTTACCTACCTACCATATTTCCTTTAATAAAGGTATATACATGAAGAGACTCTGTTCTTTATTTATTCTATATGCAAAACACTTTTATGCCGCATTTTGTACAAAACCCTTTGAATGATTTACTTGTATATATATAGAAAATAAGCTCATTTTTATATCCAAGCTTAGAGAACAATACCCTCCTTAGGCTTGAGCAATCATTATAAAGGATTTCTCAACCTTAGTTGGAAACAAAATACCTATACATTCTAAAGTTGAGGCTTAGGAAGCTTGTAAAGCTAACTAGTCTACCGAGACTCAACTAGTAAGCTATGTTAAGAGTGTGCTAGAACACCAAATTTCTAGTGGCCGAATGCATTGGAAGGAGATAAGACAAAGTGTACCTTGGCAATCTAAACTAAGAATTCCTAAGTTAAAGGATTCCACCAGCTGAATGAAGAGTGAATGTATAATTATTTTACCTCGAACCACCATAAACTCTTCGTGTTGTTCTTTGTTTTGCTTTCAGTACTCAACTATCATCATTTATATTTCACATAAGAGCATACAATCACTTAATATATCATCTAACACCAAGTCGTTGTTATTGCATTAATAAACTTCTTAGCTTTACATATATTTTTTATAAGTAAGAAAATATGTTTAACAAGCTAAAACAACTATAATGGATATGCCACTCCTTTATTTATTTATTATTATTATTATTATATACTACTACTACCACTTCAATTGTAGTTGAGTTTTAATTTGAGTTTGGTGTTAGAATATACAAATCTCAAGTGGGCTTTATTACTTGGGCCTAAGCCGGGTTTAGGTTATAGTCTATTAAAATAATATTTTTCTTTTAGAGGGGATTATCTTTTGATTGGATGTTGTGGCAGAACTTCAACTTTGGCATAGATTATTCTCTGTGGTGGGAATTTATTCTCTTTATCTTCATTTTGAGGATTATTTTCATTAAATTTGTATGTTCCTATCCTTTAACTCTATGAATTTGGTCCGAATCGGCTTGGGTTTTGAGTCACGATGGGTTGTATCGGCCAAAGAACGGAAACGCGATGAAAACGCATTTATAAGAAAATTTTTAGTTTCCCTAACAGAGATGCAAACCAACATCTCGGACATCGACAAAGAGACTCAATCTCCTTGCGATTAATGTTGTCACAATTATGGCGAGGGTGAAAAATGTTCTTGTGGACGGTGGCACAACCACGAACAACAAAAAGGCATCGATGGAACCGGTAACACCACATGCCTCTTCCGTGGAGGTTGTTGGGATATTTTAGTTTTGATGAATTATTCCAAAACATTATCAACTTGTGTTTTTGAAGCTAATCTACAGATAACAAGTTGAGGGGGAACGAGAGAACAAATTGAGGGGGGAACTCACGAATCGGGCGTAGATGATCGAGATCGATTTAGACCGATCGAGATTAGATGAGTAAGATGAGTTCGGAGTTAACTCGATGAGCCGAGCAAAATCGGAAGAGAAGAAAAAAGCTAAGCAGTTGATCGAAGATCGATGACCGAAACAGACTGATCGGATGATCGGAAGAATGATTTAGCCGATCCGGGTGATCGGAAGAGCGCATAAGTCGATCGAAAAGAAACTTACCGAAGATCGAAGAGAAGGTTGCGATTAGAAGAGTTGAGGATGAGACCGATCGAGATCGACGTGATCAAGATCGAGCATATGAAGATGAGCAAATGATCAAGATCGACGCGTGATTGAGATCGGATGTTCTAAACCGATATGCTAACCTAATATGCTAACCCGATGTACTAATTGATGTAGATAAACCGATATGTCGACTGATAGTTATAATCGATCGATCATGAGCCGATCGATCAAGCGAGAAGAAATCGATATCGAAAACCGTAAATCCGATACCAGATCGTAAAAAGAAGTCATCCAAGAGAAGTCATCTGAAGTCATATTCACCGAGAATCGAACGCCGGCTGATGATCGGCGAGCCTCGAAAAGTAAATGACCGAGGGTCGATTGTTCAAGATGAAGAACCGAACTCAACACCGAAAGTGTCAAGATGCCCCGACGATAAGGTCCGGCCAAGAGAAGTCACCAAGGCTCGACAGACTAAAGACACCGAGACTCAGAGAATCCTCAATGATTCCAAGGCGAGGAATCTCGAGGAATATACCAAGAAATCACCGACGCCACCAATGAGAGGAAGACAATCACCGAAAAGTCGCAAAGTTACAAGATAGTATGGATTTGAATGTGACCTTCCAACCAAGAATATTCAAATCCACACTATAAATATAAGTTCTTCCTTCATAATTCGATTGTGGAAAAATGCGTGAAACATCCATCAAGCCAAATCAAAGCATTCCCACCCTAGAACACAAGTCCAGATATACACGTATATTCAAAGAGTGTTCTAGAATCCAATCTAAGCAACCCACGATGTATCCTAGCTTAGAGAGATTTTCCCATCCTTAGCATCGAGGCTAAACAAATGTAAGGGAAAATCTCAACCTAGTTGGAAACCAAACAAACCTTACCCAAATCACTTAAGTTAAATTTGTAGGTGAGTGTGAACTCGGTAAACATCTAACAATCCCGAAAGGGAGGGTAGGCAATCCTTGTTTAGGTGACAAGTCCCGTTGGAGTGTGAACTCGGTAAACATCTGTAGGCAATCCCGGTGATAAGTCCCGATTGAGTGAGAGCTCGTTAAATATCTAGAGGCGAACCCGAGAGGGTGATAAGTCCAGTTGAAGGAATTTCCCTAGGAACAGGGAGAGTGGATGTAGGAGCTTGAGTCTCCGAACCACTATACATTGTTGTGTTGTTTACTGCTTTATGTTCTTATATTGTCATATGCATTCGATTATAAGCAAAACACACATCGATCGATCTTAAAAGCAAAAATTTGGAATCACTCTGCCCTCACCCCTGTTTTATATGCATCGCACTAAATTGTTTACTTCCGCACGCGCTAAATGGGTTTTCCCACCGGGACCATCAGAGGTGTATGCTCTTGGGTTGCTGACCTTATCGTCAGCCTTGAAGGCAACTGTGACTCCCGCGTTTAGGGGATTCATACCAGTCTGTTCGCGCCAGGCAATTTCATTCGGGGGGTTTTGGTTATCAACCATAGCGCCGATGGGAATGACTTATGTTCCGATAGTGTCCCTCCGTCAGATGGAACTCCCACTCTTTAATGAAAACAACCCCATTCCTTGGCTTTTCCTGTTGGGGTTATACTGGAAAGTATGTTTTTACTTTGTATAATCAGACTGAATTTCGGGCTTATTCGCTGAAATAAATTATTTATCATTGTTGCTTTAAATATCATTGAATATTATATATATTTACTGCATAACTGTTCAATAATTAGTACGTGTTACATTGTAGTTAATTTAGTGATACCAGATCACAGAAGATTAAATTAACAGTCCATTGTAACTAAAAGTACATAATTCACAACCTAGATGGAAATGAACAACCCATCGTGAAAGGTTGAAGTGTAAGGCTTAGATTGACTTGTCTTGACCAAGAGATTGCACTAGTGCATTATGATCTTGTTGAAGAGGACCTCTGAAGAGGATAAATTCTTCAAGATGAATATAGAAGAATTAGACCTCGTTAGTTAGTTATTTCTTAATCCCCGTCCCTTAAATAGGATCGTGTGGAATTAATAACTATTGTTTTGACTTACGATGGGTAGAGAATCAATGTGATTCAATACCTTGTATCTTGGGCAATATTATTAGTTACATGACGATTGTTAAGATTTAACACGAGAATCGGTGTGCAAGAAGTCGTCTTGTTTGATTAGTCCCTTGGGAGGCTCGGAAGTTTTATCATACCAAATCTTGCAAGTGGAATTAGTTTTCCTTATGGATAATAATGTTGAGTCGTTCTGAACCAAGGAAAAATATATTAATTAAAGTGAAGCTATTTCAAAGGATCAAATTAATTAATGGACCGATAATCTTAAACGCGAAATAATAATCGGAGCCATATTAACGTAATATGGATTAAGATGGATAGTGCAATATTAATTATGTAGTGAGATTAATTAATATATATGGGCTTGAATAATATTGCGGCTCAATATTGGAAATTAAAGGTCCATTAGAAGGTCCAATATTAATTCTCCTAAAGGCCCCTCAAGTAGCCCAAAGATAAAATCCAATAACTGAAAAAAGGTGTTTAAAATTAAATAAAATATTGTTGCCTATTTTTTCTATTTTTTTCGAAAATAAATAAATAAAAGAGGGAGAAAGATTTTCTTTGAATTTTGTTATGGAATGAGGAAAAGTATTCTTGGAATACAAGTTTATCTCATAAAATTCAAGAAATCTCCCACTTGGCTATTTATTGTGTAAATTTTTGAAAATAATGAAGAAAATAAGGAAGGAAAGATTTTCTTGATTTTCTTGAAAATATATTATGGAAGATATGTATTCTTGGAATACAAGAATATCTCATAAATTCAAGAAGATCTCAATCTTGGAAATCTTGGCCCTTATTTTCGAAAATTCCATAAATTAAGGTGGTGGAATTTTTTGTGGAATATTTTAAATATGGAGAAAAGAATATGTGAGATATATCCAAGATTTCTTGGAGACCAAGAAAAAAAATTTCCCATCTTATTCCTCATCAAAATTTTCGACCACCACCTTGTTATAAATAGGGGATGAATTTTTCATCCCCAAGGTAATTCCATGTGTTGGAAAAATTAGAAATCCACAAAGGTGGTGCAACATAATTTTATTTTTTCCTTTTGTTAATTGTTCGCGAGCATCCTTCCACCGGATTGTTGAACAAGGACGAGGGAATACTTGAGAAGGCTCTTTGGGTTTGTTCGTGTGAACGGGATATCCATCTTCTCAACGGTTGTCACTCCGAGAGGTTAATTCACGTAAACTCCTAGCAATTCCGCATGCGTAAAATTTATGTGACGAATTTGTATGCATGATTTGTTGTTGAATTATTATTTGAATTAATATAGGATTAATTCATGCTAGTAATAATTGTTAGAATTAAATTTGTATTTAAATATTCATCCCAAATAGATTCGGGCAAATAATTCCCCAACATTTTCAAGTTGAGCAGTACTTCCTGGTACACCGCATTGTTTGTAAGGGATATTGTTTTGTAAAGAAAGTTATTTTATTTCCCTTTTAGGAAATGATCAATCTAAATTAGGACACTTATTTACTGAAAGTGACCAATCTAAATTAGGACAGAGGGAGTACTATACTATTTTCCTTTTTACTTTTCCAATACACTCACATTATTTACCTTTTTATTCTCCCAACACATCAATCAAATTTTCACTATCCTAACCTATAGGTTAGGATAGTGAAATACATTTTAACTATCCATCATAATTTTGAAATTCTAGGACTTTAAAGTTCGAGATTTTCCACGTCCACTATAATCCCGAAATGAACATACCCTAAGAAGGATTTACTGCAACACTATATCATCTGTACAGGATTTTGCATTGTGCTTTAGACTAATAGTTATACATCTGAGAAGACAAATATTTCTAAGCACTAGTTGCACTGTGCAACTCAAGTGCATTTTAAAATGATATTAGTTGTTCTATTGAAAGGTATTAGTTGGCCAACATTAGTTGCTTTCACTGAACAATATTAATTGTTTTCATTGAATAATATTAATTTTGCATCAGTTGCACGATGTAACTAATGCATACAAGTGTTACTGTTGTAAGAATTTTTTAGAATTTAGCTAATCACACTCTCTATTGTTTCACAAAATGATTGGAGATTTAGTTAAATACAATTGAAGTTCTAATGTACTTATTTTCTAAATCTGTTAAAATCGATGGGTGTGTGTATTGATACTTAACCTGCTATCAAGGAAATAACTATAATGGTAACAATGAAAGGCCAGTCATCATTTAAACAAGGTTCAATATAGTAGCTGTAAGGGGGTTTACTCTGAGGTGCTTGGGAAGAGTCGCCATTGTCATAAGAGAATAATTAGTTCCCCCATGAAATCCATAAAGTAGGAAGTGAAACTTTGAGTTAACAATAGCATTTGAGGAGCTTTGTTAATTCGAGAGAAGCATGTGGTGATAAAATTATGCTATATTCATGATGGCTAAGTCTTGTATGCACCCAGGTACATCGTGCACTCATAGTGCATTTTAAAAATGTGCGACTTGTTATACTGAAAAGTGCAACTTATTTACACTGAAAAGTGCAACTATTAATATGGAAATATAGTTGCACGATTCACTGTAAATAAGTTGTACTTTTCAGTATAACAAGTCACGCGTTTCTAAAATGCACTATGAGTGCACGGTGCACTTGGTGTACATGAAACCCGCTTATTCATGATAAACATTATATAACTAAAAATATTGATACTTGCACTCACTATCACAAGTTCTGTTGTTAATTACTGGAAATGTTCATTATGGACACCACAACTTAGCTTATACATTGAACTTACAACAGTAAGTTCCATTTACTAATTTTCATCATAGGGAACGCAAAGTGGAGGCTGAAATGAGTTCCATTTACTAATCATCGTCATTATAAATTGAACGTACAACTATTGTATGGTTATATAATTAAAGTGAAACGTGAGTGCTTTTTGTTAAGATTCAGGTTGTAGCTTGGCATATCTAATGCTAATTGATCATTCCTACAAAGGGGCATTATGGGTAGTTAAATATATTTTTGATATATAATTTTAAAAACATGACAAGCATATTGGGATGAGAAAGTAAAAAGGAAAATAAATGTTCACATTATCCGGGGCGTGTAAGATTACTCGTAATATCATAACCTGTTAGCATCTCAATATTAATTATATATTTACAACATGATAAGAAACATATCTCTCTCTACAATTATTATACTTAAACAGGGAGCAGTTCTGAGCCTTAGTTGATCCAAGTAATGAGTGGTTTACTGATAATGGTAAATGTGTTCAAAGTTGTTGGTTGTTTGGGTGAATTACGTAGAAACAAGGTTAGGTAATGCTGTTATATTGGTATTAGAAAATGATCAAATTTAAGTGTAGCTGCTCATTTTCTGTGAGAGATTATGGAATAAATGCGGCTTAGTTTCCTGGTACTCTCTCCGTAGCGCTAAGATTGTTAGGGTTTTACTGTAAAATATGCTTTTACTTTATATATGACCAAACTGAATTTTTCATTTATTTACTGAAATAAATTATTTATCACTGTTGCATTAAATATGATTGAATGTTACATATATTTACTGTATATCTGTTCATTTTAATAGTACTTGTTACATTGGAGTTAATGTGGTGATACCAGATCACGGAAGATCACATTAATAAATCCTTGTAACCAAGTACAAATTCACAACCTAGATAGAAATGAACAATTCATCGTGAAAGGTTGAAGTGTAAGGCTCAGATTGACTTGTCTTGACCAAGAGATTACACTAGTGCATTATGATGCGCTAAATAGGACCTACATCGAGGATAAATTCTTCAGTACTGAATATGGAAGAATTAGACCTCAGTGGTTCATTATTTCTTAATCTCCGTTCCTTAAATAGGATCGTGTGAAATTAATAACTATTGCTTTGACTTATGTTGGGTAGAGAGTCATTGTGACTCGATACTTTATATCTTGGACAATATTATTAGTTACACGACGATTGCTAAGATTTAATACGGAGAATCGTGTGCAAGTACGTCTTGCGTGATTTGTCCCCTTGGGAGGCTCAGAAGATTTATTATACCAAATCTTGCAAGTGGAATTAGTTTCCGGTATGGATAATAATGTTGAGTCATTCTTAAACCAAGGGCAAAAGATATTAATTAATATAAAGTTTTTCAGTGACTTGAATTAATTAATGGACTAAGATAATCTTAAACACGAGAAATAATAAACGGGAGCCATAGTACAATAATATGGGTTAAGATGGATAGTGCAATATTAATTATGTAATGGGATTAATTAATATTTATGGGTTTGAATAATATTGTGGCTCAATATTGAAAATTCAAAGTCCATTAGAAGGTCCAATCTTAATTCTTCTAAAGGCCCATTTAGTAGCCCAAAGATAAAGTCCAATAACTGAAAAATGTGCTTAAAATAAAAGAAATATTGTTGCCTTATTTATTCCAATTTTTTCAAAAACTATGTGTAGGAGAGAGAAAAGATTTTCTTGGAAAGATTTTATGGAATAAGTATTCTTGAGACACAAGTTTATTCCATAAATTCAAGATAAGTCAAAGATCTTTTTCCTTTCTTTATTGATTCATATTTTTCGAAAATTATTGTGTAAAGGGGAAGAAAATATTCTTGTGATTATTATGGAAATATAATATATTGAGATATGTTCAAGATTGTATCTTGGGAATCATCTCCAGTGCAATTCCATGTGTTGGAAAATTAGAAATCCACAAAGGTGGTGGCATATATTTTTCTTTTTCCCTTTTGTTAATTGTTCGTTAGTTTCCTACCACCGGATTGTTGAACAAGGACGTGAGAATACTAAAGAAGGACTTTGGGTGTGTTCGTCGAACCGTTGCCCATCTATCTCCGTTTAATTCGCCCAAAAGGTACGCCTTACGTAACTCCTAGAAATCCGCATGTGTAGGATTTACGTTGCTTTATTATATGCATGATGTGAATTAACATAGGATTAATTCATGCTAGTAATAATTAAATAATTTAAATTTATATTTAAATTGTATATCGAATAGATCCGGGCACCCTATTTCCAAACAAAGATAGGCCTCATTTCTATTTTCGTGTGTCCCAAATTATAAACTTGTTTTCTTATTAAAAATATTTGGTTACTTTCGATGGAAAAGATCGTAACTTGCGGGAACTACGGTGCAGGATGGAAAAGATCCTTGGGGGCAACTCCACCATATACAGATTGACCAATACGGTTCAGGATAGAAAATATCCTTGACCTTTTATTATATGCATGTTATATGAGTTGATAATTTTATTTATGTGTGATATTTAATGGTGACAAAGTGAGGGAATCTCACTGAGCTAGTTGTTTTGCTCACCTCAATCTCATTAATATTTTTCAGATTAAGAAAGGAGTGTGATGGAGGGACGGTGGATGCAACTTGAAAAATATTATTATTATGTTGCTTTATATTTTATCGCTTAGACTGGATTGTCTCTTTTAGTTGTGATCACATCTCTTTAGACAAATTTGAATCTTTTGCTTCTAGAGTTTAATTCAATTAAGATTTTAGAAAATGAGTTTTGAAGGTGCATATTTATTTATTTTATTTCCCGCTGCAAATTCTTATAAAATTTATGTATGGTTGATTTGTGAAAAAATATTTTTACATAGAACGTTGATTTAAATTAGTCATTAAAAGTCTATGAAAAATTGGGGCGTGACAGTCAAACTATCTTTAAAAATTTGATGAGATATGTTGGAAACATTTTTTATACTGGATTGTTGCCATATCCCTCAATGATATATCCGTTCTTGTTAGATAAGGAGTTCAAGAGAGAAGATAAGGAAACTATAAGTTGATATGACCTTTCATGAAAATTCAACATACTCTAAGACAAGGTCAAAGGGTAGTTGATTTACCCATTGCAGATCCCACATATACCAGACATCAGACATCCGGATCTCCATAACCATCTGTCAAGAAACTGCAGAATGTTGATCCAGACGTTGGCTACATTGCTCATAAAAATTCTTCTGACTTATGTCACACTGTCTTCTGGCTATATACATGCACATAATGATATGATGCGAGCGCCTATCAATGCCTTTAGTCAAGAGGCAATTTTTTTGGAGAATGCTCACTTATACTCCAACGGCGGGAGGACTTCCCGATGTTGCTCAAACAGGAGAAAATGCAGATAATGAAAGAACTGGGCCAAGTGAAGTTCAAGCAGATGCATATGAGAAAGAAGATGATACTGACAAGCTTATTGATGAAGGTGCTGAGGAAGCTGCTAGAGAAAGAGAAGAAGAAGGAGGAGAAGGAGGAGGAGAAGAAGAAGAAGATTTACAAGGCCTGTATGGTAAGAGAAGAAGAAGAAGAGGCCTGTATGGTAATCTGAACATTTGAGGAATTTGGTGAAAGCATACAAATAGGGAGGGTTCTTGAAGACATGGGAGTATGTGCAGACTTTTAGAAGATGCAGCTGATATGATCAACCCCAATCCTCTTCTCCTACTTCTGTTTAGAATTCTCTCTTTCTATGTTGTATTGTTGTTTGTAAATTTTTATTTAGTTTAAAAACTCTTTTTTTTCTACACCAACTGTTTTGGTGTTTTTAAAGTTTATCTGAACAATAGTACTTTAGGTTGTTTGAACAAATTTGGACAAAGTACACTTTTGGTACTTTGTATGTTTTGTTTTATTTGGCTAGTAGATTTACTTCATTAAATCTTTTGTTTTTACTTAACACGTGTTGAGCTTATAGGTGTGTTGTAGTAGAAATACTAAATTGGGGGAGATTGTTGATGTTGGCAGTTTGTTGTACAATATGTTGGACAACATTTCTAACAACATCTGAATTTTATCCTTTCTCCTAACACTAATTCTTGTTTATATGTTGTTCCTAATGTCTTTATATGTAGAATGACGACCTAGAAGATTCCAAGTCATGGGGTGCAAATTCAAAGAGTGAGTTAATAGGCGCATCATGGAAGAGACTTTCAAACAAGATGGAGTTAGTGGGAGAAATATTTCTAGGTCCTTCCAGTCTGTCCAAGTAGTTGAGATTGTAGTTGTGCACGTTGCCTATACAAGCTGCAAAGATCAACAAAAATAAGCGAAGTAAACAAGTATCAGTCTATCATGTGTTCTAGCACATCTAGGGGATAGGGTCATTACTCGCATGTTTAGGTTGCAAAATCTCTATTACATTCCAAGCAACAATTGGTTTTGTTCTTAGATTAATTAAGGTCTAAGGAGATCGGATTTTAGTCCATAGATAGATCCTTTTAGTTATCTAAAAAATATATATATTTTTAAGGGAGTTATCTAAAATATTACACAAATCATTTCTAGATCTTATAGTCATTGTACAAGATCTATGTTTATGTCACTGATTATTATAGTGAATACTTTCGTCTTGAGACACACATAGACTAATTTAGTCTATGTACAGTTTTGGAACCATTTGCACGTGTTTTTAAGTCTTCCGATGTTTACTATTGTGTCATATGTCACAATATTTTACACAACATCTCTAAAAAACACCCACGCACACTATCAAACATGAATTCAAACGATCATGGTTGCCTAAGCAAGAGGTGACAAGAATCCAGGGGGACGACATCACATCAGATGGTATCCGAATAATAACCCCAATAGAGAAGGGAACTTGCACTCGCTCATTCACAAATACCAGATATTGCGACTGAACCACCTGAGGTTATACGGGTTAGGATTAGAAAGCAATACACGAGAAAGTTTGGTGACAACATCCCAGAAATAACATTTTCACAGGCAACAAAATCAATAATAAACATATAAAATTTCCCATTAATCGTGCATATGTCGATTGGAATATCCAATTCCTCTAGTCGTAGGTTTCATCTGTTTAGTAGAGCAGAACAAGAGAAGGAGCATGAGCATTGGGCCAATATTGCCTTGAAGATGGTAATTTGTAGCGTCAATAACGTACTCTTCGTCCAATATGGGTGCACCATCATAAGGGGTAATATCATCTCCCTCGAGTAGCAGATCTCGACAAATACGATGGTTCACTCATTCATTCATGTGGTGGCCCATGTCGCCACAATTGAACAACGACATGGCATTGCAAAACGTGAGTTGATATGCGACACTTAGGTCGGCTTCCTTGGCAGGTGTAGACAAAGGCAAATGGGGGCGGTAGTCGGGGATGGACGATGAAACACAAGACATCATGTTGGTTGGAATTGCAGAATCATACCTAGGTGACTCTAATATCAATTGACACAGGCGGAACAAAGAACACAAGGAGATGGGAAAATCCCATGTTTTCTTAATAATGATAATTTGCCTCCTAAATAACTACGTAGGGGATATAAATACTATAAACTAAGGCAACATTAGTGCAATATTAAGAGAAAAAGACCCATAAATCTTAAAGTTGGATAAAATTAATAAAAGAGAGTCCAATAAAATAAATAAGCATAATATTATCAAGTGATTAGTTCTCCATCACTATGTTAGCAAATTTTTCTAATATCATAAATTGTCTAATTATCACTATTGCAAGAACTATCATGTCATTGACACATATTGCAAGAATTGTAACTCTTACGTACCTTTGACTAAACTTGTGAATTTTTTACGTAGTATTAATTTATCTAACACAATTATATGTTTTCAAAGATAATGTGAATGATGATGGGTTAAGTATGAAAGTAATAAATAATACAAGTTGTTAGTTATAGTTTTCGGCATGCCATACCAAATCAACACCTACACATGCACATTTATCTATACATCCTATCTGGTACCCTATCGAATTTTAATCAAGTTCTTACTCGTGTTCGAGTCAGTGAACGGATTCGAATCAAAGCATGGGGGCTCCGGCTATGTTATACAATAATAACTCGATTATGCTATAACTTCTTTAAGTTAAGTTGTTTAATCATGTCTTTGTTTTTTGCATATACTCTTAGATATGGGTAGCCTAAGAAGAATCAAATTGGCAAACTTCAACAATTTGAATAATCTTATCAATTTACTTTGTGACGCAGATTGAGACTATGCCTCAAGATCAATAATAATCTTAAAATTGATAAAACTGTATCTTATAATGATATAGATGACACTTATTTATATTCTAGTAAAGTATGAAATCCTAACTTGTTCCTTAAGAACTTACTAAGATAAACATGGAAAATATATTAAAGAATATTTTAGCGAATATTATGAACTCTATAAAGTAGTGGAACCAAGGATTAATAACCTCTGAAATATTTTTGCGAGTGTATAATGATGTTCATCATAACTAGGAAACTAACTAAATTCGATGAAGCAAAAATATCTGGATGAATACCTCCAACCACAAAAGCAACTTCGTATGTGTGGTTCTCCTCCTCGCCTGAATAATCCTCAAATTTTAAATCCTCTTCTTCATCAAAGATTGGTGGACCATTATAATCATTATCCATATTAGCATCCAAAATATCGATATATTAGTCGAAAATTGGTGATCCATCATAACCACAATTTTTATCAAAAAAATTATTGAAGATTGGAGGGGTGGGAGCGATGGTGGGCGAGGGCGTTATATCGGCCATGGTGGGGTGGCGTGAGAAGCGTAAAGGCTCGGGTCGATGGAGAAACATGGGACGTGGGCGGCGCGAGTAGAATCTTCAGCACAGCTGTGGTCAAGTGGACTTGGGATGGTGTTGGGATTGTCAAGCGCAACGACCAGGGTTTGGCAGTCGGTTGGTGGTTGGGCGATGGGTGGTGCACGTATGGCGAGACGATGCAGTGGAGCAGGGGTGGGTCTGTGAGGAAAGGCGTGACGTCCACATGGATGACACTAGCAAAGTGGCTTCGCGGCACAACAAAGGTGGTGTGGCAGCGGTAGGCCTTCAAAGTGAGTTTGGAACTCGGCCAGCTGTCAACGAACCACCTCGACTTGATGTTCCAAGGCAGTGACTTGAACCTCTAGGGATACTAGTAAGACATGTTGGCGCAGAAGCGTGACTAACTCTGATCCAATTAACGTAGATTGAGAATGCGTCTCAAGAACATAAATAATTCTGAGAATTATAATATTATTGATAAAAAATGACACGTATTTATACTAGTTAAATATGAAACCCTAACTTGTCCCTTAAGAACTTACTAGGATAAACATGAAAAATACATCAAAACATATTATAACGAATATTCTAGACTCAATAAAATACTTAATAAATAATAAAATATGGATAATTAATATCGAAACATGGCATCCTATTTCATCACTTTGGAATGTAATTTTTCCTTGGAGCAATCATATATCCACTATAAATTAAATCGAGTAAAGGCACATTACAGAATATGATTTCCTTTTCACCATGATGTTGTCACTTTACATGTACACACACATATGTAATAAATATACCTTATTGCGGACCTAATAAGGAGATCAGAAAAGTTTGTCTTAAAGGGGAAAAATCCAGAGTACATTAAAGCGTTGCTGGTATTGTTGTGGTAAACGCGGTTTCTATTGTTGTTTGCTTTTATGGTTTTACAACTCAGAATCTTTCAATGTAATTAGAATGACAAATTTCATTAATTATAGGTTTCACTTCAAGAAAATAGAGATTTGTCTACGAAATTTTAAAAAATGCCCATGGAATTTTTAAAGAATATAATTTTATCCTTAAATAGTGAGGATTGCCTGTGATTTGGCTACAAAATTTTCTAATCATATAGAGATTTTCATTCCTTAAATTACCTACAAACAATTTGCTTAGTGAAATGTATTCATAGGTAAATTTATTTGTAGGTAATTCCAAATTACAAATTTAAATCCCTACAAAAATGTAAATTGCGTACGAAATTATTTGATTAGTTGTTTGCCTACGAAAATTACATATGTGTACGCAACTTGCTTGTAGGTAATTTATTTACCAACAAGAATTCTGAAAATTCGTGGACACGTCGTACGCAATCCTCATTATTTTTGGATCGAATTATTTTTGTTGAAAATTTTCCGCAGCCAATTACTTATTTTCTTTAAATAATATATGTACCCGGTCAATTAGAGAATAAAATGATTTATTTTTATTAGATTTTTTTATGTATTAATAGTTGTTCAAATTCAAAACAATCTGAAATTTTAATATTAACGTCAGATATTCCGCCCTTTCAAAAAAATAAAAGTCACGTATTCAGATTAAAAAGAAAAGTATCCACATATAATTATTTTTTTATTTGAATACATTAAAAATTAAGAAAGACATAAATTCAAAATACAGTCTAAACAAAATTCTGAAAAACACAATAATTAATAGCATATGCTTTGTAGATTACACACACCAAATTCATATGATTATTATGGTTAAATTTTAAAGTATAAAAAAATTCACAAAACACCAAAACTTTTCACCAAAAAAATGTGTCAGGAAAATCTCTATACATTTATTACAGTTTTCCTTTATAGATTTTGAGAAAAGACGCTCAGTATAAAAAGGGTAGGCTCTAGCTCGGGAAAATCTCTACAAATTTATTTACAATTTTTCGTTATAGATTTTGAGAAAAGATGCTCATTATAAAACCTTCTTTTCTAGAGCTCTTGCAAACACCCTTGTAAACTCCGCTTGTTTGTCTTTTGGCTCAGAGGTAATTTAGTCTTCAATACATCTTCACTTTTCTACATGAATTCTAATATGATTAATCTTTAATTAAATCAAGTCTTATGAGTTTATATTGATATGAGAGTTGGGATGAAGTAATTTTGTTGAATCAATGCATTGGTGAGTTTGAATGTTGTGATTTATGATCGTGGATAATAATTTCTAAGTCAATTGAATTTTGTGTGGGTAATTCTTATCACTTTTTTAAGATTTTCTTCACTTAATCTCTATTAATTACATTTTTGTTCATAATTTTGTTTGTTGTGACGATTTTTTTTTAATATTAATGTCGAGATCTAGAATATTGTTTTTATCATTCTCATTGAAATAAAATCGAAGTGACATTCGAAGTACTATATTTCTATGGTTTACAATAATGTGTAATTTTATCATTATTGAGATATGTTCTGAGTATGTTTAGGGTGTTGGTTTTAGATCTGAGTAAGTTCTCTAATAAAAAAAGAAAAATATGAATACGAAGAATTTCTAGAATCCAATTGAACCATAAGGTAACCTTTTTTTTTCCAATTTATACTTCATCCTCTCATCACGGTCTAGTTAATTTACAAAGGAAAACTTATAAATTATTATTATCATCTTAAAAAATAGTTAATTAAAAAATCAATAAAAAAGCATGAACTTCCCAAATGGACATTTATTTGTTGATAGTCGGTTTGAATTCTTTTATCAAAATTTGCTTGTTTATATTCTTTGAGTAACACCTATGATGCACAGATTCTTCTTAAAATATCACAATGCAATATCGGATTCGCACCCGCACCCAAAAAAGGGGTGCAATTCTCGAATCCTCGTATCCAGATGCCACTTGGTGAATCGGTAAATTATAAAATAAAATAAATTAACGGACACACGAATCCGATACGCGAATCCATGCTAAATGATTTGTTGGAAAATTTATAGTTTTGATGGAAGTTCCAAAACAGTTGTAATATGACCAGTCGAACATGTTAGTCGACTGATGATATGATAGGAAACCAGCTGAACATGTTAGACAACTGATGTATTAGACTAGGTCTTTCTTAAAGAAGAACTCAAGATGCACAAGTCAAGCGAAGATCAGTAGCGAAGATCAGCAGAGCGATGATCAGTAGCAAGGTCAGCAGCTGAAGATCAGTAGCGGATTTCAAAAGACTTTACTTGAAGACCAGAAGACCTACTCTATGAAGACATCAGCATAGTCGATTGGTTGAAGCTAAGACAACCATATCAGTGGACTCAAGGCAACTGATCAGTGGATGTAGTTATCAGTTCAGGCCAAGTCGGCAGGATGATAAGCTTAACTACTTATCATAAACATACGGGGTAAGCCAGACCAGAAGAATGTCAACATTAGTTGGTGAACAAACACTGAAATGTTGTACTTGTTAACCAATGAGAAAATGACACGTATGAACAAGCTGACAATGCGGGATTCGGCGTTGCATAGTCAAACGGTTAGAAAGGACAACTTCACACTTTCGGCCATGCCGACCCTGAAGCACGTCACATCAAATCCTGCATCCTACCAAATATAGCCGGAAATTCAAATTGCTCTCCAACGGCTCTTTGATTTCGAGGTCTATAAATATGGGATTACTCTTCAGAGTGAAAATACAAAAATTATCATGAAGCTCATACTATAGCAATATTTCCGCACGAAGAACACAAACTTGAAGATTATTTCTAAGTGTTCATCCCATTGTTCTTAGCATAGAAATCTCATCATTTAGCTTTAGGCTACACAAATACTAGGATAGATTTCCAGTTGGAACAACAACAAACCTTACCCAAACCCAAAGTTAGGTTAAGTTTGTTTAGCAAGATTTCAGACTAGGGTTTCTAGTTCTGATTTCTGGGATCGGTTGAGTGAGAACTCTATAAATATCTGTTGGTTGTAATGTGTTGGACTAACACAATAAACTAAGTCCAAGTCGGTTAAGTTGTTGCCCCTTGTGATAGGGAAGAGTGGACGTAGGACTGGTTGTCCGAACCACTATAAATCTTGTGTGCATTTATCTGCTATTAACTGCTTTACACTATTGTACACTACCTTGCTTAAAATCTCATAGATATTCTGAGTTATGATCAGTTTGCATCAAGCAACTGATCTGATCAGTTTGACTCCTTGGTCAGCTGATTGAAAACAGACTCGTGAATCTGATTTGTTAAAACTGGTTTTTCACACGGGTATAAACTAGCTTCCGCACAACCAGTTAAACTGATAGACACGGAACTGATCAGCCATCAGGCGATCAGTAAGTTGGATATCAGTCCATACTGACTCACTAGCACTCTGATCAGGAAACCTGCTTTCACACCTGATCCGCACGAAAAGTTTTTCAGAAGTCTATTCACCCCTCCCCTCTATACTTCTGCCCTCACGAAACCCGATCGGGACCTACATGATTAAATGTGGTCATGTTATTAAGCATTAGATGTGTTATTTAATTGAACTTTATTATGTAATGCAACTTAAATTGACAATATGACACTCATTTTAGATTGAATTCATCATTATGACTTATATATTGGGCTGATGATATTTGAATTGTTGTTTTATTACTTGATTAGATTAAATTATTGAATGCTGTCAAGTTTTGTGGGAGATAAAAATTTGAATTGCATACATTTTGTTTTACGAATTTTAGATTTATATATATTTGCCGAATCGCACCCTAAATTTTTCAAAAATACGTATCCCCGTATCCGTATCGTATCGCACCCGCACTCTCGTACCCGCATTCGTGCAACATAGAGTAACACTTATGTGAACCAGGTTCACACATGAACTCTATCACTGTTATGTGTAAAAATTATCACTATTATGCACAAAAACTTTCACAGTTTAAAAATATAAAGCATTTTCTATACAGTGATAATTTTTGTTCATAACAGTGAAAGTTTTTGTATGTAATAGTGATACTTAAATAACTGAGTTCATAGTATGAATCATGTTTATACAAGTTTTTGTCATGTTCTTTTACTATTTCATGGGCCTGCATATCATGTAGATGCATGAAATTATAGCGTCATTCTAGTTACGGATTTGAAAATTTTGGTAAACCTAATTTTGAAGATTCCTTATTTTGCCACAATAACCTTTTACTTGTAATTATTTTTTTTTTGCCTGTATAATGGATACAATGGCCTGAATTTGTGGTGAAAGGTAAACTTCCTTTTCTTGGAATTGTGACAGTAATTTTAATTGTATTGTTAATGAATTAACCCTTTTTAAATCATTACATTTACGAACAATGATCTAGATAGTGCACTACAAAAAATGCACGTTTTACCGACGGAAATTAGCGATGGTTACAAAAATCATCGCAAATAGTGACGGTTACGGTCAAATGGTCAAAGTTAACAATTTTTGTGACGGTCTAGAGAACCGTCGCAAATAGCGACGATTTTAGCTACCGTTTAAGCGTCATTTTGGACTAATCCCTTTAGCGACGGTTTTTGCGACAGATTTAGAGACGGTTTTTTTAGCGACGGATTAGCTACGGTTTTTTTTTTTAATTTAATTTTTTAAATGATTTTTTTAAATATTAATTATGTTTTTTTTTTATGTTTCAGGATTATACAAGATTTTTTAATTGTTGTTAATTCACCTTACCGTATATTTAATTTATAGTCACTTGGAGAAGAGTTCCACCTGACCGTAGTCAGATCTATTTCGAGTAGTTTATGGTATAAAATTTAATTCATAGTATATTTAAATATATATATTGACTAAAAGTAGTACTTGTTTAAACAGAAAAATAGTACTTATTTAAATGAAAGTATTACTTGTTAAATGAAAAATATTACTTAAGTTTGAATAGAAAAGTAGTACTTATTTAAATGAAAAGTAGTACTTGTTTAAATAGAAAAACATTACTTGTTTAAATAGAAAAGTAGTACTTGTCTAAATACAAAAGTAGTACTTGGTTAAATGAAAAGTATTACTTGTTTAAATTAAAATTATTGTTTAAATAATAGAAAGTATTACTTGTTTAAATGAAAGGTATTACTTGTTTAAATGAAAAGTATTACTTGTTAAATGAAAATGTATTACTTGTGTAAAAATTTTGAAAGGTAGTAGTTGTTTAAATAGAAAAGTAGTACTTGTTTAAATGAAAAGTAGTACTTATTTAAATGAAAAGTAGTACTTGTTTAAATGAAATGTATTACTTGTTTAAATAGAAAATTATTACTAGTTTGAATAGAAAAGTGTTGGGAAATTTGTATTAAGTTTTGATGGAAGTTCCAAAACAGGTTGATATAGGACCAGTCAGACCTGTTAGCTGACTGATGATTTAGAATCAGGATAAGATGACCAGCTGAAATGTATAGACAACTGATGTATAAGATAGGTCACATATTGAGGGGGAACTCAATATGTATAGGTCAGGTCTGAAGATCAGAAGACAAGTAAGTCAAAAGACTAGACGAGTCAGAAGACAAACCAAAGTCAGAAGACTAGACGAGTCAGAAGACAAACCAAAGTCAGAAGACCAGACGAGTCAGAAGACAAGACAAGGTCAGAAGATCAGACGATCACATAGTCAGATGATCAGGTGAAGACATGAAGCTCAAGTTCAGAAGACCTGAAGATCAGATGACTATCAGAAGATCAAGACCAGAAGACCTACATCAGTCGAGTCTGCTAGTTGAGCTAAGACAACTGGCACCAGAAGACTCTATCAGGTAGACTGATCAGTTTTATCTGATCAGGTCAACTCACACCAGGTGTCAACTGATGTTACACCAGTCATACGTTGTTGATCTGAACAAGAAGAATGTCAACTTTAGTTGGTAGAACAAACACTGAAAAGTGTACTTGTTAACCAATGAGAACAAGACACGTATGTACGGAGCTGACAATGCGGGATTCGGCGCTGCATAGTCAAACGACTATAAAGGACAATTATTCACGCTTTGAGCCATGCCGTTCCTGAAGCACGTCACATCAATCCTGCAAACCTACCAAATATAGCTGAAAATTTAAATTGCTCTCCAATGGCTCTTTGATTTCGAGGTCTATAAATATGGGATTGCTCTTCATAGTGAAGACACGGAAATTATCAAGAAGCTCATACTATAGCAAAATTTCCGCACAAAGAACACAAATTTGAAGAATATTTCTAAGTGTTCATCCCATTGTTCTTAGCATAGAAATCTCATCCTCTAGCTTTAGGCTACAAAAACAATAGGATAGATTTCTAGTTGTAACAACAACAAATCTTTACCCAAACCCAAAAGTTAGGTTAAGTTTGTTTAGCAAGATTTCAGACTACGGTTTCTAGTTCTGATTTCTGGGATCGGTTGAGTGAGAACTCTTAAAACATCTGTTGGTTGTAATGTGTTGGACTAACACAATAAACTAAGTCCAGTTGGTTAAGTTGGTGCCCCTTGTGATAGAGAAGAGTGGACGTAGGATCGGGTTGTCCAAACAATATAAATCTTGTGTGCATTTATACGCTCTTAATCGCTTTACACTATCGCATTACCGACTTTGCTTAAAATCGCATACATATTCTGAGTTAGGATCAGTTTGCATCAAGCAACTGATCTGATCAGTTTGACTCTTTGGTCAGCTGATTGAAAACTGATTTGAGTATCTATTTTGTTAAAACAGGTTTTTCACATGGGTATAAACTAGCTTCCGCTGTCGCTTAAACCGATAGACACCGAATCGATCGCCATCGAGCGTCGATAAGTTGATATCAATCCAAACCGACTCACTTTCGCACTCGATCGGAAACATTCTATCACACCGATCTGACGAAAAAAGTTTTTGAAGTCTAGTCACCCTCCTCCCCTCTAGACTTCTGCCCTCACGAAACCCGCTCGGGACCTACAAGTGGTATCAGAGCAGTGGTTCTACGGACCACTGGCTTTGAATATCATCGGTTCTTGAGGAAAAACCTTTGTGGTCACTTGAACAGATCTTGAAAAACCGTTTTTAAAACTTCATCTGTTTTCAAAAACTCACTAAGCATGGATAATACATCCGGTATGTATCATGATCTGCCATAGTTTTCTATTGATGAATATGCAGATTGGACCATAATCATGAGCAACCATCTGGGAGCCATCAGCAGCAGAATGATGGAAGTTCTTGAACAAGGACCTATCATTATCTACCACAACAACCCAGCTGAAGGTGGTGATCCAGATTTTCCAGTTGGCGCTAGGATCAGAAAGAGTCCATCTCGATGGATCTTTGAAAAAGGAAGTCATCAACTCGATACGGTTGCGAGACATATCATCATGAAGACGATGGATAAGATCACAAGAGAGAAGATCAAGTATCTCAAGACAGCCAAAACAGATGTGGGATACACTTGCTGAGATGTGTGAAGGAAATGATTTGATTAAAGACAGCAGATTGCAAGCCGAACTGGTGAAGTTTGAGAAACTTAAGAAGCTGCCAAATGAAACCATAAATCAGCTCGATGGAATAATCACCATGTCTGTCAACAAGCTACGGGAACTAGGACGAGAAATGTCAGACAAAGACATTAACTACAAGATCTTGAGATCTCTGACAAAGAAGTGGGATATGAAAGTGTTGGGATAATTTTAGTTTTGATTATTATGCCAAAACACCTTGTAATAGGACAAGCTAAGTTGTATAGAAAGCTTGTATTTCTGGACTTAGTTTTATTTTACAGGTAACAAGTTGAGGGGGAACTCATCAAGATAAGAAGAGACTAATGATTTCGTGTGGACTGGATCAGAAGACGTCTTGTTGGATCGAATACGTCTTGATGTTGTCTTGATCCGATCGGGTGAGCCGATCGGACCAAAGTAGAAGAAATCGAAAACCGAGATCGACGAAAGCCGGTAATCGGAAGAGATAAAAGCAAGGAAATAAGAAGAGATGAACAAAGAAATCGTAAGAGATGAATGAATCGGTAATTTGAAATCAGAAGAGATGAACAGTGAAATAAAAAGAGATGAACAGTAATCAGACGAGCTGAAATAAGAAGAGATGAACAGTGAAATCAGAAGAGATGAACAGTAATCATGCGAGCTGAAATCAGAAGAGATGAACAATGAAATCAGCACACAAAAAGCTGGCCAATAAGAAGATGACAACACATATATGGATGTGACATAAAGTTGCAAGCAAATCGTTGGGGACGATGATTTTAACCCGAGAATTTTACCGAGGGGGGCCCAATTTATAACATAGTGTAGCTAAATGCACTTTAGAATTTTTATATATTTTCGAAAATTATTTGGACTAAACATCTTTATATTAACAGAGTCGAATACATTTATATGTATATTGAAAATGTGAATTATACATATTCTTTCTCTATTTTGTTACCCCTTTCTCACCTAAAAATCAACATTTTATTTATAGAGTGTTGATTTTTACAAGGATTAGTAATAGTGGTGTACATTGAACATGATGCACATAATACTTTGTTTAAAGGAGACAGACATTCGTATGAGATGGTTTTATACATGATATATGGTATAATCTATAACACAAATAATACTCATCCTTCCAAAATATTAGAGCGTTAATACACAATTTATGTTTCGCCTTACTATGAGACTGTCTCATACAGATGTATCTTAATTATAAGTGTATATATATATAAGAAATTCAAGTGGGGTCAGGGGGGCCCAGTGACCCCCCTGACCCCAAGGTAGGTCCGTCACTGGTTGGGGAATTAATTGCACGGATGTATTCGGGATGAATATTTAAATACAAATTTAATTCTAACAATTAATACTAGCATGGATTAATCCTATATTAATTCAAATAATAATTCAACAACAAATCATGCATATAAACAGTTCACATAAATCCTACGCATGCGGAATTGCTACGGGTTTACGTGAACTAACCTCTTGGAGTGACAATGGTCTCGTCGATAAAAACACACCAAAAAGCCTTCCAAGTATTCCCTAGTCCTTGCTCGTCAATCCGGTGGAAGGAAGCTCGCGAATAATTAACAAAAGGGAAAATAAAAATTTGTTGCACCACCTTTGTGGATTTACTAATTTTTCCAGCACATGGAATTGTACACTCACAATTGACGTTTTTCGAAAATACACAATCTGTCGACTTTTCAAAATATTTGATATTTTATCGACGCTGATATTTTTCCGAAAAACTAATTTTCGTGTTCATCTGGGAATGAAACATTCATCCCCTATTTATAGAGAGGTGGTGGCCGATTTTTCATCATGGAATAGGGATGAAAAATCTTTTCTTGATCTTCAAGAAATCTTGAATATATTTCATATATTATTTTCTCCATAATTAAAATATTCCATAAAAATCTCATCTTCTCTTGTTATGGTTATTTTCGAAAAAACAAGGATAAAGATTCCAAGATTTGGATCTTCTTGAATTTATGAGATATACATGTATTGCAAGAATGCATATCTTCCATAATATCTTTTCAAGAAAATCTTTCTTTCCCTTTTTCTTTCAAGATTTTTGAAAATATCATATAAATAACCAAGTGGGAGATTTCTTGAATTTAATGAGATAATCTTGTATTTCAAGAATACATATATTCATTCCATAACAAAATTCAAAGAAAATCTTTCTCCCCTTTTATTCATATTTTTCGAAAAAAAAATGGGGAAAAATAGCAACAAAAATTTATTTTATTTTTAAACACCTTTTTCAGTTATTGAACTTTATGTTTGGGCTACTTGAGGGGCCTTTAGGAGAATTAAGATTGGACCTTCCAATGGATCTTGAATTATCAGTATTGAGCCACAATATTATTCAAGCCCATAAATATTAATTAATCCCACTACATAATTAATATTGCACTATTCATCTTAACCCATATTACAGTCAATATGGCTCCCGGTTATTATTTTCCTTGTTTAAGATTATCTAGCCCATTAATTAATTCAAGCCACTGAAATAGCTTTCCATTAATTAATATCTTTTGTCCTTGGTTAAGGAACGGTTCAACATTATTATCCATACCGGAAACTAGTTCTACTTGCAAGATTTGGTATGATAAAACTTATGAACCTCCCAAGGGGGCAAATCGAACAAGCGTACTTGCACACGATTCTCCGTATTAAATCTTAGCAATCGCATGTGATAATAATATATCCCAAGATATAAAGTATTGAATCTCGTTGATTCTCTACCCATAATAAGTCAAAACAATAATTACTAACCACACGCGATCCTATTTAAGGGACGAAGATTAAGAAATAACGAACCACTGAGGTCTAATTATTCCTAGTTCGGTTCTGAAGAATTTGTCCTCCTGTAGGTCCTATTCAGTGCACTAGACATGCACTAGTGTAATCTCTTAGTCAAGACAAGCCAATCTGAGCCTTACACTTCAACCTTTCACGATGGATTGTTCATTTCCATCTAGGTCGTGAATGGTGTACTTTTGGTTACAAGGAACTGTTAATTTAATCTTCTGTGATCTGGTATCACTAAATTAACTACAATGTAACACATACTAATTATTGAACAATTATGTTGTAAATATATAACATTCGATGATATTTAAAGTATCAGTGATAAATAATTTATTTCAGTAAATAAGATCAAAATTCAGTTTGATTATACAAAGTAAAAGCATACTTTCCAGTATAACCCCAACAATCTCCCACTTATACTCAAAGTCTGCTTTTAAGTATACTACAACACATCTCATGTAGTTCCTAATACGTGACATCTAATGTCACCTACACGAACCCGATAATATCTCTCACTTATACTCAAAGCAGATTGGCTACGCACTTGAAAACCATTCCTCCCACATGTCTCTTGAATGTTTCCAGAGGCAGACACTTTGTGAAAGGATTAACTAGGTTATCCTCCAATGCGATCTTAGCCACCTCTTCATCTCCTCTCTTAACGATTTCTCATCTAAGATTTCTTTCCTTCAGTGTGCTTGTTTGACTCGTGGACTCTTGGTTCTCTTGAATTTGCAACTGCCCCTAGCAAATATTCCTAGACAAATTCAGAATTCCATCCAAGTCCACTAAGAAGGTCTAGAGCCAAACTGGTTCCTTCACTGCTTCACAAGCAGCTACTTACCCGGCTTCCATGGTTGAGTCAGTGATGCATTTCTGCTTCACACTCGTCCATTTCATGGCCACACTTCCCAAATGAAAGCACACTAACTGAGGCAGATAGTTTCTGGAATCTATGTCTGATTGGAAATCCGAGTCCATGTAGCGATGAGGATTAGACTATCTGACTGATAAACCAACATTCTATCTTGAGTTCTTTTCAGATACTTCTGAATGTTTTTAACTGTCGTCCAATGTTCTTTCCCCGGGTTACTTTGATATCTTGCCACCATGCCAACGGCAAAGCAGATATCCGGTCTCGTGCACAGCATTGCATACATAAGGCTTCCGACAGCCGAAGCATAAGGAATGTCTTTCATATCATCTATCTCCTTTTGTGTCTTAAGGCACATTCCTTGGATAGGTGGATTCCATGCCTGAAAGGTACGAAGCCTTTCTTGGAATCCTACATGCTGAATCGCTTCAAGACAGTGTCTATATATGAAGCTTGCGATAAGCCTATCATCCTCTTCTTGTGATCTCGAGTGATCTTGATCCCAAGGATGTGCCCGGCTTCCCCTAAGTCCTTCATATCAAACTGTTTTGAAAGCCATGCCCTTACGTCTGATAACATCTTTACATCGTTCCCGATGAGCAGAATGTCATCTACGTATAGTACTAAGAATACCAATGCAGTTCCGACACGCTTTTTGTACACACAACTTTCGAACTCGTTTTGATCAAACCCATAAGACTTTATTACATGATCAAAACATTGGTTCCAAGCTCTGGATGCTTGTTTGAGTCCGTAAATGGACTTCATGAGTTTACAAACTAGGTGTTATTGGCCTTTTTCAATGAAGCCTTGGGGTTGTTGCATATAGATTTCTTCATCAAGACTTCAGTTAAGGAAAGTCGTCTTGACATCCATTTGCCAGATTTCAAAGTTGAGATGCGCAGCAATCGACAAGAGAATTCGGATGGACATGAGCATTGCTACAGGTGAAAAGGTTTCCTCATAGTCGATCCCTTCTTTCTGTGTATAACCTTTCGCCACAAGCCTTGCCTTGAAGGTTTCCACCTTCCCGTCTGGTCCTCTTTTTCTCTTGTATACCCACTTGCAACCAATGGGTTTGACCCCATTAAGTGGTTCGACTAGCTCCCACACTCTCTGTTATGATCCATAGAACCCATTTCGGCTTTCATTGATATTTGCCAAGAAATCGCATCCTTGTCTTGGATTGCCTCGTCGTATGTCCATGGGTCTGATTCGTCTTGTCCGAGAATCAAGTCCGAGGACTCTCCTATCCCCATGAATCTCTCGGGCTGTCTCACAACCCTCCCACTACGACGAGGTTCCGGTTGTGTAAGTGTGTCGTTTGGTATGTCATCTTGTACAGTTGGCAATGAGGTTAGCCCCCTTAGCTCATTTAAGGTAATCTCACTTCTGGGTCTTCTTTCGTTCATATAGCCTTCTTCCAAAAATCTAAAGTGGGTGCTTATTACCACCTTTTGATCTTCGGGACCATAGAACATACACCATTTTGTTCCCTCGGTGTATCCTATAAACAACCTTAATTCTGATCGAGGATCCAATTTTCCGGCTTCCTTGTCCAACACGTAGGCCGGACACCCCCAAAATCTCATGTGTCTCAAACTGGGCTTGCGCCCGGTCCACAATTCTTTGGGAGTTTTGGGAACCGATTTGGATGGCACCAAGTTCAGAATGTAAGCCGTTGTTTCCAAGGCATGACCCCAGAACGACTTGGGAAGATCCGCATAACTCATCATTGATCTAACCATTTCTAAAAGAGTTCTGTTTCTTCGCTCTGCAACCCCGTTTTGTTGAGGGGTTCCGGGTGCAGTTAGCTGGGATACAATCCCTTCATCTAACAAGTAGTTCAAAAAACTCATCGCTGAGGTACTCGCCTCCACGATCGGATCGTAGAGACTTGATACGTTTTTCCCTATGATTCTCTGCTTGAGCCTTAAATTCTTTGAATTTCTCAAAGGTCTCATATTTAAGCTTCATAAGGAAAATCTAACCGTCCCTTGAGTAGTCATCAATAAAAGTGATGAAATACTCATAACCTCCTCTTGATTTGGTTGACATTGGACCACATACGTCTGTGTGAACGATTTCTAACACTTCTTTGGCTCTATTCCCCTTGGCTCCGAATGCCCTCTTGGTCATTTTACCCTCCAAACATGATTCGCAGGTTGGAATTAGTTCAACTTGGAGAAACTCCAGTGAACCGTCTTTCACCAACCTTTGGATCCTCTTTGGATTAATATGTCCCAATCTTAGATGCCATAGAAGTGTCTCGTTCACGTCTGATGAACGTTTTCTTTTATCGAAAACAGTTGATGTGTTATATGATGCATTTCGTGAGTGGTGTGCACAGTTAATTGTATAGAGATTGTCCATCAATGTCCCATAACAGATACACTCATCATTTCAAGAAATGATGTCATTCTTATTAGAAGAAACTAAGTATCCATTAACAGAATTTTAGAAACTGAAAGTGAATTCTTTCTAAAACTGGGAACATAAAGAACATCTCTTAAAATTAAAACTCTGTCTTCAAAAGACAGGTGCACTTCTCCCACTGCTTCAGCTGCCACTCTTGTAGCATCGCCCAGTGTGATGAGGATCTCATTGCCACTAAGTTGTCGGGTCAGCTGGGACCCCGTAACGTGAAACATACATGGTCAGCAGATTCCGTATCAACTACCCACGAATGAGAAGTATACGCTGCTAAACAAGTTTCAACAACTAGTGCGTGAGAATTACCTTTCTTTCCGTCCCTTTTGGGGTTGGAACAGGCAAACCTCAATTTTCCTCTTTCACCGCAGCTTAAGCACTTCCTCTTTGGATTTTCATTGACACCACCGACATTCATCTTACCATTGCCTTTGGCAACAGTTGAGTTTGATTGCTTATGGCTTTTGGTCCTCTTTCTTTTTCTTGTCTTCCTTTGGCCTAGAAGATGAAGACGGACCACTTGCCATCAAAGCTTGAGTTTGGTGCCCCATCAACATCTCTGCTGAGACCAAAGCTTGCAACAAATCAGCTAACGAGGCCAAAATGCTCAAAAACTTTTTGGGCAGAGAGTGAAGTACCAAATTCATCTGAGTCTCCAGATTATAATTTGCACTCAGAACCTCAAGTTTGTTCAGATGGGCCATCAATTTTGAGGACGTAATCCCTTACGAGTTTGCCCTCCACCATTTTCAGCGACGACATCTCTCGCAAGGTGATCTGATGAGTCCCGCATTTTTGACTCGTCAGTTGGCTCATCTGATTTTGGTGTGTCAAGAATTCACTTGTTCTTTTGTGCAGTTAGGACAATTATAATTTTTCGTTTCCAATCAATATAGTTTCCATACTTATTATATTGACTTTAAGTATACTGAACAGTGGATTAAAAGGTTGCGACATGATGAACTGAAATAAATAACCATATGCGTAAGCACAGATATATCACAAGGTTCGATCACATGCATCATATTAAAATCTCAAAAAAATATGAACATGCATCAGCCAACATCTCAAAACAGCTTAAATAAGCCACGTGGGGTAGGTCATTATTTAAACACATTCAAGCAGGTTACAAACAAGAACAGTTACAAACCTTTAATACTAGATTAATAGTTGGTTCCCACTTGACCAATATAAAATTGATAGGGACTTCGGGGAAGTATATTCATATCAATTTTATACCTAAGTAATAACCATGATTAAATACAGAATTATTATTTCGCTTTGAACGAGCCTCATGGGGAGGGTCATCGTCGCCACTAGTAATAATTCACAATCATCCATTTGGAATTTATTCATGTGAAAGCTATCTTTTGACCGTCCCGTGGGGGGAATTTCTCCAAAAGAATCCACAAATAAATAAATCATGGAGGTCAAAATTAATTCAATTTTATTATCCATAAAATTGTCAATTAATTGTTTAAGCATACTTAGTAATTTTCAAAGTGAGATTTTTTTTCAAAACATTTTCTCATGCATCATAAATTTAAACACAATTTAAATAAGCATAAAATAATGCATAAACATCAAGACAAAAATTAAATATATTGGGCACACATATCCAATTGTCACGGTTAATTTTTTGTCATGTCTTGATCTCGAGAAATTTTCTTTGCCTTCATCGTTCATCTCGAAAGGTTCGCCACGCCTAGTGAGCGCCATCGACCCGGCCATGGGTCGAGTGCACGCCTTGCACTCCCGGCCATGTCGTCGACGCTTCACAGACGCGTCAGCACCAGCCAGCATGTCGCCAATGATTGTGCTTCGGCCGCTTCTACAGATCTCGGTAGGGTTTGCGCGTGGGATTCAACAAACGTCGCCGATCCTCGACTCAAGCTCGGCGTCGTCCCCGCGTCGCCCTCATAAGAAGATCCCCCGCGCGCCCATCGCCATACGCGCTTTCCCCGATCTTCGGCCCGGCGGCCTCGACCTTGCCTTTGTCCCACGGCGCCCTCCAAGATCGAGATCGCGTGTGCCTCCTTGGCACACATTTCACGCGACACACACGCCACTCCTACGCCCAGCTCGATCCCGCCTTTTAATTCTTCGTCTCTGCCTCCGCTTTTAGATCCTAAGCATAATTTATTTACAAAAATAAATAAACCTAGATCTAGACTAGTCTATTACATTGATCAAATCAAACAAATTCTAATCTACTAGTGGATTTTCTCATGAGGCAAAACGAATTCGAACAAATCGAATTAAAAAATCACAATTTATATGCATGCATAAATAAACAAATTAAATTCCATGACAATTGGATACCTGCAAAAAGATCTAGCAATTCTACTATCCAATTTCAAATTTAATGAAAACGAATTAAATTACAATTTAAAATTCAGAGCCCGAAACCGAGGCTCGGATACCAGTTGTTGGGGAATTAATTGCACGAGATCTATTCGGGATGAATATTTAAATACAAATTTAATTCTAACAATTATTACTAAGCATGAATTAATCCTATATTAATTCAAATAATAATTCAACAACAAATCATGCATATAAACAGTTCACATAAATCCTACGCATGCGGAATTGCTACGGGTTTACGTGAACTAACCTCTTGGAGTGGCAATGGTCTCATCGATAAAAACACACCAAAAAGCCTTCCCAAGTATTCCCTAGTCCTTGCTCGTCAATCCGGTGGAAGGAAGCTCGCGAACAATTAACAAAAGGGAAAATAAAAATTTGTTGCACAACCTTTGTGGATTTACTAATTTTTCCAGCACATGGAATTGTACACTCACAATTGACGTTTTTCGAAAATACACAATCTGTCGACGTTTCAAAATATTTGATATTTTATCGACGCTGATATTTTTCCAAAAAAGCAATTTTCGTGTTCATCTAGGAATGAAACATTCATCCCCTATTTATAGAGAGGTGGTGGCCGATTTTTCACATGGAATAGGGAGGAAAAATCTTTTCTTGATTTTCAAGAAATCTTGAATATATTTCATATATTCTTTTCTCCATAATTAAAATATTCCATAAAAATCTCATCTTCTCTTGTTATGGTTATTTTCGAAAAAACAAGGATAAAGATTCCAAGATTTGGATATTCTTGAATTTATGAGATATACCTGTATTGCAAGAATACATATCTTCCATAATATCTTTTCAAGAAAATCAAGAAAATCTTTCTTTCCCTTAGTCTTTCAAGATTTTCGAAAATATCATATAAATAACCAAGTGGGAGATTTCTTGAATTTAATGAGATAATCTTGTATTTCAAGAATACATATCTTCATTTCATAACAAAATTCAAAGAAAATCTTTCTCCCTTTTTATTCATATTTTTCGAAAAAAAATGAGGAAAAATAGCAACAAAAATTTAGTTTATTTTTAAACACCTTTTTCAGTTATTGAACTTTATGTTTGGGCTACTTGAGGGGCCTTTAGGAGAATTAAGATTGGACCTTCCAATGGATCTTGAATTATCAATTTTTAGCCACAATATTATTCAAGCCCATAAATATTAATTAATCCCACTACATAATTAATACTGCACTATCCATCTTAACCCATATTACAGTCAATATGGCTCCCGGTTATTATTTCCCGTGTTTAAGATTATCTAGCCCATTAATTAATTCAAGCCACTGAAATAGCTTTCCATTAATTAATATCTTTTGTCCTTGGTTAAGGAACGATTCAACATTATTATCCATACCGGAAACTAGTTCCACTTGCAAGATTTGGTATGATAAAACTTATGAACCTCCCAAGGGGGCAAATCGAACAAGCGTACTTGCACACGATTCTCCGTATTAAATCTTAGCAATCGCATGTGACCAATAATATTGCCCAAGATATAAAATATTGAATCTCGTTGATTCTCTACGCGTAATAAGTCAAAGCAATAATTACTAACCACACACGATCCTATTTAAGGGACGAAGATTAAGAAATAACGAACCACTGAGGTCTAATTATTCCTAGTTCAGTTCTGAAGAATTTGTCCTCCTGTAGGTCCTATTCAGTGCACTAGACATGCACTAGTGTAATCTCTTAGTCAAGACAAGCCAATCTGAGCCTTACACTTCAACCTTTCACGATGGATTGTTCATTTCCATCTAGGTCGTGAATGGTGTACTTTTGGTTACAAGGAACTGTTAATTTAATCTTCTGTGACCTGGTATCACTAAATTAACTACAATGTAACACGTACAAATTATTGAACAGTTATGCAGTAAATATATGTAACATTCGATGATATTTAAAGCATCAGTGATAAATAATTTATTTCAGTAAATAAGACCGAGATTCAGTTTGATTATACAAAGTAAAAGCATACTTTCTAGTATAATCCCAACAGCAACAGTGCAAAAGGACAAAGAAAAGCTGGAAGACTATTAGTATGGATTTGAATTTACTCTACAATGGTAATATTCAAATCCACACTATAAATACATTGCACTATCTTCAAAAGAGGATAATGGAGGATGCTGCAAATTGAAGATTAAAGCCAAATATTCAAGCATCTCAATTCAAGAACACAGAGCATTAAATATCCAAATTTACCCAAGAGTGTTCTTCATTATATCTAAGCATAAATGTCATATCATAAGCTTAGAGAGATTTTCCCATCCTTAGCTTAAAGGCTAAAACAATGTAAGGGAAAATCTCACCTAGTTGGAAATAACACCAAACCCAAACCCTTTCTCGAGAGAGAAAATTAGTGGTTAAGTGAGGTAGTTTATAAGCAATCCCGTGAGGGAGATAAGTCCCGAGAGAGTGAGAACTCATTAAACATCTATAGGCGATCCCGTGAGGAGATAAGTCCCAGAGAGTGAGAACTCATTAAACATCTATAAAGCGATCCCAAGTGAGGGAGATAAGTCCCAATTGAGTGAGAGCTCCATAAATATCTGTTGGTTAAGTTGGTGCCCCATGAAGGGAAAAGAGTAGATAGGGATGGCAATGGGGGGGTTAAAACCCAACTCCCGACATTTAATCCACCCCGGATGAAGGGTTAAAACCCGATCAAACGGGTTTTCAGGTGGAGTTAAACCCGGTCAAGCGGAGTTTTTTAAGGCGGGTTACTGCTTTTAGGTAAACCCGCCCGAACCCGCCTCAAGATATATAAATATATATTAATTTTATAATTTTTATTAAATTAAATGTATTTTGTATAGGTTTATTTACGTGAATTATTTTAATTGTTTCTTTCTTTGATTTATCAGTTTCTTTAATCGAATAAGTGTTTTAGCTTAGATTGAGAAGAAATTAGAATGAGTAGATATCTAATGTACATAATTCAAAATAAATTTCAATTAATTCACTCAAATAATACAAATTCAAGTATTAATTGTATGAATTGGAGGACTGCAAAATAATTGTATGAATTGGAGGTAGAGATAAATTATTTTTTTGCTTATTTATTTATTTTCATCTTTATTTATTTTTCTAAAATACTAACATATCTATCTTTTTTTTAAATAGATGGAGTCTCAAGAAGGAACTAGAGCTAATTCAAAGAATGTGTCCATTAAATAATCTTCTTTGATGTGGGATTGATTAAAACTTTTGAATTTTGTGCTCTATGATGTGAGATTGATTATGAAATTAGGTATTTTATTTGTTATAATTTGAATGATTCTAATTAATGTGTTATTTTTTAGGAATGATATTTATGAAGTTGGGAGTATGAATTAAAAAATGTAGGAAAAAATAAAATCGACGCTGGCGGGTTAAACCCCGGGTTCACTGGTATGCGGGTTAAAGCGGGTTTAAAACCCCGGCGGGGCGGGGCGGGGTGGGTTACGGGTTGGGAAAAAATTTGGCGGGGCGGGTTACGGGTTTAGCTAAACCCACCCCAAACCCGCCCCGTTGCCATCCCTAAGAGTAGATGTAGGACAAGTTAGTCCGAACCACTATAAAAATACGTGTGTTCTTATTTGCTTTCATATTAACTGTCATACATACTTTAACAAATCTGCATAACACATTCGCAACAAAAATTTTAAAGTCACCTCCCATTGAGATTTTACGAGTTTTAAATCGGGTTTTTCGGGACCAACAAGTGGAATCAGAGCAGGAGTTCAAAAGTTCACAAGCTTTTAATGTGATCACCTGAACTGATCTTTTATTTTAAAATTCATTTTTTTTAATGCATAAATTTTATAAAATTCATGGAGGTTGACAATCATCTTCTCATCATTTTTTTAAATGCATACAACACTCTTCATCATTTCACTTGTTTAACTAACACCATTTTTCTCGTATATTTTTTTGTTGTTGGTTAGTTTTGGCATCATGATCAAAAAGGGGGAAATTGTTGGGATAATTTTAGTTTTGATTATTATGCCAAAACACCTTGTAATAGGACAAGCTAAGTTGTATAGAAAGCTTGTGTTTCTAGACTTAGTTTTATTTTACAGGTAACAAGTTGAGGGGGAACTCATCAAGATAAGAAGAGACTAATGATTTCGTGTGATCGGATCGGAAGACGTCTGATCGGATCGAATACGTCTTGATTTTGTGCCGATCTAATCAGTGAGCTGATCGGATCAAAGTAGAAGAAATCGGAAAACCGAGATCGATTTAACTAAAATCGTAAGAGATGAACAAAGGAAATCGTAAGTGATGAACAAGAATCAAAGGAAATAAATCGTAAGAGATGAACAAAGGAAATCGAAGAGTTGAACAAAGAATCGATGAGCTGAAATCAGAAGAGATGAACAGTGAAATAAGAAGAGATGAAACAAAGGAAATCGAAAGAGATGAACAAAGAATCGCGCGAAATAAATCAGAAGAGATGAACAATGAAATCAAAGACACAAAAAAGTCAAGCTAATAAGAAGATGACAACACATAAATGGGTGTGACATAAAGCCGCAAAGCAAATAAAGGTCAAAAGGACAAAGAAAAAAAATAGAAGATTATTAGTATGGATTTGAATTTACTCTCCAACGGTAATATTCAAATCCACACTATAAATACATTGGACTATCTTCAAAAAAAAGATAATGGAGGATGCTGCAAATTGAAGATTAAAGTCTAATATTCAAGCATCTCCATTCAAGAACACAGAGCATTAAATATTCAAATTTACCCAAGAGTGTTCTTCATTATATCTAAGCATAAATGCCATATCATAAGCTTAGAGAGATTTTCCCATCCTTAGCTTAAAGGCTAAAACAATGTAAGGGAAAATCTAACCTAGTTGAAAATAATTTCTTGAGAGAGAAAATTAGTGGTTAAGTGAGGTAGTTTATAGGCAATCCCGTGAGGGAGATAAGTCCCGAGAGAGTGAGAACTCATTAAACATCTATAGGCGATCCCGTGAGGGAGATAAGTCCCGAGAGAGTGAGATCTCATTAAACATCTATAGGCGATCCCGTGAGGGAGATAAGTCCCGTTGAGTGAGAGCTCCATAAATGTATGTTGGTTAAGTTGGTGCCCCATGAAGGGAAGAGTGGATGTAGGACAAGTTAGTCCGAACCACTATAAAAATACGTGTGTTCTTATTTGCTTTCATAATAACTGTCATACATACTTTAGCAAATCTGCATAACACATTAGCAACAAAAATTTTAAAGTCACCTCCCATTGAGATTTTACGAGTTTTAAATCGGGTTTTTCGGGACCAACAGAAAGTTACAGTGATAAAGGATTGTCAAGATATTGCGAAGATGAAGCCAAGCAACCTATTTCTGAGTCTTAAAGCCCATGAGTTTGATCTGATTGAAAGAGGGCAAGAAGAAGATGATGAGTCGCCTGCCGAAGTCACTCCTGCACCATCAAAAGTTGTTGCATTCAAAGCAACCGGCAGCAACTCAAAGTCTACTGAACCTGTTGGAAACATCATAAGTCAGATGGAACAAATTGCTTTGCTGACCAAAAAACTTAAAAAATCCAACATTCAACTGGGTAAATATCGAAGATTCTACAGAGATTATCAGAACAACAAAGGAAGAGATAGGAGGCCAACTGACAGATCACAAGAAAGAACCAGATCTGATGACCGAAGAGATGATCATAGGGAGGATCGCAGAGAAGATAAGAAAAGAGATGATCGATCTGATGAAAGGAGAGACAACAGATCAGAAAGAAGAAATTCAGATCACAGGCAAACAGGAAAGTCACCCGACAGATTCTATAGACGGAATGACTCACCTGGCAGAAGAAGTTCTGTGGATCGTGGAGCATGTTTCAACTGTGAGAAACCAGATCATTACAGTGCAGATTGCCCGGACCTGACACCGAAAGAAAGAGAAGACAAGCGGAACAGAAGAGAGCAACAATATAGAGACATGAAAGCCATGGTTTCTGATACATATGGGAATAATGATTCTTATCTGCCTTCAGAGGATTCAGGTTACTCATCTGTAGAAGACTTCTGCCTGATGAGCAATGCTGATTATTTCTACAACTACGATGATCTAATGTTCTCTTCTGATGATGAAATCTGTCTTATGGCAAAAGAAGAAGACCAATCTGAGGTATCTTCTAAACCTTCTGTGTTTTCTGTTTCCACACCAGCTGTGATAGGCCCGGTGAAAAACCCATGAAATGCGGAATAATCATGAAATACATATAAAAACAGGGGTGAAGGAATGGTGATTCCAGATTTTTGCGTTTTAAGCTCATGTGTTGTGTTTTGCTTATAATCGAATGCATATGACAAGATAAGAACATAAAGCAGTAAAGAACACAACAATTTATAGTGGTTCGGGGACTCAAGCTCCTACATCCACTCTCCCTGTTCCTAGGGAAATTCCTTCAAACTGGACTTATCACCCTCTCGGGTTCGCCTCTAGATATTTAACGAGCTCTCACTCCAACTGGACTTATCACCCTCTTGGGTGTTGGGGAATGATTCGCACAGATCTATTCGGGGTGAATATTTAAATACAAATTTAATTCATTAATTATTACTAGCATGAATTAATCCTATATTAATTCAAATAATAATTGCAACAACATATCATGCATATAAAAAGCCACGTAAAACCCTACGATGCGAATCTACGTTTACGTGAACGCATTCTCCTGGATGGCAAAGACTTTGGTCGGACGAACTAACCAAAAGGACTTCCCAAGTATTCCCTTAGCCCTTGCTCGACAATCCGGTGGAAGGATACTCGCGAACAATTAACAAAAGGAAAAAATAAACTTTGTTGCACCACGTATGTGGATTTGCTAATATTTCCAGCACATGGAATTGTACTTGGGAATGAACTAATCATCTCCTATTTATAGGAGAGGAGGGGCACGAAATTTTGGTGGTTTTTCAATGTGGGAAAATACTTTTCTTGGTCACCAAGAAATCTTGAATATATCACATATATTCTTTTTCCCATAATTAAAATATTCCACAAAAATCCACCTCCTCTATTTTATGGTATAATTTTCGAAAATTTGAGCAAGATTCCAAGATTTAGATCTTCTTGAATTTATGAGATATTCTTGTATTTCAAGAAATACATATCTTCCATAATATCTTTTCAAGAAAATCAAGAAAATCTTTCTTGCCCTCTATTTTCCAAAATTTTTGAAAATCTCTTAATGAATAACCAAGTGGGAGATTTCTTGAATTTAATGAGATAATCTTGTATTCCAAGAATACATATCTTCATTCCATAACAAAATTCAAAGAAAATCTTTCTCCCTCTTTTATTCATAATTTTCGAATTTAATGAGGAAATATAAGCAACAATATTTATTTTATTTTAATCACCTTTTCAGTTATTGGACTATATGTTGGGCTACTCAGGGGGCCTTTAGGAGAATTAAGATTGGACCTTCTAATGGATCTTGAATATCTAATATTGAGCCACAATATAATTCAAGCCCATAAATATTAATTAATCCCACTACATAATTAATATTGCACTATCCATCTTAACCCATATTACGAAATAATATGGCTCCCCGGTCATTATTTCCCGTTTAAGATTATCTAGCCCATTAATTAATTCAAGCCACCAAATAGCTTTCCATTAATTAATATCTTTTGTCCTTAATTAGAGGAACGGTTCAACATTATTATCCATACCTAAAACAAATTCCACTTGCAAGATTTGGTATGATAAAACTTATGAACCTCCCAAGGGGCAAATCAAGCAAAAAGCGTATTTGCACACGATTCTTCGTATTAAATCTTAGCAATCACATGTGACCAATAATATTGCCCAAGATAAAATGCGTATTGAATCTCTCTCTCGATTCGCTACCCATGATAAGTCAAAGCAATAGTTACTGATCCCACGTGATCCTATTTCGGGATTTGTTAAGAAACAACGAAACCACCGAGGTCTAATTCTTCCATGTTCGATTCTCAAGAATTTATCCTCCTCAGAGGTCCTATTCAACAAGATCACCATGCACTAGTGTAATCTCTTGGTCAAGACAAACCAATCGAGCCTTACACCTCAACCTTTCGCGATGGTTGTTCATTTCCATCTAGGTCGTGAATGGCGTACTTATAGTTACAAGGGACCATTAATTTAATCTTCGTGATCGGGTATCACTAAATTAACTACAAATTAACACGCATTTAATTATTGAACAGCTTATGCAATAAATATATATAACATTCAATCATATTTAAAGCATCGATAAACAATTTATTTCAAGAAATAAGTCCGAAATTCATTTGATTATACAAAGTAAAAAGCATACTTTTCAAAGATAATCCCCAACAATCTCCCACTTATACTCAAAGTCCTTTTAAGTATACTACAACACGCCTCGAGTAGTCCGTGACATCTAATGTCACCTACACTCTAACCTAATAATTTCTCCCACTTATACTCAAAGCAGATTAGCAACGGTCTTGACACCCATTCCACTCACATGTCTCTCGAATGTATTCAGAGGCGACGCTTTGTGAATGGATCTCGCTAGGGTCGCCCTCGACGCTATCTTTGCCACATCTATATCTCCTCTCTAACGATTTCTCGTATAAGATGTCTTTCCTTTAATGTGTTTGTTTGACTCGTGGACTCTTGTTCTCTTGAATTTGTAATCGCCCTTAGCAGATATTGCTAGACAAATTCGTAACACCATCCAAGTCCACTAAGAAGATCTAGAGCCCAATCGGTTCTTTCAATCGCTTCACAAAGCAGCTACTTACCCGAGTCCCATGGTTGAGTCGGTGATGCATTTTTTCGCTTCACACTCGCCCATTTGATGGCTACACTTCCCAAATGGAAACACACTAATCGAGGCGATAATTTCGAATCTAAACTTGATTGGAAATCCGAGTCCATGTAGCCGATGGGGATTGGAGTATCGATCGATAAATCAACATTCTATCCCCGAAGTCTTTTTTCGTAAACTTTAGAATGTTTTTAATCGTCGTCCCAATTCGCTTTCCCGAAGTTACTCTCGATATCTTGCTACCATGCCTACGGCAAAGCATAGATCCCACACGCATACACAAAGAATGCATACATAAGGTTTCCGACAAACAAGCACAAGGAATACCTTTCATGTCATCTATCTCCTTTTCGCCTTTAGGGAACATTTTCTTGGATAGATGGATTCCAAGTCCGAAAGGTACGAATCCTTTCTTGGAATCTTGATGTCAATTGTTTCAAAACCAGTGTCTATGTATGAAACTTGCGATAACCCGACCATCCTTTTCTTGTGATCTTGATCCCAAGGATGTGTCCGGTTTTCCCTAAGTCTTTCATATCAAACTGTTTTGAAAACCATGCCCTTACGTCTGATCACACCTTCACATCGTTCCCGATGATCACAATGTGATCTACGACAAGATCTAAGAATACCAATGCGCTCCGACACGCTTTTATATACAATAACTTTCAAACTCGTTTTGATCAAAACCCATAAGACTTTATAACATGATCAAAACTTTGGTTCCAAGCTCTGGATGCCTGTTTGAGTCCGTAAATGGACCTCTTGAGCTTTACAAACTAGGTGTTCTTGGCCTGTTTCAATGAAAACATGGGGTTGTTGCATATAGATCTCTTTATCAAGACTTCCGTTAAGGAAAGCTGTCTTGACATCTATTTGCCAGACTTCAAAGTCGAAATGCGTAGCAATCGATAAGAGAATACGGATGGACTTAAGCATGGCTACGGGCGAAAAAGTTTCCTCATAATCGATCCCTTTCTTTCCGAGTATAATCTTTCGCCATTAGTCTTGCTTTTAAAGGTTTCAACCTTCACGCCCGATCCCTCTTTTTTCCTCTTATATACCCACTTTATATCTAATGGGTCTGACCCCATTAAGTGGTTCGACTAGCTCCCACACTCTATTATGAAACATAGAACCCACTTCGGCTTTCATTGCTGTTTGCCAAGAAACTGCATCCTAATCTTGGATTGCCTCGTCATATGTCCATGGGTCTGATTCCGGGAATCAAGTCCGAGGACTCTCCTATTCTAATGAATCTCTCGGGCTGTCTAACAACCCTCCCACTATAACAAGGCTCCTGCCAGAAAAACGATCGTTTGGTATATCATCTAAGACGATCGACCGAGGTTTGCCCTCTAAGCTCATTTAAGGTAATCTCACTTCTGGGTTTTCTTTGGTTCTATAGTTTTCTTCCAAAATCTAAAGTGGGTGTGAATGTCCACCTTTTGATCTTCGGAATTATAGAACATTCACCCTTTTGCTCCCTCGGGGTATCCTACAAAATAGCCTTAATTCTGATAGAGGATCCAATTTACCGGTTTCCTTGTCCAACACGTAAGTCGGACACCCCAAAGTTCTCATGTGTCTCATACTAGACTTGCGTCCGGTCCACAATTCTTTGGGGTTAAGGAACTAATTTGGATAGCACCAAGTTCAGAATATAAGTCGTTGTTTTCCAAACCATGACCCCAGAACGACTCGGGAAGATCCGTATAACTCATCATTGATCTAACCATTTCCAAAAGAATTATGTTGCTTTGCTCTGCAAACCCCGTTTTGTTGAGGGGTTCCGGGTGCAGTGAGCTGGGATACAATCCCTTCATTAGATAAGTAGTTCAAAAACTCATTGCTGAGGTATTCGCCTCCATTTTCAGATCGTAGAGACTTGATACGTTTTTCCATATGATTCTCTGCTTGAGCCTTAAATTCTTTAGAATTTCTCAAAGGTCTCGATTCACGCTTCATAAGGAAAATGTACCTTGAGTAATCATCAATAAAATTACTCATAACCTCCTCTTGCTTTAGTTAACATTGAACTACGACATCTATGTGAACGATCTCTAACACTTTTAGCCCCATTCCCTTGGCTCCAAATGCCATCTTGGTCATATTACCCTCCAAACATGATTCGCAGGTTGATCCGATTCAACTTGGAGACGCCTCCAAACCATCTTTCAACAACCTTTGGATCCTCTTTGGATTTATATGACCTAATCTTAGATGCCAAAGAAGTGTCTCGCTCACGCCCTGATGAACGTTTTTCTTTTCTCGAAAATAGCTTTGATGTGTTATAGGATACATTTCGTGAGTGGTGTGCACAGTTAATTGTATAGAGATTTTCCATCAATGTCCCGTAACAGATACACTCATCATTTCAAAATGATGTCATTCTTATTAGAAGAAACTTAGTGTCCTTTAATCGAATTTTAGAAACTGAAAGTGAATTCTTTCTAAAACTGGGAACATAAAGATAATCTCAAAAAAAAACTTTATCTTCAAAAGATAGGTGCACTTCTCCCACTGCTTTAACTGCTACTCATGTAGCATTGCAATGTCTGCTACTTGCGTAGTATTGCAATAATCGTTACTACCGTAGCATTACAATATCTGCCACTTACGTAGCATTGCAATGTCTTCTACTTTCGTAACTTTACCCAGTGTGATGAGGATCTCACTCCCACTATGTTGCCGGATCATTTAGAACCCGTGAAGCCAACATGATTAGTGGATCTCGTATCAACCACCCACGAATGAGAAGTATACGCCGCTAAACAAGTTTCAACAACTAGTGTATGAGAATTACCTTTCTTTCCGTCCCTTTTGGGGTTGGAACAGGCAAGACCTCCATTGTCCTCTCTCACCGCAGCTTAAGCACTTCCTCTTTGGATTTTCCTTGACACAACAAGCATTCCTCATCTTATCATTGCCCTTGGCAACAGTTGAGTTTTATTGCTTATGGCCTTTGGTCCTCTTCTTTATCTTGCCTACCCTTGGCCTAGAAGATGAAGATGGACCACTTGTCAATCAAAAGCTTGAGTTTGGTGCCTTATCATCATTTCTCGCCGAATCCAAAAGTTTGCAAATAAATTAGCTAGCGAGGCCAAAATGCTCAAAAACTTTCTCAAGCAGAGAATGAAGTACCAAATTCATCCGAGTCTCCGGATCATAATCTGCACTCGTAATCTCAAGTTTGTTCGGATGGGCCATCTATTTTGAGGACGTAATCCCTTACGGGTTTTTCCTCCACCATTTTCAAATGATTTACATCTCTCGCAAGGTGATCTGACGAGTCCCGCATATTTTGACTCGTCAGTTGGCTCATCTGATTTTTGTGTGTCAAAATCCACTTGTGCTTTTGTGCAGTTAGGACAATTATAATTTTCCAATCAATATAGTTTCCATACATATTGTATTGACTTTAAGTATAATAACAAAGGGATTAAAAGGTAAATCTATATTTCGAATCGAAATAAACAACTATATGCAATAAAGACAAGTATATCACAAGGTTTGATCACATGCCATCATATTTAAAATCTCAAAAAAATATGAACAATGCATCAGCCAACATCTCAAAACAGTTTAAATAAGCCACGTTGGGTGGGTCATTATTTAAACACATTCAAGCAGGTTACAAACAAGAACAGTTACAAACCCTTAATATCCAGATTAATAGTTGGCTCCCACTTGACCAATATAAAATTGACAGGGACTCCTAGAAGTATATGCATATCAATTTTATACCTAAGTAATAACCATGATTAAATACAGGATTACTATTTCGCTTTGATCGAGCCTCGTTGGGAGGGTCATCGTCGCCACTAGTAATAACCCACAATCATCCGTTTGGAATTCATTCATGTGAAACCTATCTTTTGACCGTCCCCGCTTGGGAATTTCTCCAAAAGAATTCACAAATAAATAAATCATGGAGGTCAAAATTAATTCAATTTTATTATCCTGAATAAAATTGTCAATTAATTATTTAAAACATACTTAGTAATTTTGAAGTTGAGATTTTTCAATTTGGCAACCCTCATGCAAACACATTTAAACAAATTAAATAAAGCATAAGATAGCACAAATAAATCAAGCAAAACAGAAAAAATAAACATATTGGGCACAAATTATCCAATTGTCATGGTTTGATTTTTCTTGGCTTGATCTTGAAGAAACAAGTCTCGAATTTCTCCCACTGCTTCGTCTCGGAAAAAATTGCTTGCCTCTCGAACCGCCACGCCAGCCGCGGCAATGATGCACTCCCAGATCCGCGGCCACTTGGCCTTAGACATTTAAGCGACCTCGGCACCGCTGGGCAAAGACCGCCCGCCCGCACGCCTCGCCGCGCTGCTCGGCGAGAGCCGGCAGGGTGGTTTCAGCGACGGCAGCGGCGTCAAGGCTCAGACAAGATTCAACGCAGCCTCCGCCTGCGCCATTAACGCCGGCCTCGCCAGCGTCTCCGCCGCGCGTCCAAGGCTCCGCCTGCTCGAGCACGCACCGCCTCCCGTCGCGGCCAGATCCTGTACGCTGCCCGCCCGCCTGCCACGCCGCCCATAGTGCCGGCGGCGCCCGCCTTCACTGGTTTGTTCTTCGATTTCGCTTTAATTCTTCATCTCTTCGTTCCTCGATCCTGTTACAATTTATTTACAAAAAATAAATAAACCCAGATCTAGACTAGTCTATTACATTGATCAAATCAAACAAATCCTAGTCTACTCGTGATTTTCACGAGGCAAAAACAAATCCGAAAGAATCTAATTAAAAAACCACGCTTTATATGATGCAAAATAAAACATAAAATCCATGACAATTGATACCGCAAAAACAGATCTAACAGTTCTACTATCCAATTTCAAATTTAATGTCCGTGAATTAAATTACAATTTAAAAATTCAGAGTCTAAAATAAAGGGCTCGATACCGCTTGTTGGGGAATGATTCGCATCTATCTATTCGGTGAATATTTAAATACAAATTTAATTCATTAATTATTACTAGCATGAATTAATCCTATATTAATTCAAATAATAATTGCAACAACATATCATGCATATAAAAAGCCACGTAAAACCCACGATGCGAATCTACGTTTACGTGAACGCATTCTCCTGGATGGCAAAAGGACTTTGGTCGGACGAACTAACCAAAAGGACTTCCCAAGTATTCCTTTAGCCCTTGCTTTCGACAATCCGTGGAAGGATACTCGCAACAATTAACAAAAGGAAAAAATAAACTTTGTTGCACCAATGATGTGGATTTGCTAATATTTCCAAAGACATGGAATTGTACTTGGGAATGAACTAATCATCCCTATTTATAGGAGAGGAGGGGCACGAAATTTTGGTGGTTTTTCAATGTGGGAAAATACTTTTCTTGGTCACCAAGAAATCTTGAATATATCACATATATTCTTTTTTCCCATAATTAAAATATTCCACAAAAATCCACCTCCTCTATTTTATGGTATAATTTTTCAAAAATTTGAGCAAGATTCCAAGATTTAGATCTTCTTGAATTTATGAGATATTCTTGTATTTCAAGAAATACATATCTTCCATAATATCTTTTCAAGAAAATCAAGAAAATCTTTTTGCCCTATTTTCCAAAAATTTTGAAAATCTCTTAATGAATAACCAAGTGGGAGATTTCTTGAATTTAATGAGATAATCTTGTATTCCAAGAATACATATCTTCATTCCATAACAAAATTCAAAGAAAATCTTTCTCCTCTTTTATTCATAATTTTCAATTTAATGAGGAAATATAAGCAACAATATTTATTTTATTTTAATCACCTTTTCAGCTTATTGGACTATATGTTGGGCTACTCAGGGGCCTTTAGGAATTAAGATTGACCTTCTAATGGATCTTGAATATCTAATATTGAGCCACAATATAATTCAAGCCCATAAATATTAATTAATCCCACTACATAATTAATATTGCACTATCCATCTTAACCCATATTACAAATCAATATGGCTCCCTTGTCATTATTTCCCGTGTTTAAGATTATCTAGCCCATTAATTAATTCAAGCCACCATGAAATAGCTTTCCATTAATTAATATCTTTTGTCCTTGGTCGAGGAACGGTTCAACATTATTATCCATACCTAAACAAATTCCACTTGCAAGATTTGGTATGATAAAACTTATGAACCTCCCAGGGGGGCAAATCAAGCAAGCGCATTTGCACACACGCATTCTTCGTATAAATCTTAGCAATCACATGTGACCAATAATATTGCCCAAGATAAAGTACGATTGAATCTCTCTCGATTCGCTACCCATGATAAGTCAAAGCAATAGTTACCGATCCCACGTGATCCTATTTCGGGACGAAGTTAAGAAACAACGAACCACCGAGGTCTAATTCTTCCATGTTCAGCTCAAGAATTTATCCTCCCAGAGGTCCTATTCAACAAGATCACCATGCACTAGTGTAATCTCTTGGTCAAGACAAACCAATCTGAGCCTTTACACCTCAACCTTTCGCGATGGTTGTTCATTTCATCTAGGTCGTGAATGGCGACTTTATAGTTACAAGGGATCGTTAATTTAATCTTCGTGATCGGGTATCACTAAATTAACTACAAAGCAGTAACACGCATTTAATTATTGAACAGCTTATGCAATAAATATATATAACATTCAATCATATTTAAAGCATCGATAAACAATTTATTTCAAGAAATAAGTCCGAAATTCAGGTTTCGATTATACAAAGTAAAAAGCATACTTTTCAAAGATAATCCCCAACAATCTCCCACTTATACTCAAAGTCCGCTTTTAAGTATACTACAACACGCCTCGAGTAGTCCGTGACATCTAATGTCACCTACACGAACCTAATAATTTCTCCCACTTATACTCAAAGCAGATTGGCAAATCGGTCTTGACACCCATTCCACTCACATGTCTCTCGAATGTATTCAGAGGCGCACGCTTTGAATGGATCTCGCAGTCGGTCCCCTCGACGCCATCTTTGCCACATCTATATCTCCTCTCTTAACGATTTCTCGATAAGATGTCTTTCCTTTAATGTGTTTGTTTGACTCGTGGACTCTTGGTTCTCTTGAATTTGTAATCGCCCCTAGCAGATATTGCTAGACAAATTGTAACACCATCCAAGTCCACTAAGAAGATCTAGAGCCCAATCGGTTCTTTTTCACCGCTTCACAAGCAGCCTACTTACCCGAGTCCCATGGTTGAGTCGTTGATGCATTTACCTTCACACTCGGCCCATTTGATGGCTACACTTCCCAAATGGAAACACACTAACCGAGGCGTATAATTTCGAATCTAAACTTGATTGGAAATCCGAGTCCATGTGGCGATGGGGATTGAGTATCGGATCGATAAATCAACATTCTATCCCGAAGTTCTTTTTCGTAAACTTTAGAATGTTTTTAATCGTCATCCAATTCCGCTTTCCCCGAAGTTACTCGATATCTTGCTACCATGCCTACTAAAAAGCATAGATCCGGGTCACGCATACAAAGAATGCATACATAAGGTTTCCGACGGTAGAAGCACAAGGAATACCTTTCATGTCATCTATCTCCTTTTCGCCTTAGGGAACATTTTCTTGGATAGATGGATTCCAAGTCCGAAAGGTACTAATCCTTTCTTGAATCTTGATGTCAATTGTTTCAAAACCAAAGTCTATGTATGAAACTTGCGATAACCCGACCATCCTTTTCTTGTGATCTTGATCCCAAGGATGTGTCCGGTTTTTCCCTAAGTCTTTCATATCAAACTGCTTTTGAAAACCATGCCCTTACGCCCGATCACACCTTCACATCGCTCCCGATGATCACAATGTGATCTACGTGACAATACTAAGAATACCAATGCAGCCTCCGAACGCTTTTATACACACAACTTTCAAACTCGTTTTGATCAAAACCCATAAGACTTTATAACATGATCAAAACTTTGGTTCCAAGCTCTGGATGCCTGTTTGAGTCCGTAAATGGACCTCTTGAGCTTTACAAACTAGGTGTTCTTGGCCTGTTTCAATGAAAACATGGGGTTGTTGCATATAGATCTCTTTATCAAGACTTCCGTTAAGGAAAGCTGTCTTGACATCTATTTGCCAGACTTCAAAGTCGAAATGCGTAGCAATCGATAAGAGAATACGGATGGACTTAAGCATGGCTACGGGCGAAAAAGTTTCCTCATAATCGATCCCTTTCTTTCTGAGTATAATCTTTCGCCATTAGTCTTGCTTTAAAGGTTTCAACCTTCACGTCCAGTCCTCTTTTCCTCTTATATACCCACTTGCATCTAATGGGTCTGACCCCATTAAGTGGTTCGACTAGCTCCCACACTCTATTATGAAACATAGAACCCACTTCGGCTTTCATTGCTGTTTGCCAAGAAACGCATCCTAATCTTGATTGCCTCGTCATATGTCCATGGGTCTCGATTCCTGAATCAAGTCCGAGGACTCTCCTATTCTAATGAATCTCTCGGTCGTCTAACAACCCTCCCACTATAACAAGGTTCGCCAGAAAACGATCGTTTGGTATATCATCTAGTATGCTTCGTGACCGAGGTTTGCCCCTCTAAGCTCATTTAAGGTAATCTCACTGGGTTTTCGTTCTATAGTTTTCTTCCAAAATCTAAAGTGGGTGTGAATGTCCACCTTTTGATCTTCGGAATTATAGAACATTCACCCTTTTGCTCCCTCGGGGTATCCTACAAAATAGCCTTAATTCTGATAGAGGATCCAATTTACCGGTTTCCTTGTCCAACACGTAAGTCGGACACCCCAAAGTTCTCATGTGTCTCATACTAGACTTGCGTCCGGTCCACAATTCTTTGGGGTTCTGGGAACTAATTTGGATAGCACCAAGTTCAGAATATAAGTCGTTGTTTTCCAAACCATGACCCCAGAACGACTCGGGAAGATCCGTATAACTCATCATTGATCTAACCATTTCCAAAAGAATTATGTTGCTTTTTCTCGCAAACCCCGCTTTTGTTGAGGGGTTCCGGTGCAATGAGTCGATACAATCCCTTCATTAGATAAGTAGTTCAAAAACTCATTGCTGAGGTATTCGCCTCCATTTTCAGATCGTAGAGACTTGATACGTTTTTCCATATGATTCTCTGCTTGAGCCTTAAATTCTTTAGAATTTCTCAAAGGTCTCAGATTCATGCTTCATAAGGAAAATGTACCTTGAGTAATCATCAATAAAATTACTCATAACCTCCTCTTGCTTTAGTTAACATTGAACTACGTACATCTATGTGAACGATCTCTAACACTTCTTTAGCCCCATTCCCCTTGGCTCCAAATGCCATCTTGGTCATATTACCCTCCAAACATGATTCGCAGTTGATCCGATTCAACTTGGAGACGCCCCAAAGAACCATCTTTCAACAACCTTTGGATCCTCTTTTGGATTTATATGACCTAATCTTAGATGCCAAAGAAGTGTCTCGCTCACGCCCCGATGAACGCTTTTCTTTTCGAAAATGCTTGATGTGTTATAGGATACATTTCGTGAGTGGTGTGCACAGTTAATTGTATAGAGATTTTCCATCAATGTCCCGTAACAGATACACTCATCATTTCAAAATGATGTCATTCTTATTAGAAGAAACTTAGTGTCCTTTAATCGAATTTTAGAAACTGAAAGTGAATTCTTTCTAAAATTGGGAACATAAAGATAATCTCAAAAAAAACTTTATCTTCAAAAGATAGGTGCACTTCTCCCATCGCTTTTAATCGCTATCATGTAGCATTGCAATGTCTGCTACTTGCGTAGTATTGCAATAATCGTTATTACCGTAATATTACAATATCTGCCACTTACGTAGCATTGCAATGTCTTCTACTTTCGTAACTTTACCCAGTGTGATGAGGATCTCACTCCCACTATGTTGCCGGATCATTTAGAACCCGTGAAGCCAACATGATTAGTGGATCTCGAGTATACGCCGCTAAACAAGTTTCAACAACTAGTGTATGAGAATTACCTTTCTTTCCGTCCCTTTTGGGGTTGGAACAGTAAGACCTCCATTGTCCTCTCTCACCGCAGCCTTAAGCACTTCCTCTTTGATTTTCCTTGACACAACAAGCATTCCTCATCTTATCATTGCCCTTGGCAACAAATTGAGTTTTTATTGCTTATGGCCTTTGGTCCTCTTCTTTATCTTGCCTACCCTTGGCCTAGAGAAGATGAAGATGGACCACTTGCCGTCAAAAGCTTGAGTTTGGTGCCTTATCATCATTTCTGCCGAATCCAAAAGTTTGCAACAAATTAGCTAATGAGGCCAAAATGCTCAAAAACCTTTTCAAGGGCAGAGAATGAAGTACCAAATTCATCCGAGTCTCCGTGATCATAATCGCACTCGAATCTCAAGTTTGTTCAGATGGGCCATCTATTTTGAGGACGAATCCCTCACGGGTTTTTCCTCCACCATTTTCAAATGACGACATCTCTCAAGAAGATCTCGACGAGTCCCGCATATTTTGACTCGTCGGTTGGCTCATCCGATTTTTGTGTGTCAAAATCCACTTGTGCTTTTGTGCAAGCTAGACAATTATAATTTTCCAATCAATATAGTTTCCATACATATTGTATTGACTTTAAGTATAATAACAAAGATTGGATTAAAAGGTAACGACATGTTTGGCCAAATAAACAACTATATGCAATAAAGCACAAGTATATCACAAGGTTTGATCACATGCCATCATATTTAAAATCTCAAAAAATATGAACAATGCATCACCAACATCTCAAAAAACAGTTTAAATAAGCCACGTTGGGTGGGTCATTATTTAAACACATTCAAGCGGTTACAAACAAGAACATTTATAAACCCTTAATATCCAGATTAATAGTTGGCTCCCACTTGACCAATATAAAATTGACAGGACTCCTAAGAATATATGCATATCAATTTTATACCTAAGTAATAACCATGATTAAATACAGATTACTATTTCGCTTTTGATCGAGCCTCGTTGGGAGGGTCATCGCCGCCACTAGTAATAACCCACAATCATCCGCTTGGAATTCATTCATGTGAAACCTATCTTTTGACCGTCTCCCGTTGGGGAATTTCTCCAAAAGAATTCACAAATAAATAAATCATGGAGGTCAGAAAATTAATTCAATTTTATTATCCTAATAAAATTGTCAATTAATTATTTAAAACATACTTAGTAATTTTGAAGTTGAGATTTTTCAATTTGGCAACCCTCATGCAAACACATTTAAACAAATTAAATAAAGCATAAGATAGCACAAATAAATCAAGCAAAAATGTAAAAATAAACATATTGGGCACAAATTATCCAATTGTCATGGTTTGATTTGATTTTCTTGGCTTGATCTTGAAGAAACAAGTCTCGAATTTCTCCCACTCGCTTCGTCTCTTAAAAAAATTGCTTCGTCTCGAATCGCCACGCCATACCGCAATGGATGCACTCATCCCGCCGGCCGGCCTAGGGATGCTTTAAGCCCTCGGCACTGCTTCGGCAAAACACGCCCCAAAACGCCTCAGACGCCTCGGCGAGTTTCGGGTTTCCTCGGCGGCGCAGAGCGACAAGGTCGCATCCGCCTTCATGCCCAGGCCGCCTCCGCTGGCTGCCACACTTCCGGCCTCGCCCGCCATCTCCACAGCAGTCCGTCTTAACCACAAGGCCCGCCCGCCTCGAGCACGCATCGCCCGTCGGCGCTGCATCCTCACGCCTGCCCGCCGCCCGCCTCGCCCTTATTGTTAAAACCGGCGTAACCCGCCGACGACACACACCTTTCTCGATTTCGCCCTTTAATTCTTCATCTCTTCGCTCCTCGATCCTAAGTATAATTTCTTTACAAAAAATAAATAAACCTAGATCTTGACTAGTCTATTACATTGATCAAATCAAACAAATCCTAGTCTACTCGTGGATTTTCTCACGAGGCAAAACAAATCCGAATCGAATCGAATTAAAAACCACAAATTATATGCATGCAAAATAAAACATTAAAATCCATGACAATTGATACCGCAAAACAGATCTAATAGGTTCTACTATCCAATTTCAAATTTAATGTCCGTGAATTAAATTACAATTTAAAAATTCAGAGTCTCAAAAAAAGGGTTCGATACGATTGTTGGGGAATGATTCGCATGATCTATTCGGGGTGAATATTTAAATACAAATTTAATTCATTAATTATTACTAGCATGAATTAATCCTATATTAATTCAAATAATAATTGCAACAACATATCATGCATATAAAAAGCCACGTAAAACCTACGACGACGAATCTACGGGTTTACGTGAACGCACCTCTCGGGATGGCAAAAGGACTTTGGTCGGATTAACTAACCAAAAGGACTTCCCAAGTATTCCTTAGCCCTTGCTCGACAATCCGTGGAAGGATACTCAAACAATTAACAAAAGGAAAAAAATAAACTTTGTTGCACCAATGATGTGGATTTGCTAATATTTCCAAAGACATGGAATTGTACTTGGGAATGAACTAATCATCCCCTATTTATAGGAGAGGAGGGGCACGAAATTTTGGTGGTTTTTCAATGTGGGAAAATACTTTTCTTGGTCACCAAGAAATCTTGAATATATCACATATATTCTTTTTCCCATAATTAAAATATTCCACAAAAATCCACCTCCTCTATTTTATGGTATAATTTTCGAAAATTTGAGCAAGATTCCAAGATTTAGATCTTCTTGAATTTATGAGATATTCTTGTATTTCAAGAAATACATATCTTCCATAATATCTTTTCAAGAAAATCAAGAAAATCTTTCTTGCCCTCTATTTTCCAAAAATTTTCGAAAATCTCTTAATGAATAACCAAGTGGGAGATTTCTTGAATTTAATGAGATAATCTTGTATTCCAAGAATACATATCTTCATTCCATAACAAAATTCAAAGAAAATCTTTCTCCCTCTTTTATTCATAATTTTCGAATTTAATGAGGAAATATAAGCAACAATATTTATTTTATTTTAATCACCTTTTCAGTTTATTGACTATATGTTGGGCTACTCAGGGGGCCTTTAGGAGAATTAAGATTGGACCTTCTAATGGATCTTGAATATCTAATATTGAGCCACAATATAATTCAAGCCCATAAATATTAATTAATCCCACTACATAATTAATATTGCACTATCCATCTTAACCCATATTACAGTCAATATGGCTCCCGGTCATTATTTCCCGTGTTTAAGATTATCTAGCCCATTAATTAATTCAAGCCACTGAAATAGCTTTCCATTAATTAATATCTTTTGTCCTTGGTCGAGGAACGGTTCAACATTATTATCCATACCGGAAACAAATTCCACTTGCAAGATTTGGTATGATAAAACTTATGAACCTCCCAAGGGGGCAAATCAAGCAAGCGCATTTTGCACACGATTCTTCGTATTAAATCTTAGCAATCACATGTGACCAATAATATTGCCCAAGATAAAGTAATGATTGAATCTCTCTCGATTCGCTACCCATGATAAGTCAAAGCAATAGTTACCGATCCCACGTGATCCTATTTCGGGGGCGAAGGTTAAGAAACAACGAACCACCGAGGTCTAATTCTTCCATGTTCGGGCTCAAGAATTTATCCTCCTCAGAGGTCCTATTCAATCAAGATCACCATGCACTAGTGTAATCTCTTGGTCAAGACAAACCAATCTGAGCCTTTACACCTCAACCTTTCGCGATGGTTGTTCATTTCCATCTAGGTCGTGAATGGCGTACTTATAGTTACAAGGACCTATTAATTTAATCTTCGTGATCGGGTATCACTAAATTAACTACAAAGTAACACGCATTTAATTATTGAACAGCTTATGCTAAATATATATAACATTCAATCATATTTAAAGCATCAGTGATAAACAATTTATTTCAGTAAATAAGTCTGGAAATTCAGTTTCGATTATACAAAGTAAAAAGCATACTTTTCAGTATAATCCCCAACATTGGGTTCGCCTCTGGACTTATCACCCTCTCGGGCTCGCCTCTAGATGTTTAACGAGTTCACACTCCAACGGGACTTATCACCCTCTCTCGGGATTGCCTAACAACTACCTCACTTCACCGCTAGTTATCTCTTACGAGAATGGGGTTTGGGTTTGGTGTTGTCTCCAACTATAGTGAGATTTTCCCTTACATTTGTTTAGCCTCAATTGTAAGGTTGGGAAAATCTCTCTAAGCTTAGGATACATCGTGGGTTGCTTAGATTGGATTCTAGAACACTCTTTGAATATATTTGTATATCTACAAACTTGTGTTCTATGGTGGGAAAGCTTGAGTATATGTTCTCTTAGCTCTGTAGCATCGTTTGCTATATTCTCCACACTTCCACACATAATAATGAAGGAAGAACTTGTATTTATAGTGTGGATTTTAATGTTACCGTTGGAGAAAATCACATTCAAATCTATACTATTCTTTGTAAGTTCTCGACTTTTTTTTCAGCAGGGTTGTCTTCCTCTCATTGGTCCACGCCACCGAATTCCAACGGTGCGCTTCAAACATTCAAAGTTATCTTCGAGCATTCAAGACATTACTGAGTCTTTAGTAACTATTGTGCCTTCAATCCTTTTGTCTTCGATTTCTCCATTTCATCTTGAGTCTTGATTTCTCGATTTCATCGAAGTCTTCAATTTCGATTTCATCTCGAAGTTGATTTCTCCATTTCATCTTGAAACTACAGAAACTTCATTTTCAAACTGAAACTTCAGTTTCTTCAGAAACTAACTGAGTCTTCAGAATCTTCAGAATCTAACCTGATCTATATCTGCTGACTATACACGGTGCAGATAACATCCTGAACACTCTAAAACTGAATCCTGACTCATCTATCAAGATTATCCTGAACATATCATACTCAGGGGTTTTGGGATCTAATCAAAATCTTCTTTATTAAATTCATCTCCCAACAATTTCCCCCTTTTTGATGATGCCAAAACTATCTTGTTACAAAAACACTTAACCTATACTCAGGTTTCAGTTGTTTTTTTTATTACAATACAAGAATGACAAATCTCCCAACAATTTTCACAATAATTCTCCTAACAATTTCACAGCACATCATAAGGCATATCAAATATAAAGACATGTAAAAAGATAATGAGATATTATCTTTGAGCATAAAGATAAAGTTCCATTGATGTATGATAACAGTTACAAATTACAATGAACTTAAAAAAAATAAAGACAAAAACAAAAGAATTACAAGTCTTCAGTCTTTGGTCTTGATCTTGACAAATCTTCGACTTCAAATTGGTCTATCCGAGCCTCGGTGTCTTGATGACATAATGAGTCTCGTGTTTCTTGATTCAAAGACTTTCTCTTTGACCTTTGTACGATCAAAGCATCTCGACACTCAGCCGACCGAGTTGATTCTTCGACTTGACATCCCGACCTCGAGTCTCTTTTTACTTATCGACCCTCGGTCACTTGACCCCATCGAGTCTCGATTCACTTTACTTCTTGAGCCTCATATCACTTTTTTACTCAAAGTTATCCTGATTTCTTCTTTGCCGATCACCGACTCGATCGGATCAACACATCTTCAGATCAACATATCAGGATAGCATCAGATCAGTACATCAGGTTAGCATATCAGTTTATCATATCTGATCTCGATCACGTCCCGATCTCGTCGATCTCATCTATTTCATCTTCCGATTTGAACCTTCTCTTACGATTTCTTTGGCTTTTAGCTTTTCTTTGCCGATTTTGCCGCGGCTCATCATTGACTCGGAACTCATCTAACTTCATTCGATCTCGACGCCTCATTTACGTCCTCGTCCCGATCTTGATCATCTACTTCTGATTCCGTGAGTTCCCCCTCAATTTGTTCTTTCGTTCCCCCTCAACTTGTTATCTGTAAATTAGCTTGAATAACACAAGTTGATAATGTTTTGGCATAATTCATCAAAACTAAAATATCCCAACAAGGACGCCAAAACATTAAAATATATGCATTTTTTAAAGAAAACGGGTTTTTCCTTTAAAAGAGATCAGTTCAGGTGATCACATTAAAAGTGATCTTTTGAACTCCTGCTCTGATACCAATTGATAGGTATCAGTGCAGAGACGGTTTTTAAAATAAGATCTGTTCAGGTGTTCACTTTGAAATTAGTGAACTTTAGAACTCCCGCTCTGATACCAATTGATAGGCCCGGTGAAAAACCCATGATATGCGGAATAATCATGAAATGCATATAAAAACAGGGGTGAAGGAATGGTGATTCCAGATTTTTGCGTTTTAAGCTCATGTGTTGTGTTTTTTTGCTTATAATCGAATGCCTATGACAAGATAAGAACATAAAGCAGTAAAGAACACAACAATGTATAGTGGTTCGGAGACTCAAGCTCCTACATCCACTCTCCCTGTTCCTAGGAAAATTCCTTCAAACTGGACTTATCACCCTCTCGGGTCCGCCTCTAGATATTTAACGAGCTCTCACTCCAACTGGACTTATCACCCTCTCGGGTTCGCCTCTAGACTTATCACCCTCTCGGGCTCGCCTCTAGATGTTTAACGAGTTCACACTCCAACGGGACTTATCACCCTCTCTCGGGATTGCCTAACAACTACCTCATTTCACCACTAGTTATCTCTTACGAGAATGGGGTTTGGGTTTGGTGTTGTCTCCAACTATGGTGAGATTTTCCCTTACATTTGTTTAGCCTCAATTGTAAGGTTGGGAAAATCTCTAAGCTAGATACATCGTGGGTTGCTTAGATTGGGTTCTAGAACACTCTTTGAATATATTTTTATATCTACAGACTTGTGTTCTATGGTGGGAAAGCTTGAGTATATGTTCTCTTAGCTCTGTAGCATCCTTTGCTATATTCTCCACACTTCCACACATAATAATGAAGGAAGAACTTGTATTTATAGTGTGGATTTGAATGTTACCGTTGGAGAGAATCACATTCAAATCCATATTATTCTTTGTAAGTTCTGCTGACTTTTTTTTTTTGGTTGTCTTCCTCTCATTGGTCCACGCCACCGAATTCCAATGGCTATATTCCTCCGGTTTCTTCGCTTTAACATTCAGTTATAATTGAGCATTCAAGACATTCTCGAAGTCTTTAGTAACTATCGTGGCCTTCAAGATCCTTTTGTCTTCGCCTTGATATCTTGATTTCTCATTTCATCTTGAGTCTTGATTCTCGATTTCATCTTCGAGTCTTGATTTCTCGATTTCATCTTTAGTCTTGATTTCTCGTTTCATCTTTGAAACTTCATAAACTTACTGAGTCTTCAGAATCTAACCTTATCTATATCTGCTGACTATACACGGTGCAGATAACAACCTGAACACTCTAAAACTGAATCCTGGCTCATCTATCAAGATTATCCTGAACATGTCATACTCAGGGGTTTTGGGATCTAATCAAAATATTCTTTATTAAATTCATCTCCCAACAAGCTGTGCTGAGCACATCTGCTGGAGAGATTGACCTGCAGCTTTATAGTGAGCAATTGCTTGATGATCTCTCTAATGCAGTAGACATTTATACCATAGTGGAAGCTGAAAACGACAAGCTGAGGATTGAGAATATTCAGCTTGTTAAAGAAAATGCTATCGAAAAAGTCAGAACTCGAAATCGGTTGAAATCGCCGAGAAGATGACTGCAGAACTGGAAGTTCTGAAAGTCAATTCTTCTGATCAGGATAAACTGATTAAAGAACAGCTAGCTATTAACAAACAGCAAGCTGATGATCTCAAAATACTTCAAGCTAAGTTTGATGAACTCTTCCGACTACATGAGAGTCTAAAAACAATTGAGGATAGTTTGCGTAAGAAAATAGAGGTTTTCACAAAATCTTCTAAGGCCGTTCAAGATTTGAACAACTATTTTCGTACATCAACTAATAAGAAGGGAATTGGGTATGAAAACCCTTCTACATCCTCAAAAGCCCCGTCTAGTTCACTTCAGAAAAGTGTAATCAAACGAGTTTCTGATCAAAATACACATAAAGCAAAATCTATATCAGATAAGGGAAAGAGACCTGCTGAACAAGTAAGGCAAGTGTCTGATCAGAAAGGGAACAGAAATGGACCCCAACTGATCAAGCATCAGCCGAGGAATCAACAGAAGAACCTTGTTCTTCTGAAGAGACCTCAACTCGACGTAGACAGAATCGAAAAAGACAACTTCTCAAAGGGAAATCTGATCTGAAACCTAATCAGGTCCAGCTGCCTAACAAGCAAGCTAAAGGTAAACTGCTAAGACCATCTATGCCAAAAAGATATGAACCTTTTAATGGTAGCAGTCGTACCTACCCTTACAATCAGAAACCTAGGGCTGCTGCACCTGAGCCCCACTGGATTAAAAGAAGACATATATCAATGAAAAGGCCCAAGTCTTCTGATTTATCTAAGGCTCACACTAATAATCATACTGACCAGATTGCATATGAAGAGACGTATGATTATGTAGATGTTTATGGGAGATAAAGCAGGCCCTCTATTTTCAACAAAGGTGCCAGATATGTTTGGATCCCGAAAGGTACTTCTAACCCCCCAGGACCCGATTCTACTGGGTTACCTAAAGCCTAATTTGATTGCAGGTTCGCGTGGGTTTGGCCAGTAAAGGAGGTGTACAAGCAATTATCTGGTACATCGATAGTGGATGCTCAAGGCACATGACTGGAAGCAAACATCTCCTTAGCTCTTACACAGAACAAGAAGGCCCACGTGTACTCTTTGGTGATGATAACTTTGGTTTTACCAGAGGATTTGGAACCTTAGAGAATGATGATGTACAGGTTACTGGAGTCTCGTATGTCGAAGGTTTAAAGCATAACCTGCTATCAGTTTCACAATTCTGCGACAACGGATTCAGTGTTGAGTTCTCGACTGATCATTGCACTATCAAGAATCAAGCTACTCAACAGATTTTGCTGACTGGTTCAAGGAAAGGAACGATATATACAAATGATTGGGAATGTTGTCCAAGAAATGATGCTTGATTGTTAAGAGTTCCAAAAGCGGCCATTGGCTCGGCATAAGAGAATGAGCCATCTCAACTTTAAAACTCTTAACAAGATAGCAAGGATGACTTTTGGTTGAGGGTCTTCCTAATGAAGTATTCTCTAAAGATCAGACATGTATCGCATGTTAGAAGGGAAAACAGGTAAAAGCCTCATTCAAGGGAATCCCAGGACCAGCATCCAACAGAGTATTTCAACTGCTCCATATGGACTTATTTGGACCAGTTACACTAGTTAGTCTCAGCGGACGCAAATATACTCTGGTAATCGTGAATGATTATTCCAAGGTTACCTGGGTTGTTTTCTTATATAAGAAGAATGAGACAACAACAAAGACACCGACCGCTTCAAGAACTACGTAATGAGAAGGGTGTCAAGATTAGAAAATCGATCCAATAAAGGTACATAATTTCCAACTCCTTTATTATCGACTTTTTGCACTAAGTTTGAATACATCATGAGACATCACCGCAAGAACACCACAAATGTAATGAAGTAGCGAAACGGAGAAACAGAACACTCAAAGAAGTTCGCCGAACTATGTTAAATTTAACATGCAACTCCAAGCCATTTCTCAAGCGTAAACCATCAACATCGTGATGTCATACTCGTAATGATGTTCTCTGACTAAGACTCACTTTAAAACACCCTATGAACTGTGGAAGGGCAGAAAACCTCGTGTTTCTTACTTCCAAGTTTTTGGGTACAAGTGTTTCATACACAACAATGGGAAGAGTCAGTTGAAAACTTTTGAGGCCAAGTCAGATGAGGGTATATTCTTAGGATATTCCTCAACCAAAGAAGGCTTTTCGGGTATTCAACAGGCAAACTCTAGTTGTGGAAGAAACACCACATGTGGTCTTTGATGAGACATCTTCCTCACCGTAGGAACCCGCCGTAACAAGCGAAGATTAGATCAACCTGCACTGATACACGTAAAATGGATCACCTAAGTATCAAGGAAAAGGATCGATCACGAACAATGTATGTTCCGAACTTGATCTTATTGATTCACCAGTCAATTAGACCCTAAGGTACGCATAAATTGTCAATGAAGAAGCCGGTACATACCTAAGATAAGAATAACCCAACCATCCGTTCGGGGAACACTGATGTTCCTACGACGACATCAACACATGATGAGTCCAACATCACCGAGACTTGTCCATGTCAAGTGGATCATATTTTTCGCACCACTCCCAATCTCTAGTGATGAACTACTATCGAAGAGGATGATGTTCTCCAAACCGATGCAAATCGAAAAAGAAGGACTGATAACCCGGTCATCCAACCGATCCGATCATCGGAGACCCATCCGATAGAGTTAAAACTAGACATCGACAGTGAAAGTGTCATGTATTGTTGTTATCTGTCTTTGAAGGAACCAACGAAATAGAAGAAGCTCTACAGATGCAAATTGATTCTAGCCATGCAAGAAGAATCGGAGCGCTTTGAAAGGAATCGGTTTGAAATCTAGACGCACCAACCCATCAAGATGTGATAGGCACAAAGTGGGTATTCAAGAACAAGAGAGATGAGAATAATATCATAACCAGAAATAAGGTAAGACTTGTGGCTAAGGGGTATTCACAATCAGAAGGAATTGATTATGATGAGACTTTTGCACTAGTCGCTCGCCTGGAAGCCATTCGACTGTTTCTGGCTTATGCTGCCCACAGAGGGTTTATTGTATATCAGATGGATGTAAAGAGTGCATTCTTAAACGGGGTACTAGCTGAGGAAGTTTATGTTGAACAACCTCCTGGCTTTGAAAAAGGCGACCAGGTGTACCGTTTAAGAAAAGCTCTTTATGGCCTGAAACAAGCTCCTCGAGCTTGGTATGATACACTCTCTAAGTTCTTGATAGACAGTGAATTCACTAAAGGAATAGTGGATAGAACCTTATTCAGAATAGAAGATGGAGAAGATATTCTGATGGTTCAGATTTATGTGGACGACATAATCTTCGGATCTCCCAACAAAAGTCTATGTGATAAATTCAGCAAGCTGATGCAAGGGAAGTTCGAGATGTCCATAATGGGTAAGATGAATTACTTTTTGGGTCTTCAAGTTAAGCAAAGTACAGAAGGGATATTCATCTGCCAGGCGAAGTACACTAGGAGTTTGTTGGCCAAGTTTGGAGTTCAAAACTGTAAGGAAGCCAGAATTCCTATGATGACTGGATTCAAGATGGATCCTGATGAGAATGGTCGGAAAACTAATCAGAAAGAATACAGGGCTCTCATTGGATCTCTACTATACCTGACTGCCAACAGACCAGATATAACTTTTGCAGTATGTGTATGTGTCAGATTTCAGGCAAATCCAATGCAAAGCCACCTGGAAGCAGCTAAGTGGATTCTTAAGTATCTGAAGGGGACAGTAAACCTTGGTTTATTCTACCCATCAGATGATAATCTAGAGCTTAGTGGGTATTCTGATTCTGATTATGGAGGTTGCAGAATTGACAGAAAATCAACCTCAGGTACATGTCAGTGCTTAGGTAGTAAACTGATTTCTTGGTTTTCAAAGAAGCAGACATCAATTGCAATATTTACTACTGAAGTAGAATATATGGCTGCAGGAAGCTGTTGTTCCCAACTGCTCTAGCTAAGTCAGCAGCTGAGGGATTACAACATTGTAGCTAAGAACGTACCTATATTCTGTGACAGTAATAGTGTTATTGCAATCACTCAGAATCCTATTCTACATACAAGATGCAAGCATGTGGATGTCAGACACCATTTTATAAGAAATCATGTTGAACAGAAGAACATCAAAATGGAAAAGATCCATACTGATAAGCAGAAATCTGATATTCTAACCAAGCCACTAGCTGAAGTCAGATTCAGAGAATTATGCAATGAGCTAGGGCTTCTGTACCTTGGAGAAAGTGCACCATAAATGTTTGGTGGACTGGTCTCCAAGACTAGTTGGTTAAGAGACTGACCAGATAGAAAGAATCAGTTGAGTAAGATACCTTAACTGATCAGATCTGATTAGAAAATGGAATATCAGATTAAAGGGGAACTGATCAGATTGGATGGTCAAACTCTGTAAGTCGATTAAGTTCAACAAGGAAATTGCATAAGTATTAAAGTTACAATCGCATAAGGTAAAAGAGTCAACACAACAAGGGATTAAAGGAAGATTTCATTGATAAAGACCCGGAGGTCGAAATTTTCATTACAATTTCATTACAATAGACCCGGAGGTCGAAAGATAAACCCTAAGCCCTTAGTCCTAAAATCAATGGGACTTCCCTCTTTAAATGAACACGAGTGTCATACACAAGTGGTATACACAAGTGTCAAACATGTAATTCAAGGGATTTAGTCCGATCAAGATCGTATAAACTAAATCCATATTACATGTCAGAAAAAGTCCATTGATGCTAATTTCGTCATCTCGACGGCATCGCTGGGCGCAAAACGGCGGGAGGAGCACCTCCATATTGTCGAGGCGCATCCATCACCTCGGTGGTGGTGAAGCATGGCAATGGTCATATGATCATCCTTCGATGAAGACGAAAAGCAAGAATGGCGGAAGCACAAATTTGACCGAGAATCGAGATCATCCGTAGGGTAGAAGAAGCTTTTTCTTGAGGACTCGCCGTAATAAAGGGTTCACCGAAATTTATCATGTGAAAGCTTGAAGATGATAAGTATGGTAAATGGGTTGTGTTGTGTGTTTAAATCGTTGGTCCTATTTATAGAGGACAAGCGGGGGTGAAAATGCAAATTTGATTTCTCGAAGCCCTTCAGAGAAATTGGCACCGCAAGGACAGCGTGTAGGTGGTACGACAAATGGTTGGATTAGTTTACGGCGTGTGATATCACAAAGTGTCCAGACCATCATTGCAAGAATATCACATCACGCCGACTTAGGGAATCGAGGCGACTCTTCAATTTCCCGAGATTAAGCTTTGGCAGGAGCACACACCCCAAGAATTGACTTGATCAGAGTGGATGTTGAATCGGTAAAATCGACGGATAAGAGATCGACGATAAGGAGGATCGATTGAGTATGGTACCTCAACCCATCGAAAAGATCACCAAGAATTGATCGAGAGATAAAAGTTGAACGCTAACCGATCGATAGGATCGAATGAGACCGGTCGATAAGTGGGATATTGTTGGGAAATACTAAGGGATAGGCTATCTTCAGTAAGGTCAACAGTAACCATGCCAACCAGATCAGATCAACAGTGGTAACTAACTGATTACAATATCAGTTAGTCAAATACATTTTCTTATTTACCTTTATGCTTATTTTATGTTAGCTATTACTATTCCCATTACTTTATGATGTCATGCCTGCAAGCATTAAATGTGGACGTGAGATTTTTGTGTTAAATGCATTTATTTCAAACTTTTAAGTCTAAAAGTCTGCCGGTTTAAAATCCCTGACCGCACGATTTAATTACTTTTCAACCGCCTCAATCTTGATCGTCCAATTAAATCAAGGACACTCAAGTATATTCACAAATAATTGTGCAAAATGTTTTCACTCCCATCCTTTTAAACCCCTAATACCCCTTCTCTGAAAACCTTTCGCATTTCAAAACTTCTTAAACCGCAAATCAGTTCCAAAAAATTCTCTAACTCTCAAAATATTCAAGCGATTAATCTGTCTTTTCAAACCCACATATCGCTTTTCTGGTAAACTTTCTCATCTTGTTGTTTTGATTCATGAATAGCATGTAATGATAAGATTATAGAACTTGTGTGTACTACTCTTAATCATGTTCAAATGGAACTTGAATTGTTCATTTTTTTTAACTATATGCACACTGGGGATAGATATACATATGAATATTTCACATAAATTGCTCTTTTATGTATAAAACTGTGTGATTGATTATGCTCTTTCACTTAGCCCTAAATTTGTGTAATTGTTTATGTCTTCAGAAAATGGATTCTTCATCTATAGTACCATCGGAAGGTTGTGATTATACTTACATGATAAAAAATGTCATCGATGAGAAGTATGTCATATTCACTGTCACAAATGATCCAGAATCAAGAAAGATTTTGGAATGTCTAAGAGCCTGTGGACTCAAACAATTCTGCTATCGCCATTTGAGCAGTGTCCATATCATTGAATCGCTGGAATTCCTGAGAAAGCTAAAGGAGACGGACAATAAGGAGCTTTTCTCATTCGTCGGTGGGAACAAAATCGATGTCACCAACGAGGATCTCAGGAGGATTTTTGGTCTTCAAACGGCGTAAACTACCCTCGATGAGTTCACACCCGATGTCGATAAAGAGTATCTGCAGAAAGTGCTATTGAGGCCCGGGAACATCACACACCTCACAAATGTCAAGGTTCCCTACCTCCGGCGAAAGTATAGTCGCTTTTCGAGATTGTCTCAAGGTAATGTTGGGGAATTATTTGCACGATCTATTCGGATGAATATTTAAATAAAAATTTAATTCTAACAATTATTACTAGCATGAATTAATCCTACATTAATTCAAATAATAATCCAACAACAAATCATGATATAAAACAGTTCACGAAATCCCACGAGATGCGAATTACTACGAAGTTTACATGAACGCACCTCTTGGAATGGCAATGGACTCGTCGATGAAAAACACACCAAAAAGCCTTCCCAAGTATTCCTAGTCCTTACTCGACAATCCGGTGGAAGGATGCTCATGAACAATTAACAAAGGAAAAATAAAAAATTGTTGCACCACCTTTGTGGATTTACTAATTTTTCCAGCACATGGAATTGTACTTGGGAATGAAAGAATCATCCCCTATGTATAGATGGGGTGGTGGACAATTTTTAGGGAAGAAAATAATGTGGGAAAATCTTTTCTTGATCTCCAAGAAATCTTGAATATATCTCCTATATTTTTTTTTCCATAATTAAAATATTCCACAAAAATCCCACCTCATCATGTTATGGAGATTTTCGAAAATTTAGGGACAAGATTCCAAGATTTGGATCTTCTTGAATTTATGAGATATACTTGCACTTCAAGAAATACATATCTTCCATAATATCTTTTCAAGAAAATCAAGAAAATCTTTCTTTCCCTTAATTATAAAAAAATTTGAAAATATCAAATATGAATAACCAAGTGGGAGATTTCTTGAATTTAATGAGATAATCTTGTATTCCAAGAATACATATCTTCATTCCATAACAAAATTCAAAGAAAATCTTTCTCCCCTTTTTATCCATAATTTTTGAAAAACAAGGAAAAATAGGCAACAAAATTTATTTTATTTTTAAACACCTTTTTCAGTTATTAGACTTTATGTTGGGCTACTTAGGGGGCCTTTAGGAGAATTAAGATTGGACCTTCCAATGGATCTTGAATTATCAATATTGAGCAACAATATTATTCAAGCCCATAAATATTAATTAATCCCACTACATAATTAATATTGCACTATCCATCTTAACCCATATTACAGTCAATATGGCTCCCGGTTATTATTTCCCGTGTTTAAGATTATCTAGCCCATTAATTAATTCAAGCCACCGAAATAGCTTTCCATTAATTAATATCTTTTGTCCTTGGTTAAGGAACGGTTCAACATTATTATCCATACCGGAAACTAGTTCCAATTGCAATATTTGGCATGATAAAGCTTATGAACCTCCCAAGGGGGCAAATCGAACAAGTGTACTTGCACACGATTCTTCGTATTAAATCTTAGCAATCGCATGTGACCAATAATATTGCCCAAGATATAAAGTATTGAATCTCGTTGATTCTCTACCCGTGATAAGTCAAAGCAATAGTTACCAACCACACGTGATCCTATTTAAGGAACGAAGATTAAGAAATAACGAACCACTGAGGTCTTATTGTTCCTTGTTCAGTTCTGAAGAATTTGTCCTCCTGTAGGTCCTATTCAGTGCATCAGTCATGCACTAGTGTAATCTCTTGGTCAAGACAAGCCAATCTGAGCCTTACACTTCAACCTTTCACGATGGATTGTTCATTTCCATCTAGGTCGTGAATGGTGTACTTTTGGTTACAAGGAACTGTTAATTTAATCTTCTGTGATCTGGTATCACTAAATTAACTACAATGTAACACGTACTATTTATTGAACAGTTATGCAGTAAATATATGTAACATTCGATGATATTTAAAGCATCAGTGATAAACAATTTATTTCAGTAAATAAGTCCGAAATTCAATTTTGATTATACAAAGTAAAAGCATACTTTCCAGTATAATCCCAACATGTAATTCTTGGGATAGCATTCAGCCCAGATGCTCTAACCCAGCAAAAGCAGCATGTGATGGTCGCAACATTGAGAAGGCCCCAGACATGAACTGGATGGGCTTATTCAAACATCGGTTGCTACAGGAAACTGAAAAGTTTGCCAAGGACAAGAACAATCAAGTGGTGCTGACCAAGAACATCTCCAACATTCACAAGGTGTCGATAATCCTTGCTGATAAGCTTCCCAACAACTATCCTTGGTCAGACATTGGGCAAAAGCAATACTTGGAGAAGTTCAAGGCATTGCTACACAAGGACGAAGAACTGTCTGGGCTACTGATGATGACCCAACACCATATGTGCCGAAATCTAAACACACATCATCTGTGCAGACAGAAGGAAGAGCCCCATCAAAGGCCAGAACTACAAAGAGAAAATAGGTTGTGAGTAAGCCTTCTGATGCAGGTAAGAAGCGACAGAAGAAACTCACTTCTATGTTGTCAAAAGGGACTGGAATGCCTTCTGAGGGTCTTCATGACGAGGACAGTGATGTTGAAATTCTGGAGTCAGGAGGGTTACTGCAAATTGATTTACCTGGTAAGGAGACTGCTGTGAGTTCTGAACACACAGTCAGTATAGATCGAGAGCTGACGATAATGGAGGAATCTGATAAGATGGAGATTGGTGATGCTGCAGAAGAAAATCTTGAAGAGGCTCAGTCTGAACCATCTGACTCAGCACACCTGAGCACACTATTTTTGAGTCGTGAATCCCCTTACTTTCTCAGATCACCTACCCCACCATCACCTCAACAAAATACACCCTTACCATCTCCTCGCAAACAACTCACTACCCATCTTCAACCTGATCAACCAGATCTTACTCAACCATCTCAACCAGAAACAACTCAAGCCCAGTTACCTGATCCAACCCCAGTTGAGACAATACACCCTGATCAACCCTCATCTCACATGCATGATTCTATCATCGGCTCTGTAATAAAACAGGTTGATCCTCTAGCTGAGAAGCTCAAGATCCAGACTGATAAGCTTGAAGAGACGCAGGTTCTCTTGGAAAGTGTTTGGGGATCTTTAGAGAGGACTGACTCCTGTATGAATCTTGGCTGGAAGAGATTTGAACGCTCTGTTGATCAGACCAGGAAGGCCATTGAATCAGGATTAAACAGGCTACTGGGTCCTGCACCTACTTCTGCAAATGTTCAGATCACTCCTCTTGTTGTGGAGGAACTTAAGGAGGAGATGACGAGTCAATTTCGGGCTCTGAATCTCAGACTGTCACACCTTTATGATGCAACCAAAAAAGGGGAAGGACAGATCCAGAAAAATAGATGCAGATGGTAACTTTTGATGCGAAAATACCAGAAGCCACCTCATCTGATATACCTGATGTCACTCCGTTTGAAGTCAAGGTCATTCCTTCTGATGCCATTCTTTCTGAAGAACTGAAACAAACTGTGGAGCAACACAGCAAGGAGATCGAGGCTCAAGGAAAAGAAATCACGGAGCAGAAGTCAACTTTGTCGGAGGTTGTTGCCAGAGTTGACAAAATCGAAGATTTCTCTTTTTCTGTGCAGAAAATGATGGAATCTGATGATCAGGCAAAAAGCCTTGAGCTTGCAAAGAAACTCGCAGAAGAAGAAGAACAGGCCGAATCTGAACAACCTCTAATAAGAAAGAAAGGCAAGGGCAAGGTGATTAAATCAACTATTGTAGCTCAGGGACAAGGTCAGATAACCGGTACAAAATCTAGAAGCCAGATGTATTCTGAACAAACTCAAGAGCAGAAAAGACAGAAGATAATAGAAGCTGCCATTAAGAAGCAGAAGATGGAAGAGGCTGAAGGACTTAACGTTGCATACATCCTAGCGAAAAAAAAAAGGTAAAGGCCGCAGAGGATATTAGTTGGGAAGAGAGAGCTTTTTCCATGATCGTAAAGACATCCTCGTTGCTCGGAAGATCTGCTTCCCCGGGGACCAGATCGTATGAATGGCTTTGTGATGTGTACATCTTGGAGATGATTCTGATTCATCAAGACCAAGTTGCAAATGATGATGAATTCCGAAACTGGTTAGAAACAAAGTACCCTGATTTCTACCAGATTGTTATGAAGGAAGGAAAGATTATGTCGCTAATACCCAAGCTCCTCCCTTCGAACAACTTATTCCAATCTTTGCGTCCGATAAGAATCTTGATCCTATCCAGTTTAAGAAAGCCTATTATGCGTTTGCAAAGAAAGGAGGGATCATCGGGAGAGACAGATTGGATCACCGATGCATAGGATGTCTGAGACTTTTTGGTATCCCTAACATCTTCAAAAATTCAGCATCGTTTGAAGAAGACATCTTAGTATCGATGATAGGTATTTTTTCAGAATCACGCATCTATCTTAATAAAATATCCTATCATTTTTCGATTCTAAGACAACGCCTCATTGTCTTCTCGATATGTGCATAGGATTTATTATCCGCATTTCATTCATGTTATCTCTTTTTTTTACGATTAAGTGTTTTGGTTCCATCAAAAAGGGGGAAATTGTTGGGAAATTTGTATTAAGTTTTGATGGAAGTTCCAAAATAGGTTGTAATAGGACCAGTCAGACCTGTTAGCTGACTGATGATTTAGAATCAGGATAAGATGACCAAATTTAAATGTATAGACAGCTGATGCATAAGATAAGTCACATATTGAGGGGGAACTCAATATGTATATGTCAGGTCTGAAGATCAGAAGACAAGTAAGTCAGAAGACTAGACGAGTCAGAAGATAAACCAAAGTCAGAAGACTAGACGAGTCAGAAGACAAACCATAGTCAGAAGACCAGACGAGTCAGAAGACAAGACAAGGTCAGAAGATCAGACGATCACATAGTCAGATGATCAGGTGAAGACATGAAGCTCAAGTTCAGAAGACTTGAAGATCAGATGACTATCAGAAGATCAAGACCAGAAGACCTACATCAGCCGAGTCTGCTAGTTGAGCTAAGACAACTGGCACCAGAAGACTCTATCAGGTAGACTAATTAGTTTTATCTGATCAGGTCAGCTCACACCAGGTGTCAACTGATGTTACACCAGCCATACGTTGTTGATCTGAACAAGAAGAATGTCAACTTTAGTTGGTAGAACAAACACTGAAAAGTGTACTTGTTAACCAATGAGAACAAGACACGTATGTACGGAATTGACAATGCGGGATTCGGAGCTGCGTAGTCAAACGGCTATAAAGGACAACTATTCACGCTTTCGGCCATGCCATTCCTGAAGCACGTCACATCAATCCTGCAAACCTACCAAATATAGCCAGAAATTTAAATTGCTCTCCAACGACTCTTTGATTTCGAGGTCTATACATATGGGATTGCTTTTCATAGTGAAGACACAAAAATTATCAAGAAGCTCATATTATAGCAAAATTTCCGCACAAAGAACACAAATTTGAAGAATATTTCTAAGTGTTCATCCCATTGTTTTAAAGATAGAAATCTCATCCTCTAGCTTTTTTAGGCTACATAAACACTAGGATAGATTTCCGTTGGAACAACAACAAATCTTTACCCAAACCCAAAAGTTAGGTTAAGTTTGTTTAGCAAGATTTCGCATCAGGGTTTCTAGTTCTCGATTTCGATCGGTTGAGTGAGAACTCTTAAAACATCTGTTGGTTGTAATGTGTTGACTAACACAATAAACTAAGTCCAGGTTGGTTAAGATGGTGCCCTTTGTGATAGGGAAGAGTGGATCGTGGGACCGTTGTCCTAACCACTATAAATCTTGTGTGCATTTATCTCGCTTTCTTTAATCGCTTTTACACTATCGCATTACGACTTTTTGTTAAAATTGCATACATATTTCGAAAGTTAGGATCGGTTTTGCATCAAGCAACCCGATCGTCGGTTTTGACTCTTTTTGGTCACCGATTGAAAAACTCGATTTAGTATCTTTTTGTTAAAACTGGTTTTTTGAACGGGTATAAACTAGCTTCCGCACAATCAGTTAAACTGATAGACACCGAACTGATCTGCCATCAGGCGATCAATAAGTTAGATATCAGTCCAAACTGACTCACTCCCACTCTGATCAGGAAACCTGCTATCACACCTAATCTGCACGAAAAAGTTTTTCAGAAGTCTATTCACCCCTCCCCTCTAGACTTCTACCATCACGAAACCCGTTCGGGACCTACAAAAAGTACTACTTGTTTAAATGAAAAGTAGTACTTGTTTAAATGAAAAGTATTATTTGTTTAAATGAAATGTATTACTTGTTTAAATGAAAAGTAGTACTTCTAAAAATGAAAAGTAGTACTTGTTTAAATGAAAAGTAATACTTGTTTACATGCAAAGTATTACTTGTTTAAATAGAAAAGTAGTACTTGTTTAAATAGAAAAGTATTACTTATTTAAATAATAGAAAGTATTACTTGTTTAAATGAAAGTTATTACTTGTTTAAATTAAAAATATTACTTGTTAAATGAAAAGTAGTACTTGTTTAAATAGAAAAATATTACTTGTTTAAATAGAAAAGTATTACTTGTTTAAATAGAAAAGTAGTACTTTGTTAAATGAAAAGTAGTACTTGATTAAATTAAAAGTATTGTTTAAATAATAGAAAGTATTACTTATTTAAATGAAAGGTATTACTTATTTTAATGAAAAGTATTACTTGTTAAATAAAAAGTATTACTTGTTTAAATAGAAAAGTAGTAATTGTTTAAATAGAAAAGTAGAACTTGTTTAAATAGAAAAGTATTACTTGTTAAATAGAAAAGTAGTACTTGTTTAAATAGAAAATTATTACTTGTTTAAATGAAAAGTAGTACATGTTTAAATGAAAAGTATTATTGTTTAAATAGAAAAGTATTACTTGTTTAAATAGAAAAGTAGTACTTGTTTAAATAGAAAAGTACTACTTGGTTAAATGAAAAGTATTACTTGTTTAAATTAAAAGTATTACTTATTTAAATAATAGAAAATATTACTTGTGTAAATGAAAGGTATTACTTGTTTAAATGAAAAGTATTACTTGTTAAATGAAAAGTAGTACTTGTTTAAATGAAAAGTATTACTTGTTTAAATAGAAAAATATTACTTGTTTAAATAGAAAAGTAGTACCTGTTTAAATGAAAATTATTATTTATTTAAATGAAAAGTAGTACTTGGTTAAATGAAAAGTATTACTTGTTAAAATGAAAAGTAGTATTTTTTTAAATGAAAAGTAGTGCTTGTTTAAATAGAAAGTATTACTTGTTTAAATGAAAAGTAGTACTTGTTTAAATTGAAAGTATTACTTGTTTAAATAGAAAGTAATACTTTTTTAAATAGAAAAGTAGTACTTGTTTAAATGAAAAGTATTACTTGTTAAATTAAAAGTATTACTTGTTTAAATAGAAAAGTAGTACTTGTTTAAATAGAAAATTAGTACTTGGTTAAATGAAAAGTAATACTTGTTTAAATGAAAGGTATTATATATTTAAATGAAAGGTATTACTTGTTTAAATGAGAAGTAGCACTTGTTAAAATGAAAAGTAATACTTGTTTAAATGAAAAGTAGTACTTGTTTAAATAGAAAGCATCACTTGTTTAAATGAAAAGTAGTAGTTGTTTAAATAGAAAAGTAGTACTTGTTTAAATGAAAAGTAGTACTTGTTTAAATAGAAAAGTATTACTTGTTTAAATAGAAAAGTAGTACTTGGTTAAATGAAAAACATTATTTGTTTTAATTAAAAGTATTACTTGTTTAAATAGAAAGTATTGCTTGTTTAAATGAAAAGTAGTACTTGTTTAAATAGAAAGTATTACTTGTTTAAATAGACAGTAATATTTTTTTAAATAGATAGTAGTATTTGTTTAAAAAAAATGAGTTTTTAGGACATATACAATTTTAAAAGAATATAATTATTTATTTATAATTTATAATATAAAAAATATATATAATTAGTATTTTAAAGATTATTAGAAAGTTAAATTAAATAAATGAAATAAAAATTAAAAAAAAGTGTAAAAAAAATGAATTAAAAATAAATAAATAAATAAATTTTAATATAATACAATTTAATTTAAATTTATAAATAAATAAAAATAAAAATTATTATATTAAAATGTGGTTAAATCATTAAATTAGATAATTGAAATAAATGATTTTAAAAAAAAATTGAAAAAAAAATTATTTTTAGGACATATAGAATTAATTTCATTAAGTAAACGCAAGAAAGCAAGTGCCCGAGTGGTTTTATCCCCGCTCAGGCGCCCATATGTCCCGTGTTCGGTCCCCCTTGGGAGCGAAAATTAGCCTCATTTAATTGGGAGGTTTGGTGGCTTATATATGATATGCTTGGTGGTTGGGTTCGACATGGTCCGTGGTTCGGTGCCCACCCGGACGCCCCCTGGGCTCAGGTTCAAACCACCGTGAGTCATTTTTTTTTTCAGAATTCACGCTTTTAAATGATTTAATTTAATAAAAAAAAATTATTTAAAAAAATTATTTAAAAAAAATTGTTAATAATAATTTACTAAATCCGTCGCTAATCAGCGACGATCACAAAAAACCGTCGCTACGGTTAGCGACCCTCGATTCAACGATGAATTTTTTACATCGTCGCTAAAAACCGTCGCAAAAATCGTCGCTAATGTCGTTAGCGACGGTTTTTTACATCGCTAAAACCGTTGTTAAACCTCGTATTTTTTGTAGTGGTGAGACGTGTGTAATAATTTTTATATAACACATGTTTTTATAATAAATATTAATAGTTCTAGTGTGTACTAAATCTCTTAAGCTTAGTTAAATTCTTTTGATGTCCATTTGTACAATTGTAATTCTGCTAAAATTTAATTTTATGATCATTCTCTTGATTTACTAGGTTAAGGCATTTATATCTTAAAATGGAGTGCAAAAAAGATGAAGATGTCAGGGTTAAAATAATTGTGGAGAATAAGTCAAAAGAAAAGAATTTTACCGGAGCCAAGAAGTTCACTTTAAAGGAATGAGGTCTCTTCCTCAATCTTGAAGGTCTGCTGAAGTTTCTTAGGGTCGTTAATGTTTATATTGCAGATGAGGACACCAGTAATGGAGAAACAAAATATTACCGAATATTGGGAGTAGATCATTCAGTGGATGAAGAAATCATACACAAGCAATATAAAATACTGGCTTTGTCTATTCATCCTAATAAAAACAAGTTAGATGGGGCTAATGGAGCATTCATGATCCTTTCTCAATCGTGGAGGGTCTTGTCGGATAAAGATAAAAGAGGTGCATATGACATGTAGCTGAACCAAAGAACTCCAAATCAAGCTAATTGTTTCACTTCAACAACACATGTCTCTTATCCTCCACATGCATTTACACAACCAAATTTAGCTAAACCTATTTCTCTCAAGAAATTATTGAAGACATGCATACCGTCAATGTTTCAGGTAAAACCCTATTGAAATTCTTTTAAAACGTGGAATTCTTTAATTATTAGCTAGCGTTCATCAAAATTCACCTTTAAATTCTACAAATATATATATATATATATATATATATATATATATATATATATAAATCTTTTCCAGCATATAATGATTTTTAGCTTTGCTCATTGCCCTTGAAGATGATTAATGCTTTATTTTTTGCGCTCATTTTTAATGAATATGACGATTCATTTTCTTTTGATAATCTATTTAATATTAGTGTAAGTTAAGTGTGTGGGTTATTGCAATGGACTTGTCCGCTTTCTTTCGAATAGACATTATTTTTGTCCATATACGAAAAAGTGCAAGAAATTAATTGCAAGATGCAACAATAGATTGTGTGGCAAGATTATTTATAAATATGGGTTTGGTTATGATGAATTAATTTTATGATTACTAGGTGGTTTGCACTATCTTTTGTTAAATGAATGCTCTAAATAAGTTTAGTAGGAGAGTCTTTAGTTTAAAGATCATATGGAAAAAATTAAAGTACTTGTATGATTGCTCACAACATTTTGGTTGAGAAGAAAAATTTATAAGTGGAAATCTTCATTATAATATGTTAGTGGTTGAATTGAGAACTTCTCAGCTATTTCGAAAGTTCTCAGCCGCTGATAGGTTTATTTATGTGAAGACCAAAGTGTTGTGAACAATCATCCTCGTACCTACAATATTTCCATGAATTGGTCTTTGAACTAAAGACTCTCCTAATAAACTGATTTGGAATGTTCATGTAACAAAATATAATACCAACCACGTTGTAATCGTCACTTTACTCATTGCAACGAAACCTATATATATAAATAATTTTACCACACAATCTATCGTCTTCATAATTAGGTGATTTCTTACCCCTTTTCATACATGGATTCCACAAGAAAAAAAATGTTTATTCAAAAGAAAACAAACAAACCCATTATAGCACCCCACAAGCTTAATCGACTTCTACAAAATATTTTATAGATCATCAAAAGAAAATGAATCAACATTAGGTTCATTTAACTATGAGTTCTAAGAACAGTACATTAGTCATCTTTGAGAGTATTGAAAAGGCTGAAAATCGTCCTCCGATGGGAAAGACTTGTGATTTTTGTTAAATTTTAAACGTGAATTATGATGAAACACTCGCTTACTATTAAAGAATGACAAGATTTTGATATTCTCCTTAATTTAAAGGAGGTTTTATAGAAAGTCTTGACAATATGTCTTTGTTGGGATATTTTAGTTTTGATGAATTATGTCAAAACATTATCAACTTGTGTTATTGAAGCTAATTTACGATAACAAGTTGAGGGGAACGAGAGAACAAATTGAGGGGGAACTCACGTAAATCGACGAGATGATCGAGATCGACGAGGTCATAGATTTAGACCGACGAGATCGATGAGTAAGATGAGTTCCGAAGTTAACTGATGAGCCGGGCAAAAATCGTAAGAGAAGAAAAGTTAAGCCACCGATCGTAAGATCGATGACCGTGATGACCCGATCGATAACTGTAATGCACTGATCGATGATCAAGAATGCATTTGTTAATCCGGTGATCGTAAGAGCGCATGTCGACGTAAAAGAAACCCACCGTAAGATCGTAAGAGAAGGTTGCGTATCGTAAGAGGAGCAGATGAGATCGACGAGATCACACGGATCGAGATCGATATGAAGATGAGCAGATGATCAAGATCGACGCGGATTGAGATCGATGTACTAAACCGATATGTTAACCTAATATGCTAACCTCGATGTACTAATTTGATGCGTATAAACCGATAAGCCGACTGATGCTATATCGATCCGATCATGTGAGCCGATCGATCAAAGTAGAAGAAATCGATATCGAAAAACCGTAAATATGCATACCAGATCAGAAAGAAGTCATCAAGAGAAGTCATCTGAAGTCATATTCACCGAGAATCGAACGCCGCCGATGATCGCTTAGCCCGAGTGCTAGTGACCTGAGGGTCGATGTCCGACCAAGAAATAACTCAAGAAGCCCGAGTGTCAAGATGTCCGACGTATAAGGTCCGGCCAAGAGAAGTCCGCCAATCAAGAATCTCGAGTCCAAGGAAGCTCGAGGTTGAAGAAGCCGAGGATCGCATAACTCAAGAATATAAATAAGTAGATTCAAATTTGGCGTGGACCAATGAGAGGAAGACAACCACCGAAAAGTCGCAAAGTTAGTTAATAAGATGGATTTGAATGTGACTCCTTCCAACGGTAATATTCAAATCCACACTATAAATACAAGTTCTTCCTTCATTATTCGGTGGATGGATGGGGAGATTATAGCACGAGATGCTCTGTGAGCCAAAGAGAGTTATACCCAAAGCATTCCCACCCTAGAACACAAGTCCAGAGATATACACATATATTCAAAGAGTGTTCTAGAACCCAATCTAAGCAACCCACGATGTATCCTAGTTTAGAGAGATTTTTCCAACCTTAGATTGAGGCTAAACAAATGTAAGGGAAAATCTCAACCTAGTTGAATACCAAACAAACCTTACCCAAATCACCTCGGTTAAGTTTGTAGGTGAGTGTGAACTTCGAAACATCTAGCGATCCCGAAAGGGGAGGGTAGGCAATCCCGAGCGAGGGTGATAAGTCTCGTTCCGAGTGTGAACTCGGTAAACATCTCAGAGGCAATCCCGTGGAGGGTGATAAGTCCCGTTTGAGTGAGAGCTCGTTAAATATCTAGAGGCGAACCCGAGATGGTGATAAGTCCAGTTGGAAGGAATTTCCCTAAGAACAGGGAGAGTGGATGTAGGAGCTTGAGTCTCCGAACCACTATACATTGTTGTGTTGTTTACTGCTTTATGTTCTTATATTGTCATATGCATTCGATTATAAGCAAAACACAACACATCGTTCTTAAACGCAAAAAATCTGTAATCACCATTCCTTCACCCCTGTTTTTATATGCATCGCATGAAATGTTTGCTTCCGCACGCGCAAAATGGGTTTTAAAAATCGGGACCATCAGATATAATTAAATATATATACACGATTGTATCTAATTTTTATTAATAAAAAATAATTTAATATAATATGTTATTGGAGTTGTAGAAGTTAAACGGTTTCCATATATCTAGGTTCATGGACTAGTGGGATATTAATAATCCATCGACCAATTTTTGGGGAAGTGGAAACCATAAATTTGAACTGATACCAAATTCCAAGTAAAAGAATGAAATAAAGTAAATTGTAAATTTATGCCATCAATATACGACGCATCCTTTGTTCCTTCTGATGCAAATGTCTTGGCAATTGTTCCTTCCGATGCAAACGTCTTGGCAATTGCATCTTCATACACACTCTGTTTTAGAACGCACCAGCAACCTCTTTCCTCGTCTTCATCTCCTTCATCTCTCTGTTTCTAAACTCTCAAATTCAAACTAAATTTGAGTATATGCATACTCATAAGGAAATTGACGAATTTGGTGTGTATCCTGCAGCCAAGAGACACATGTACACCTCCGGTTCTCCTCCATTTTCAGATATTCAAGTAATTACTTTTTTTTTTAACTTTAAATAAAAATCGGGTTATTTGGATCACTGGTTCACTGGTTTTAATCTGTTTTTGACCGGTTCGTTGTGGGTCATTGGAGACCCGATATATCCTAAGAACCGGACCGACACCATGCTTTTGGTTAGGTTAAACCGATTCGACTGGCCGGTCCGGTTTTAAAAATACTAGTTGTGCAAAAATCTTATGTTGCACAACAAACATGTAATTATGCTATAATTCCTGCTCATAATGCTCATACTTATATTATGTCGAATACTGCTGCTTTGGCTTCTGGAATGCAGGAATATGGTCTATTTTAATACATATTAACAAAAATCTTTGGCATACATATTAACAAACAATAATGGGAAAAAATATTTGGTATTTTAATAAATATTAATAAATTGAGGAAAAAATTTTGGGAAATAGATTGATCATGATTTTTATACCAAATAATAGATTTCTTTCAAATTTGTTTGTAAAAAAATATATAATAATATATATTTCCTCGCCTATTTGGATCTCTCCATATATATTTACTACTCCCTCCGTCCCTTAGTAACTTGCACACTTTCTTTTCGTCCGTCCCTTACCAACTTGCACACCTTAAAATGACAAAGAATCTCACAATCTCCACCCTACAATCTCCACCCTCACAATCTACACCCTTCATCCCCTTGAAAAGTCAACAAAACACACAAAAAACCATTTTTCTTAATATGTGTGCAAAAGCAAATGTGAAGATTAGTGGGGGACGGAGGGAGTATATCTTTACTATTAGATCCGTATACATGTATCGTTAGGCAAAAAATATTTTAATATTATAATACATTCCAAATAAAATAATGATCAAATATATATATTTCAAATAAAATCAAGATCATATCTATTGATTTCTCAAAAAATCTTACATTAAATTTCTTATAATTAATTATTATTTTCCTAAATAATTTCCTCCATCCTTGTGTGTATATATATGTACACTTTCATTCTAACAAATACTCACGCTAGAAACTCACGCCCCACTCTCAGGTGCGATCAACTCTTGAGATGGGTCAGTCCATATAAAGTTTAAATTCGGCTTGAAGTGGGGGCCCCGCCATGGGATCGTGGAGTTTGGTCCTCGATTAGTCGGCCCTTGAGCCGAATACCGTGTTATCAAAAAAAAAAAAACTCACGCCCCACACTAGAAACTCACGCCTGATATTTTTTCTTTATCATAATTTTTTAGCCCAATTTAATATTTATTGTTTTTTTATGTTTGTATTTTTTATCAGAATTTCTTAGCTTAATTTAATATTTGTTGATTTCCATCTTTATCATAATTTTTTAGCCCAATTTAATATTTATTGTTTTTTATGTTTGTATTTTTTATCAGAATTTCTTAGCTTAATTTAATATTTATTGATTTACATGTTTGATTTATTTGTTAGCTCAATTTTTAATTAAAGTAGATCAACGAATTTGAGGTTCTACATATTGAATACATCGATTTTAGGTGTTGAATACTAGATCAAGATTTACTTTTACAAATAACTCTTTTTTTTTAGAATTTCTTATTTGCTTTATTTGTTCACTCAATTTATAATTAAAGCGGATCAAAGAATTTGGGGTTCTACATATTGAATAGTGAATATCTATTTTAGGTGTTGAATACTGAATCAAGATTTACTTTTATAAATAACTTTTTTTTAATGACTTGAACATGTAGGCATAAATCCATCCCCGTGCATATTTATATATACATTTTCATTCTAACAAATACTCAAAATAGAAACTCAAGCCACACACCAGAAACTCACTGATCATGATACTTTTTATTTATCAGAATGTTTTATCTTAATTTAATATTTATTGCTTTTCATATTTGTATTTTTTTATTTTGAATTTTATATATAAAAAGGAAAAGGACAAGTTGTATCCAACTAGTTCTACGGCCATTTCTTCTGCTTTTACCCATTATAAATAGAGTGCTCCCGCAAACTCCTTACGTGTTATATCTGTTTTTTGCGTGGGTTTTGAGAAAAAAACATGGAGGGCAAAGGTGGGGGTAAGGGCAAGGCTCCGGCAGGCGATGGTAACTGTGACCAGGAGGGCAAGGCTCTAGCGAGTGACAGCGAGGATGACCATGACAGAAAAGGCAAGGTGTCAGCTGGTGACGCTGAGGTTGACTATAAAGGCAAGGCGTCAGCAAATGACAGTGATGGTGACAGAAAAGGCAAGGCGCACTGCCCCAAGGAGATGACACTTTGAGTTTTAGGTACCATTACCAAGTATATTTTATTTAAAAAAAATCTTTCATTCATTTGTGATATATAAATGATGAATATTAAATCTATTCCTTTTTTTGTTAAATCATAGAGCCGCTCAAAGGCTTGCCTATTATATCGCTCTAGAGTTTAAGGAAAAGATTCCAAACCTTAAAAACTCTCCGTGCCTATGCCAGTAGGGTATGTTCTTGTAATAAATAAACAATTGTTAAGCTAATGATGAATTAATGTGTTATTAATTTTAAATCATCAATTTATGATGAGATAAACATAAGTGTCGTAAGTTAGATTTTAAGCGTCAATACTTGACGAGAAAAATTTGTGTGAAATTAACTTTAAAGTGTCAATATTTGATGAGACAAAAAAATTACATTGTATCTTTGTATAATCAATTTCAACACATGTCAATTTAATAATTTTCTTGTTTTCTTGGTTAACATCGAATTTGATGTATTTTTCAACTGTCGATGCATCAAAAAGCTTCTCGATCGTCAACTTGAAGATTTTCACCGGATTCATGATAAGTTGATTTGTGATTTGTGAATCATGAAAGAGAGAGAGAGAGAAATTAAACTTGAAAGGAAAGTTATGAAAATGAAGAGACTAACAAATAAGGGTAATTTGGAATTTGGTTCTGCCATTTGGTAGCAACAAATATTGAATATTGTCTGAAATCTTTTAATTTTACTTGTAGCAACAGACAATAATCATGAGTATATATTCAAGTGTGCATGGAGAAATTTAGTTGGTACTTCCCATTAAGTAAGTGTAAGTTGGATTTAATTTGGTGTTTTTCTCATTTAGTGCAACTTTCTTTTGCTCCGTCTTTTATTTCTCTGCCTCTATAAATGAGGTTTGCCTTTAATAATGAGTATTAAAGCATGCATGGTGAAACTTAATTGACATTTCCCATTAAGAGTGAGTTGGATTTAATTTGGTATTTTTTCCATCTAGTGTAACTTGCATTTGCTCCATAAGCATGCATCGAGAAACTTAATTGGCATTTCCCATTAAGAGTGAGTTAGATTTAATTTGGTGTTTTTCCCATTTAGTGTAACTTGCATTTGCTCCATAAGCATGCATCGAGAAATTTAATTGACATTTTCCATTAAGAGTGAGTTGAATTTAATATGATGCTTGTCCAATTTAGTGTAAACATAAGTGTGGTAAGTTAGATTTTAAGCATCAATACTTGACGAGAAAAATTTGTGTGAAACTAACTTTGAAGTATCGATATTTGATGAGACAAAAAATATATATATTGTATCGTTGTTTAATCAATTTCAACACATGGCAATTTAATAATTTTCTTGGTTAAAATCGAATTTGATGTATTTTTCAAACGCCGATGCATCAAAAAGCTTCTCGATCGTCAACTTGAAGCTTTTCATCGGATTCATGATAAGTTGGTTTTTGATTTGTGAATTATGAAAGAGGGAGAGAAATTAAACTTGAAAGGAAAGTTATGAAAATGAAGAGACGAACAGATCAGGGTAATTTGGAGTTTGGTTCAGCCATTTGATAACTGTGTCGGTATCCTTTGTGAGAGTAGTAGCGATAGGAACAGGCTCAAAATCAAAAGAGATTATGCTAACTTTGTACATGGTGTATTTTTTAACCATCGATGCATCAGAAGAAGCCCAATTTCCAACTTAAAATTTTCGGCCATTGATGAGAAAATAAATTACAAGGTGTGCGTGAGTGAGAGAAAGCTAAATGTGGTGTTTGATTTGAAGGGATCGAGGTATGTATAGCAAAATTAATTACAAGGTGCGTGTGAGTGAGAGAAAGCTACATGATGATACAAATTAAATTCAATTAATATTCACATAAATATCATACAATTTTATAATTAAAAAATATATATAATGTTAAGTTAATGAGGAATCAATGTGTTTTAATTTTAAATCATAGATTTATGATGAGATAAGCATAAGTGTGTTAAATTAGTTTTTAATCATCAATACTTAACGAGATAAAATTTTGTGTGAAATTAACTTTGAAGTATCAATATTCTGATGAGACAAAAAATTTATATTGCATCGTTCTCTAATCAATTTCCACATATGTCAATTTAACAATTTTCTTGGTTAATAGTGATGCCCACATCGAATTTGATGTATTTTCCAACCACGAAAGCATAAAAAAACTTCTTGATCGTTAACTTGAAGCTTTCCATCGCATTCATGATGAGTTGGTTTGTGATTTGTGAATTGTGAGACAGAGAAAGAAAATTTAATTTATATTAAATACATACTCCATAATTTATAAATTTATACTCCCTCTTATTTTTTTTAAATATCACTAACATGTAATCCTAATGCGTCTTCGCGCTAATGAGATTGAAAATAGTTTTTATATCATTAATATTAAATTAAATACTTCAAATATTTAAATAGTTTGATTAATTCAATTATAGACGTAATTTTTTTCTTCTAATATTATATGTGCATATTTTCATTCATTTCTCATTCTAAATTTGTCCCCTCATTATATTATATATACACATACTAGTTAATTTTTATGATCATTTAAATTTTCTTAAGCCATCATTAACCTTAATTTTTTATAATTAAATATTCATAACAATAAATACTATTGACTGGAAAAATTATTCACACAACATATTTTTAGAAAAATTAAAAATTTTAAGGCAAAGTATAGGGTGAACAAGTTTCACGGTGAAACTGGTTAAGGAGTGTGACTTATATTACTAAAGAATATGACTTTTTACTATAAAAGTGTGTGACTTTTTTTCTTATAAAGGGTATTACTCATAAAAATGAAGGGTGTGACTTATATTATAGCAGAGTGTATCGTAGTGATAACTGAAGGGTGTGACTTATATTATTAATGAGTGTGACTTATATTACTAAATAGTATGCCTGAAAAAAAATCAATTTTACGGTGAACAAGTTTCACAGCATACCAATTCAATTTTTAATAACAATGAAAAGTAATCATATATGAGATAATGATGGGTGAAAATGTCAAAATGTCATGTATTATATAAATAATATATAAGACTAGGATGATGATACATCTAATTTTAATGGGAGGAAGTAATTTAGAATAAAAAATGAATGAAAATATGCACAAATAATATTAAAATATAAAAATTATACATGTAATTTAATTAATTAAATATTTAAAATATTTCAATTAAAATTAATAAAAAAAATTATTTTAAATCTCGCGTAGTACGTGGAATTACGTGCTAGTAATAAGATAAAAAGATTTGTGTGAGATTTTGTGCCTGATATCGATCAAATTCCGTTGAAGAGTAAAAGGAAATAAATGATAAAAGAAAAGGAGAGGTATAAGGTTTGTGCATTTCATAGTGTATCTTAGAACCATACAACATGTAGTACTGAAATGTCCATTTTATTTACATGAAACTGTACAATTTATTTTCCATATTAATAGTTGTACGGTTCAGTGTAAACAAGTTACATATTTCAGTGCAATAAGTTGTAATGTTCTAAAATACATTACAGAGTGCACGGTGCACCTAGAGCATATAAGACTTAGTCCAGAAACAATCAACTCGCCTACTCATCTCTTTCGACCTTTAATAAACTGGAGTAGCAAAGGGAGAATAAATAAACTGGGTGGATTTTCTTCATTAATTCGCACTCCCGTGAGTGAGAGAAGGAACGAGGGGAAGATCAATAGTTTTTCTTTTCAAGTAGAGGATTTTTTAAAAACTTTTTAACCAATATTACTGAATTGCAGAATTTTAAGAAGAAAATGAACAGGCATCGAGTGTGATCGCGTGGGGAGAAGGGTTGGGCCTCTTTGATTATTATTACTTTCAATTTTGTTTTAGAAGCTTCATTATTACTTTCACGTTTTATTTTGCATTTTTATATTTTATTTGGCCAGAAATCATACGGACATGTGGTCGGAAATGCTCAGATGCAACGCCATGGAGGCACAATGACGGGAAAAAAGGTGATATATTTGTGAGTATTTTTTAACTCAATTAATTCTCAAAATTAATAAAGAAAAAAAAAAGGCACAAGTTTTTTTATTGAAATCAAGAAAAAAGACTGAATGAATTAATAGAAATGGAGGGAAAACTGTTTTGGCCTATTTCCTTGTAAAAATGGAATCAAATTTCATTAAGGACGCAATAGAATTTTACTAGACAAATTTGATCGAATTTTTTTTCACCTTAACAGTGAATCACCCCGTGTAGCATCGTCCAGGGACTGATCCAAGATTTGCTAGTGGGATGAGCTGAAAATTATTAAAATGCCACGTTTAAATTTTATATTTACATATAGTATTTTTTTAATATATCCATTTACGTTATGTCATATGAGATTTCAAAAGATAAAACTTATCAGTAATTATATCTAAATTTAATAATTTATCTATATTTCTAAGAAAATATTTTCCAAAAGATAGGTATTCATTTATAAAATACATTAATTCTCTATTAAAATACACTTGGAGTAATAGTTACAGCTTATGCTCAATATTTGTATTTAACTATTCCAAGAAACATTAATCAATTAAAAAAAAGTCTCATTTAACTCATGTTAACATTTTATTACATTTTTTATTTTTTTTAATAATATTAAAGTGGTCAATAAATTATTATTGTCACAATATATAACAAATAAAAAATAAATTACTCATATATATTCCTCAAAAGAAAAGGACAAAAACTGAAAAAACAATGTACATATTTAATATTGAACAATTTAAATAATAAAAATATTATATTTAAAAAAATCATATTCAGATGATTGTACTCTGAAATTTGTGTGGGATGTATGTCTCAAGCAAGCACATCCAAAATTATAATAAAGCAAAATCTTAGTTGTGAATGAAATTCTTGAATTTTAATACTTTAATTAAGTTTTAATAAGGAAAAGAAAAAAAATAGAAGAGAAAAAATAGAAATGGGACACCATAGAATTAGGGACATAAAATTATATTAAGCTCAAGTTACATATTGTATTTTAATTTAATAATTGAATAATAAGTGTGTGAATGGATTTTAATTTTGGACTGAGGATTACAAATTAAATATAAAGTAGAAAATAATATTGGGTTGTGCTTAGATTTATATATTGAATTTTATGCACATATTACATATATATATATATAACAAATTAATTGGGGCTTGCACTGGGCTGGAGCCCCGTGCAGCCCTTAAATAGATCCGTCCCTGACATAGTCCAATATTTATATGTTAAGTTTTATATGCATTCAGGTGTACCGGGCACTTATATTGCATTTCAGAATCATGCAACTTATTATACTGAACGATACACCTTATTATATTGAAAGATATAACTTATTTATATTGAACCGTGTAATTATTAATATGGAAAAATGGTTGCACAATTCAATGTAAATAAGTTAAATTTTTCAGTGCAATAAATTATATGATTCTAAAATATACTATAGGTGCACGATACACTTGAATGCACATGAGACTTACTCATATTTATATCCTTGGTGATACTCTCTCTGTCCTGTTTTAGATTGCACATTAATTGTTTAACTCAGTGTTTTAGCGAGTGAGTTGTTTATTAATATTTAAAATGATGAAAATTTTAAGACGGAGTATGATAATTCTACCCCTTATATATATCTTCTTTAAAGTTATTTTATTATCTCATATACTAATAAAGAACTCATTCACTAAAACACGAGTCAAACCCAATCTAAAACAGGACGAAACATGAGTAATTCGATAAGATGCCACACGTTGCTTGTCTCTTCCACGTAGGCGTTGTAAGTCCTATCGGATTCCTTATCACATTGCAGCTTATATATAAACTCCTCACTTCCCCCCACGTTTCTTCTTCCCTAACTCCAATCCAATTCCAATTCATTTATTACGGTCTCTGCTAATTTTGAGAAGACAACACTAGTTGAACTAATTCACTATTAATCACGTACAATTTCCAATGGAGAGAGATACCGCCGCCGCGCGGCCGCTTTTCCCGACCGAGTTGGAGTACCAGTCGGGCTTCGACAACCACTTCTCGTCGGAGGCGATCGGCGGAGCCCTTCCCCGAGGCCAGAACAGCCCTCTCCTCTGCCCTAACGGCCTCTACGCTGAGCAGATCTCCGGCACCTCCTTCACCTCTCCACGCAAGTACAACCACCGCAGGTTCTGATTTAATATCTTGTTATTATCGATTGTTTCCCCCTTTCCTAATTCGATTTTTTAGGTTTAGGCATTGTGAATTAAATAACGGGGTATTTTGGTAAGCAGCTGGTTGTATCGTGTTAAGCCGTCCGTTACGCATGAGCCGTTCAGGCCTAGAGTCCCGAGCCATGGGAAGCTAGTGAGCGAGTTCAATCGGTCGAATAGCTCCGCAACGCCGACTCAGTTGCGGTGGAAGCCGGTGGAAGATCCGGAATCACCCACGGATTTTATCGATGGATTGTATACTGTGTGCGGCGCTGGGAGCTCGTATCTTCGCCATGGTTTTGCTATTCACATGTAATTGGTATTTTCGTTATTTATATTTTGTTTTCTATGTATCATCTCAATTTTCAATGAACTTAAGCAATTGTAGGAATATTAAGCTGTTATCATAATGCATTGTTAAGCCACCATACATTTCAGATAAGTAAGCGCCATGTGTAATTGAGGAATTTTTTTATCTGAAGAGAATATCTTGATTGATGTAGTGAATTCAATGCTGAAACTGTACGAGAATAACAGGGTTGTCTTTTCTTGTATCAAATTTTTATTTCTATTTTTGGTATAATATTTTGTTATTAGATATGTATAGATATTGATATTTTGTAATGTTGGTATGTTAACTTCAAAATATTATATGAACCTTGATGTAGTGAATTCAATGTTAAAACCGAGTATAGCAGGGTCGTCTTTGCGTGTTTCAAATTCAATGATTATGTGAAAGCATTGCTCCCCCGCTTCCTGAGGAAATTCATTCGAATGAGAGGAGATGGGTTTGATTTTGTATAGGATTGCAGAAGGATTTGGGGACATTCTAGTTTATGCAAGCTTGGTCAGATAAAAATGAAATATTTTAGGTCAACTATCACGGTATACGTTTTCTTTTTTATTTGGTACAGTTGAGGAATTCGTGAGTCATGTTGAGATGCTATTCTTAGATATACTGAGAAGTTAATAAACCTGCCTGCTTGATATAAAGGAGTGGGGGTGAGGAATGGAAAAGGAGTCAAAGTTGGTTCTTCGTTTAGGGGAATGATTCCCCCACAATTATTTTGATCCCCATTTTGAGGGAATGAGTCCTACCTCTCTCATAATAGCTATGAGCTCAGCCTATGTATCTCATGCCTCACCACCAAACCAATTCTTAGTAATTGTTGATTTTTTCAACCTAAAATGTCTTCATGGTAGTAAAGAGGCTTTTGGCCTTTAATTTGGAAGGCACACCAAGAAAATTGTTCCAACTCACATTCTTCAATAGTAACCTAAATCTTTTTATTTAAATCTAGCCACTAAATTGCATGCATGAATACAATATATAGTTAATGTTGTTGCAAGTCTACCTACTCTCTTTTCTTATTCTCATATTGTCATGCTCTATAGCCACTGTTTTTTGCTTGTTAGTATTGAATTTTCTAAGCATGTTGTCGTACCTTTATATTCTCTCTCTTAGAGATTAAAATGCTAATTTGATTTTAGGTACACTGCCAACAAATCGATGGAGGACTATGCGTTTTGCAGTGCTGATGGTGACTTTTTGATAGTTCCTCAAAAAGGAAGTGAGTGATGGTAACCATACAATTTTTCAACTCTACTGCATCTATTCTAAATGCTATGTTGCTTATGACACGATGCAATTAAATTTATTCAAATGACATCCACATGAAACATAATTTAAAACATGTTTCAACTTTTGCAATCATGAACCGGATCAAACCTCCTATCTTAATAATCATGGAGTTGATTAAAGTTGTATTTGTTTATTCCATGACTTATATCAAGTCCTCAGTCGCTAAACAAGATCCTGTTAAAATGTTTTGAAAACTTTCTGCCCGCTCTTTCTATTTCTCAGCCGACAGTTTAATTACACATCATAACTAACACCCATAAAATAAAAACACGCATGTCTTCCTCAGCCAATAGTTTCATTACACATCATAACTAACACCCATCAAATATTTTTTATGCTGACTATGTAGGGCTGTGGATCACTACAGAATGTGGAAGACTAAAGGTATCTCCTGGTGAAATTGTAGTAATACCTCAGGGTTTTTAAACTTTGCTGTTGATCTTCCCGATGGGCCATCAAGGGGATACGTTGCTGAAATATTTGGGACTCATTTTCAGCTTCCTGACCTTGGACCAATAGGTGCATTAAGAAGTTCCAAAACTTGTTCTCTTGGTGGCAATATTACCTCGACCAAGCAAACAATATCTTCAATACTTGTTGGTGTTTGTAGGTGCTAATGGCCTTGCTTCTTCACGGGATTTTCTAGTTCCTGTGGCCTGGTTTGAGCATGTCCCATCCCCTGGTTATACCATTGTGCAGAAATTTGGAGGTGAGCTCTTTTACTGCAAAACAAGATTTCTCTCCTTTCAATGTGGTGGCTTGGCATGGAAACTATGTCCCTTATAAGGTGAGCACCATTTGTATTAGTATCTGCTGTCTCCTATCCAATTTCACTGTCGCTTTACAGAAAAAAAAAATTGTTTCAAAATCTTTTGCTTTGGTTTTCCTAGAGGAATTAATTTTATTTTTTTTAAATTTTACCCTTTTCTTTATTTTAGTGATATGTCTCATTTCTTGAGATACATTAATCTATGAGGAACACCCAAAAGGATATATTAATCATTTTATACAATTAATTATGGCTATTAATGACTTTCTTAATCTTTGTGAAACACTGAAAAGCGACTGTTAAATTGGAAAGGACGAAGTACTATGTAGCTGCACTAATGCATTATTTTGCTGTCACCTGATGGAGTGCTTTTTATGTTTCAGTACGACTTGAGCAAATTTTGTCCGTATAATACTGTTTTGTTCGATCATGGAGATCCATCAATAAATACAGGTATATTGTTTGCAACAACATTAGTTTAACTATTTCCTCTCTCTAGTTGCATCTGTTCTTTGTATGACTTTTTTGTTTGTGTGATTCATTTTATACATTGGGTTATTTTCATCTCTCTTTCTAAATTTCACAAAATTGATTGCAGTTCTGACTGCACCGACTGATCGACCTGGTGTGGCGATGCTTGATTTTGTCATTTTCCCACCTAGGTGGTTGGTCGCTGAACACACATTCCGTCCTCCATATTATCATCGCAACTGTATGAGTGAATTCATGGGTCTAATTTACGGAGGATATGAGGTATAATGCATGAATAGAGTTTACAACATACACACCACTTACTTCTGTGGTTAATATAGCCAATGGTCTAAAATAATGATACTGGAATAAAGAAAATTAAAATTGAATCATGCAATTGTAATTTTCTTTTATAATCAGTAAATTGGACTGTTTCAGGCTTAAAGCTGATGGATTTCTTCCAGGCGGTGCAAGCCTTCACAGCTGCATGACTCCCCATGGTCCTGATGCAATAACATATGAGGTAATTAACTCACTAATACTGTTACGGTTTGAATGAAGATGTGACACTTGCATTAGATCAACTTAAAGTGTGTTAGGACCATGATCGTAAATACTTTCCCCATTTCATTTGGAATGAGTGGTTGTAATGCAAGAATTTGTAATGAATAGATTTCAAACATCACTGCTCAATAATTAGTTCAAAATGAGTGATGGATTTGAAATTTATACAAATTTCAACTATTGATTTGAAATACATCCTCGAATTTAGGGTGTAGACGAGATGAGTCGAAAGTTGAGTAGTGTCAAGCTCGAGCTCGACTCTATTAAAAACTAGACGTCAAAACTCTACTTGAACTCGATTGAGCTTAATTGTTTTGAACTCGGAGCTTGAAATACCAAGCTCAACTATATAACTCACATAATGTTAATTAATTTATTTTTATTTATAATTAGAGTATATTTGTAAATAATTAGCATATTATGGGTAAAATAGTAAAATTACATGAGCTCAACTTAGCTTAACTGAAGCCAGGCATTTACCCAAGATTACTAAGCTCGAACTTGTGTCGAGCACGTTGACTCAATTAAATTTGAGTCGGTTTCAAACTTTTTATGAGTCGAGCATGAGTAGCTCGTGAGCCGACTAGACTCACCTGCACCCCTATTGAATCCTTCAGTCTGAACACAATGAGTAAATACAGATGCCATGTAGCTTTAATGCTTCATTGACGTCATTATCAAATTTTATCAGGCCACAATAGCACAAGGAAATGAAGCAGGACCGAAGAGAATATCTAATACCATGGCTTTCATGTTCGAGTCATGTCTAATGCCTAGGGTCTGCCCATGGGCGCTTGAGTCTCCTTACATGGATCATGATTATTACCAATGTTGGATTGGTCTGAAATCCCATTTTACGCGTGGTGAAGATAGCGAACAAGTACCGGATGGGCTAAGACACGAGGGGGATTAAAACTTGGTTGATTTGAAAGAGTAAGCTTGGATTGAAGCAATTGCTTGTACATAATCAAATAAATGTGTGAACTGTGGTGTATGTAAACTATATCACTATATTCAACTGTATGTGATGAGTTTGATAATGTAAATATAAGTCATGGAACCTTTAGCTCATCATCTGGACCCAAATTTCCCTTCTCAGTGATTAGTGCTCGTCACTTTTACTGCATAATTGAGTTGTTACTTTTGTTTTGTATGAATATCACATTTGTAATTGTAGAACGTATGTCATATATGATGGGGAGTGAAATTACAGCTCCAATGACAAAATGACAAGATGAACGGTAGCTTTTACAGGAATATGAATAGTATCCAAACTGACAACTTTTTCTCTTCAAATTTAACTGAGACAATAACACCAGAAGATGTTTTCGATGCCAAACCCAGATGTTAAGAGTCCAATCATTTCTATTAATATTTCTTTAGTTTTTTAATATACAAGAATGGTATAAAGAAATAATTGATTCACCTTCACTCATTTAACCAACCTTATACGATAATCTTGCTTGTTCGTTTCTAACTAAGAATAAAGAATGCAATCAATAATCCTCGGTGATTGATCATTCAAATATCTTTCATTATCATTTTCAAGTTATACCAAAGTTTTAATTCTAAAAGTTTGTGATAGCTAAATACCTCCAAACACTTGCAAACAAATAAGGAAAAGAAATAGAGAGAAAATAATACAGAGAGAAAAACTGAGAAAACAGTGTTTAAGATTGAGTTTTGAAATGAAATTTGCGAGTATTTATTACCTTCATGTGGATAAAGGAAACTGGTTGTAGACAAAACATAAAACATGTCACTACCGTCATATAATATAATGGTCAACTACGTCTTAATTGTCACTCACAATAACAGGATAACTTGTCCATACCAATATCAATCATCATTGTCGTTTAAGGGTCCGATTAGTGGCCTAATGATGGAAATTCCTACAATATTAATGTCTGATTAATTTAATGGTATTTAACACCTACAAAACTGATTGGTAGCCAACATTAAAAAGTGGATGTAAAATATTGTAAGTTGATTGGTAGGATGTATTAAAAGTGATATAAAATATTAAAAAATAATTAACATATGAAAAATACCAATTTACCCTTCTCCTTCATACCCAATTTGCAATATTTCTTTCCATTTGTAATTAATGAAAATTTCTGCAAATATATCCATACCCAAATTTAACCTTCTCCTTCACAAAATTAACCTAAATTTCTGCAGCATATTCATACCCAAATTTCTGCAGCATATTCCCAAATTTCTGCAGCATACCCAAAATTAACCCAAATATTCATACCCAAAATTGCAATTTCATCAAATAAATTTCGATCAAGAGAAGCAAGAATAGCCCAAATACCATTTTTCCTCATCACAATTCAATACAATCTATCATCAAAATTTGCTCCACCATTATCATCAAAAGTGCAGTTATGAAACACCCAAATCTGGAGAAAGAAACTTCCGAGAGAAAGAAACAAAATTTAGAGAAAACCCACACAATGATTTCAATTCTAGAAGATAGAAACACCCAGATCTGGAGAAAGAAACACCCAACAAACTTTAGGATTTCAATTCAGCCCAACTTGAATGGGTAAAAACGACGAGCCCAAGTTGCAGAATTTCAAGCTTCAAAGATCCGCAATTTTACGACTTACCTTCGGTCACACCTCTCACAAATTAGACGGCGGGCGCGACGGTGGCGAAGCCTGCTACTATTGTTGTATCTCCATCGGCGTTTTGAAAGGAATACGTGGCAAGGGGGGGGGTGGAGGACGGAGGAGCTGGATGCGGCGAACGGGAGGAGCTGAGGTCGCCGGAAGGGATGAGGCGGAGAACGTCGGAGGAGTTCGCCGGAAAGGAGGCGGCGAAGGTGTTGACGGGTGAAGAGTCTTCGTCAATTTGGTGGTGAATGAGTCTCCGTCAATTTGAGGGTAAAATTGTAATAAATATTACTGTTCAACCTTGTTTAATTTAATGTGTAGGATGTGATATTATTTTTCATAAAGGAACAAATGTTTGGGCACATAAGTAATAGCGGCCGGGCCGATAACTACCGGGTCGACATATTAATTTCTACGGCTATCAATCAATTTTTTTATTTTAAGAGACACACCCTTTTTAGGGGTTATAATGCCACCAATCGGACCCTAAGTCTAGGTTTTATCACTTTATTGTTATAAAAAAGTTTTTTTATAGGTAATTTTTGTTTCTAGGAACAAAACCCAGTAGAGTGGGTATTAAGGCATTATATATTAGGAATAACTATATATAAACGAATTAATTTTTCCCCGATCTCTACAAGTTTGACTTTTAGATGAGGCATAATTCTTTTCATAGTGATCGGAAATTTCTCCTGCGCTCACGCCCCCCGGTTCAAACCCCCATTTTTAGGGCCTTCTTTCCTCCCAACGATGGAGTTGATAACCCGCAGGATAAACCATATACAAGTGAGGAAAATATTAAAAGAAACTATATACAAATAAACTAATTTATCACCTCTTTACAAGTTTGAGCTTTTAGATGAGACGAAATTATTTCATTATCTCCAACCTGTATAGTGAACGATAACATCATAGACGTAGTAGCATCCAAAGCCCAATCAAAATGTAAACGAGCAAGTTGAGACAATTAAAACATGCATGTACAAATTGCACCACTCATAATGGTCGGTAGTCAAAAGTGCAAATGCACATGTAATTAACATAGAAACCTATACAAGAAGGGGCTACCTGCTTTTAAAACTTGACTACCCATGTGGACCAATTTGTTCAAGTGCGCTTGATATGTATACACACTCATGTCTCATATTCTATTTATTGTTCACAAAAGCAAGTATCCTAAAAAAAACAAGTTTGTTGAGTACAAGCCCACTGAGCACAGGTACTCTGAGACAAGTTTCAAAGACTTAAATGTATTCAATCTTGTTATAGAGTGCAAGCGACCCGATAAAGCTTAACATATATAACTAGCCTAATTGATAGCTTGTTAGTTTGGCGGCTATCTCCACTACGTTTAATATATATGTGGAAATTGAAGGTCCTTGTTTATGCTTGTTTTAATGTTTTGAAAATACTTTATCTTTAAGGCATAAATATATATTTAAGGTTGTGACAAGTTTAATGTAGTGCAGTGAGTTGATCCCATAGACCTGCTTTTAAAAAGATGTCTTGAATGCTTTTGTGAAATCAATGCACATGATAAACAATAAATGAGAAAACAAGGAAAAGCAATAAATACACAAGTATTTATAATTAAATGGTCTAACTCCTACATCCACTTTCCTAATTTAACATGAAAATTTCGTAACTTTGAAATTCCTTGTATTAGAGTGTTGAGATGGACTGATCAAGTAACCTCTCCAACGAAACTGTGATCAATACAACAACTTTCTGAATGAAACTCCTCTTCAACTAACTTGATAATTTTTCCCACACAAACTAAACATTTATTACTCAAACTTGATCAAGGAGTTCGGTTTTGAGTTATCTTTTTCAACTAAGAGAGATATCCTTTTTACAATAAGTATACTAGTAAGGATAGAAATATATCTCTAAGCTTTGAATATGTATATGTGTAAGCTCAGGAATACAGAAAGAACTCTCTTCAATGTTGAAACACTTACTTTGAAAAATGATTGATTTCCCGTAATCTTGTTTGAAAGTTCAAGACCTTCTGTGAATTTCTATCTGATAGAGAGAGAAGTTCAAAATATCTATTTTGATATGTTAATATATCTCCATTAATTTTAGTTTCAAACACCTCCCTCCGGACGCGTTTTAGGTATGGTGCATTAAATGTCATTTTTCACCTTTCTCATGACTTTACTTTTACTAACTTCATCTTTTTTCCGTGTTTGTGCTAGTAAGTTTAGTGGTCCGTAAAGTGTTGTCTGTTTCTCATTGAATCGCCTTTATCAACTTGCGTAAATGTTGCAACGGCTAATATATGGCAACTACCTCAAGGAAAACAATCTTATACAAACAAAGTGTTGGACTTAAAAACCCCGACATTCTCGTTGTTGCTTGTCCTGCATCTTCATACTCAAATGTCAACTAATGACCTTTATAAATGATTTTGGTTAACTCGGACTCATTGTCCTCGTGACATAGACTTTCTGGATCTATACAACTTTATCATCGAAAACTTAGAATGAATTAATGTAAGTTGTTCAATTGATATACTTATCGTGTGTTGACCTTTGTCTTTTATGTCTTTAGGTATCTTGATATTCAAATCTCTTAGTTTCCAAGTTACTTATGCATCTTGTCTACCAAGAAAGCTTGGTAATCTCTTTTCAAGTTGCTTGGTCCATCGACTAGTTCAATTGAGTTTTCCTCAATTTGAATGCTCTTCAAACATCAAAACTAATAAGTTGTTGCCTAACAATTCACGAGACAACTAACTTTGAATAACTACATTCGGGTTTTACTATACATTGTCTCGAAAGTAACCTAAGACAATTTGATCAACCCGATCTAACTAAATATCTGACATGCATTACACTTGTTTATTTTTGAAATACATCTACTCGGGAGTTTTAGTATCTAATAAAGATTTTGCATTCATATCCCAACAAAATAAATGTGAGCACAACCACTATAGTACCCATACACCTTAATCTTGGCTCGCAAATCTAACTCAAACCTAGTAGGGCTTTTTTTTCAAAAAAAAAAATTATACAAATTTTTATTTGAGATTTTACTATAAATATTTTTTTATCATCGACAATTATCAACAGATGTGTACAGAGTTAATTCATATAAGATATGCATTGACCATATTGATTTTTTTTTTTAAGTTCCAAATATTTTATTTTCCAATACATTTCAATTTTTTTAATGCAAAATACATTTTTATAAAAATATTATGCACCAAAATATGTTGGAAAACAAACCAAACATTATCTCATACTCCACTGTTGATAGCTAATAATTGGATGATTTATATGTAGAATATGACTTAAGGTATTAGTTAATCAAACAATAAATGCTCTGAAGATGAATAATAAATGTGTTCTAAAACATTCAATGAGTAATAAAAGCAAGAGAGATTCGACATAACATTTAAATTTCTAATGGTTTGAGGGGGTCAAGTGGAGTTCAGTTTGTCTGAGTAAGTCTGTCGGTGGCCTAGGGGTAAGAGATATTAGGAGTTTTAATAGGGCTCTCTTGAGTAAATGGTTATGGAGATGGGTATCGGGGAACAGTCCTTATGGGTCAATATGCTTAAGTCTAGGTATAGGTCCTTCTTGGTCGAGTCGGTGTGTGTTGGTGAGTCAAAAAAATGGTCTCTATAGTGGAGGGATGTGTATGCACTGTGGTGGAGTCGGGTGGGATGTGTCTTCAGGGATAAGTTGGTCTTTTGCATCGGGGATGGGAGGTCTGTTAGATTCTGGTGGGATCCGTGGTTAGGTAGTAGAGTGAGGTTGAAAGATATGTGTCCAAATTTATTTCGTCTGTCGTCTCTTAAAGATGGTCGGGTGTGTGAGTTTTTTGAAGAGTCTGAGGGAGGTTGGGTGTTCAAATGGATGAATTTTCCTAACGTGCACGAAATACTGGAGTTTTTAGATCTTTGGTCTTGTATTCGCAGTAATAATCTCAAGCCGAGGCCGAGGGACTAGTGGAAGTGGGAAGGTTCTTCTCTTGGAGGCTTGAAAACAAAGGACATGTATCAAGCTATCATGTCGAATGGTTTCAATGGGGGGACCGATAATTTTTCCATGGTTTAAACTTTGGTGGAAGGCCATACCCTCTAGGTGCTCGAGATTCGCGTGGAAAGTTGTCGGGACAGGGATACTTTCAAAAGAAAACCCGCTCAAGCGTGGGTTGTCAAAATCTGTTGGTTCGGTATTTGTCCATCTGCCGTCCTCGGTGAGTCCTCTTTCCACATTCCGTAGCTTATCCTTTCTCCTCTTAATCTGGGAGCAATTTGCTTTCTCGAAAAATCACCAGATATTCGTATTCTCTTAAGGATCATTTTTCGAATTTGTGGGCTCTGCTCAATCTGGCCACCCGAAGAAAAAAGTGTTGAGTTTGATTTGGCAATGCACTACTTGGAAGATCTGGAAGTCTAGGAACGGGATCGTTTTCAAAGCAAGTGTCTATTCGTTGGAAGAGCTATTAGACGGGATTAAATTTTGTTCTTGGAAATGGATCCGTTCCCATTACCCGTTATCCTTCTCAATTCCGTTTGTATCCCGGAACATCAACCGCTTTGATTGCTTACCTTCTAATTTCTAGTGGGTAGTTGGCTTTGTATTTTTGGGATTTGAGTACCCCTCAGTACTTTTATTAATTTCATCTTTGCTTTTCAAAAAAAAAAATGGTTTGAGGGCCTTTAATGCCCATATTTATACTTCTGATGGAGAGTGGATCTCACTTTCCATCTGCCTAGTTCGACGCATTTAATGTCGCATCTGCATTTAATGCCAGAAATCGTGGGTTTACATTTAATGTTAAAGATCTTACGAGAGCACGAGGCATTTCTTACAACTCGTGTGATGACACATCCTCGGGATCTCGATCTCCGAGGAGGTTCTAATCACTTTCATACTTATGAACTAAAACCTCACAAATAAATGCGTTTATTGTTCATATTTTACCGTTCTAAGAAGGTTCCTACCTCGGCTTTTGCCAAACCGTCTATCACATTAACTTTATTGTACCCAGAGATCACGGTCATACGGGCGCCTAGGCTAGGCTCACGGCCAATTCCGAATTTTATCCAAAAATCGCCCTCAAAAAATTGTTTTTCCCCTCGGTATTTAGGCAAAATAAAGGCACCTAAATTAAACGCCCCACATTTAATAATAACACAAATGAGTAGAAGTCCCCAAATTAGCATGGTTATTTGATTATAGAAAGTATAATTAATTTAGACGAGATTATTACAAGATAAATTATTCAAAATTACAAAGTAAAGACTATATATCTTAAAAACATTCATACATTAAATTCATAAATTACTTAGGCCTCCTCCTCGCCACCCTTTGCCCGAACTCCATTTTTAACCCGCAAAAGTTATAAATCGTGGGGGATGAGTGTTTGAAATACACTCATTGAGGAAAACATCAATGATTGCATTGTTAAATGACGATGTAATCAATATATAACATTCAAATGTAGCTCACGATAACATGCAACATCGTCGGGGAGATATCGCACTCACTTGGTCACTTCGGTCTGTCAACCTCGACCCAATGACAAAGTGGCACACGTTGGGGGAGACGCCGACACTCACTTGGTCACCAATGCCTGTCGACCTCCGACCCAATGACAAAGTGGCACGTTGGGAGAGACCGCACTCATCGGTCACTTTCAACCGCGAATGCGACCTCGACCCAATGTGCGGACCATTACTGTTGCATTACTGCTCTGATACAAGACGGGTCATTACGTCCGACTTGCACATTGTATGGAGCCATTACGGCTTGCATACACACACCGTGCCATTACCCTGCGATACAAATTTCACATTTATCACGTAATCATAGCATATATAATTCACATATCACATATTAACATAAGAATCATAACACTTAAATATTTCACCCAAAATGAGAGTGGAGATTGCCTCACATTAAAAAGAAAGAGTTGTAACAGATGATGCAATGCAATACCCCTTTATTATCCTCAATCTTCGCTATCCTTGATAAGGGTCCAAATAGTCTCAAGCTCCATCTCAAGTCCTACAAAAATATAACGTTCAATGCTAATCCGACGTCTACTTTATTAAGTTTAATATAATCCGTAGATCTCAATTTCCTACTTCCTAATATAATCATTTTAAAGTTCAATGTCAGAAGGGGTTGTATCTAATAATACTTTATATTAAATATAATATATTTTCAAATAATGACACTTATATATAATCTCATATAATCTAAACATCATATCTAGTAAGTTCTAAATTAACCCCCAAATCACAAAGAAACAAAGAAGTATACTATTCCAAGAATGATTTTAGTATAGTTATAAGCTAAGAATATAACCCCGTACACTAATGTGCACATCACAATATTAATCTTAAAATCCTTAGCTAAGTTAGATAAATAATAATAATAATAATAACAATTAATATAGGTAAACAAACTCACACAACACACGGTGGAAACACACCTAGTTATTCCACTCTACACAACATTACTCATATATACACAACACACACTATACACTCAAATTCACGCACCCACACTACAAATAAGAAGCAATTCATATTTACTAAAACACAGAACACCAGATGGACACACATCTTATATTATATCATAATCCCAAACTCAATACACATATACACAATATCAGAGCACTACAATTAATTAGAAACAGGGCGATAAAGGGAGGTATCTTACAGTTGGGATGTAGCGGTGAAAGTGGCAATTCAGGTTGAGGTTTTAGTGAGGCTGCGGCAGTTGTGGTAATGGAATTGATATAGGGTTTAATTAACTTAGGGTCGAATTATAGCAAGTGGGTCGGTAATAGAGTACGGGAGATGGTGTGCGGATGAGGCCATGGCGTAGTGGAAACAGAGATGACGGCGGTTGAGAGAGAGAGAGGATTAAGAATGATATTTCATCCTATCTATTTGTTTGTGAAATTAAGGTCATGAAACGTGGCTTATTCTTAGCCAGATTAGAGGGATATGGATGTAGACTAACAGAGACCCCTCGAGAGATGCGGAATGGAATGTTATTTTAAATAAAATATTGTAACTTGTAAGTACATACAGGTGAGAAATAGATTAATTGGATTTCGAATATGCTATATAATTAGATAGGAAATGCTACTTTAATTTACTAGTATTATAATTATTCAGAAATATTGAATAATTTACTTCCACAGTGATTATAAATATAATTAGATCTAAGGAGTTCTCTCATTTCATAAAACGAATCAAAATTTAATGTTCAATTTATTAGAAGTAATATTTAAAATTAGTAATAGTGAAAAGTGGAATTTTGGCTTGTTACATAGGCGACCAAAGTCGGCCTCTGTTTCCACCGCCTAGGTGGTTTCTGCAACTTTTAAATAAAAAAAAAATATCAAACAGTTGGAGAAGAGAGAACTAGGCCGCCGTGCTGCCGTCGAGCCACCGCCGCACACCCGTCTCCTCCAGCCTGCAGGACGCATCCCGCCGCTCGCCGCAGCCCGTCGCCCACTCCTGAAGCGCGCAACGTCCGCCGCCTGTGTTCATCACTTCATCATCTTGCTCAGTCAGGGATTTGGGCGGCGATTTTGTGGAGGAGATTTGGGCGGCGATTTTCAGGATTTTGTGGAGGAGATTTGGGATTTCTTGAAAGTTGTGCTGCAATTGGGAATTTCTTGAATGTGGAGACTTCAATTTTCTTCGAGGAAGACAAACACGTGAATGTGGAGAGAGATTAGGGCTTCAATTTTTTATTTTTGGGCTTTGTTCTGATATAATTTGGCCCAATTATATGGGCCCAGGAAATAAAATAACACACTTGCTCTTTTTTGTCTAAATTAAAAAAAAAAAAAAAGAAGGAAAATCTTAGGCGGCGCTTAGGCAGCGTCTAGGGCGGCCATTAAACATCCGGGACCAAATGATTTTTGAAACCCTTTCTTGATTATCTTGCGCCAAACTAATTGGGAGTTTGGTCCGATGTCTTTAGGATATCAAATGAACCAAAGTAGCTCGTCATAGCGGTTTCTGATCGAGCTACGCTATTGACCTAGTTAACTGAGTTTGCTATACAGGAGTCAAGCTTATTTATAGTCAGGTTTGTCATAAATGGGCTCTCTTGGGTTTAGCTAGTTAAAATGGACCTAGAACTCGTTAATCCTTCTAGTTGGGCCTGGGCCTGTGAGCCCAATTTAATATGCACACAAATAATGAAATATTTTTCCACAAATAGTTTATTAGTATAGAATAATCATTATTTGTGGAATAAAATAAAAAAGTAAGTAGATTTATAGGGTAAGGGTGCTGACTCCTCCCACGTGCAATAATGCCTCTCTTTTCATTCACTTAACGCGGGAAAGAGTCTTACCCTGTTCCAATCCATGTGCGGATCCTTTGGGAATTTTTGGGATCATAACGAATCTTTGCTTTTGTTTATATTAGCTGAAATTTGGGTATCTTGAATGTGGATTTGTTCTCCATTGCACATGCTTAATTATGTCCTCTTCCACATTTTATATGTTTATAGTATGAGGGGTGTCAAGTGCATCAAATGTATCGTAAATTTTATTAAAAACTTGCAAATAGGTCATTTAGAGTTTTAATCTTGAAAAAATACAAAAAAAACAAAAAAAAAAGATTTTTATTTAAATAACTCCTCGTGCACCCTTTCTGTACTGAATTCGCGTATGTGATTTGCATATCCTAATTATTCTTTTAAAATTTATTCACGGATTCACCACGTGGCGTATTCCGTGGGAATCAGAAGCGAATTGCACTCACACCCTACGAGTATCCGATTCGTGCATCATAGCTTGTAACTTGTTGCGCTGAAACTTGCGACTTGTTAAATTGAAACATGCAACCTTTGTTCATAAAATATAATCGTACCTTTTAGTATGATAATCGTAAGTGTCAATTCAATAAATTACAAAATTTTAAAATATATTATGTAGCACGGTTTACCTAGTGCATGCAAGATCTAGTCTTTTAGTATTGTTCGTGGTGAGTCTAGCTCATAGTTTTCATTATATAAAATGAATTTCAAATTTAATTTCCAAAAAAGAAAAAAAAAACAAATTCTAATTGACAAATGATACTGGTGGTCTGCAATAGGTTATAGGTGATTATAATCTCTGATTTTATGAAACATAAACAAATTTAAGATTTTTCAAATAAAAGATATTGTTCCTATTTGAATAATTAAATCATTAAGAATTCAACATTTAAAAATAGAGAGGGAGTGCCATATATAAAAATTCAACGTCAACTTTTATAATTTTCGCGAACATTAATATACCATTTTTTCTATTTTTTACAATTAAATAAATAATTTACTGAATAATATATATTTTCACAGATACTCTTGTTGTTAAACTGTCTACTAATCCATTAATTGGTTTATTTACATCATTGTTATACCCCAATTATAATCATATTACATTTTATTTTATTAAAAATTAATTAGTTTTAAAAGTAAAAAAAAAAACATCATATGAATTAAAAATTGAGTTGGTCTCATACATAACTCAGAATTACATCTTTTGAACTTGAATTATTCAACTCGTTTTCACTAATTTTAACACATTTTTCTAACTCATTAAACTCGACCATATCATACACTAGACACAAAAACATGTGAGCAGGAATTCACCGTGAACTCAACTTTTTTAGTATCATCATTATGTATAAAAACTTTTTCATCACATAAAAGTTCATCATTGTTTATGCACAAAAACAATCAATGTTTAGAAAATGATTCATATTTTGAAACAGTGAAAAGCTTTTGTCAAGATAATGTGATATTTTTACCCATAAAAGTGATAAAGTTAGCCCATGATATATCCTGCCTTCATGTGAGGTTATTCTACACCTTTGAATGGTTCAAATGCCCTTTAAAAAAAAAAAAAGGTTCATATCGTAATTAATCATCTACAAGTTTTAATTTGCTTTTAAATATTTGATCAAAAGACATTATGCATGTAAACGAAGTGGCACTTGCTAAATATAGAAGCAAGAAAGCGAGTATAAACATTGGCGTACTAGGTCATGCATGATAGTTTTATTATGTTAATGTAGGAGACTTTTTGCTAATTATGATAATTATTAGACTGTTCTTTAGTGTGACAGAAGGTACATAGAACTTTTCACTAATGATTATTAGTGTCCATAACTACTCTTTAATTAATTAAAGAAATGAATCAAGAATAAATGCCAGTAGGGGTGATATGGACTGGAAACCACTATTGTGGATAGAGCATGTGATGGAGTACTCTGATTTGAAGACAAGGCAAAGAGGGGGGGCTAAGAAAACAGTGCACATGGGAAGGGGTGGACATATGATTCTAATATGTCCCACCTCATTTCCCCTACCCTTCCACCTTACAAGTTAATATACACCTTAAATTGTGGGAGTGTTTGACAATGTTTGATCTTAAGTTATAATCGAGAGAGGCAAATTGAAGTCAAATAATAAAGTGTTAGAATGAAAAAATAAAAATTCCACAGTTTGAAAAACAAAATTGGTGGTAATCCAACCATATTGACTTGAGATTCCAAAATCTTGGTTTAATGGGAAAACTAAGTTATGGATGTTTGTTGAATCACTTGGTATTCCGATAATTTCTTAGAGAGCATAATATCAAGTGTTGAAACACGTAAGATTATGGTAAAAAATTAAGTCTTTGAATTTTAATGATTCTTAAAACCTCGAGGAGATTGAGTATGATGGGATACCGAGAAATGAGAAAAACTTGTATAAGTGATAAATGAGAGCCGTTTCAACTAACACTTATGAATCAAATGGTTATCCATGGCAAAAAAACCGACAAAAAACGTGATAATGAAAAGGCTTTGAGACTTTATTATGTCTACTATATTGTCTTGGTATATACTAAGGATAAATAGTTCAAGGCATCACGTCCACTAAAAATGCCGATAATACTAATAGTGTCTAACTACGAAAAGGTTCAAAGCCACAAGCTCGTTTTTCCGATGCAATAGAGTTTCTAGAAAATAGATTGTGATTCTTCATGATTATAGATGTAATTTTCACTCATATGGTAGATTAAAAAAAAATTGATTTGAGAACCAATAAATTAAGAAATTAATTGTAGTTTAATGGTACTTAATGAGATTGTGAGAGGTTCGTCTTTTAACCGCTTAAACGAGGCATAAAGTTTAATTTATGAAAAAATTGAAGGGGGGGTATGATCAATTTTCTCTCAATTTATAATCTCAAGACCTAATTTAGGTGGTAAATTAAAACACGGTTAAGACGTCTACGACACTATATATGGATTAAAGTGAAGATGACAAATGTGAAAAAACTAACTAAAAGTTAATTATTCCACATTGAATGATTAGTGGCTTAAACTACCCTTATTAATAAGAGTTAGTTATAGTAATTCAAATTATAATGGCTAAGAAGTAACCTACGAGCCACGTAAAGAAATGCTTGACGCTGTTCCCTCCTTTAAAATTAAGTGGCCGAGCCACGTAATGAGCTGAGAAGTCAAGAAGACAAGAAGATCGAAATATGTCCTTAGCATTAAATATGACAAAACATGAATTTAGGTGTAAATGCAAACAAGAAGAATGTTAGACTTAAAGTCTCAAGTTTGATTCAGTTAAAGTTTGTTGACCTCAATGGAGACGACATTTTTCGTTGCAATATCTCTCGCACTTAGTAATGGACAAATGAGAAGTCGACAAAAGTTGTATGGATGGACATTGAGCACGAAAGGATCGGCTTCTAAAAGTAAAAATCACCCTACGTATCAGTTTGCAAAAAAGGTGAAAGCTCACATTTAATGCACTTACCTACTACATCTTTGAGGGACTATCTCAAGACTTAAAAGGAGTTGTTTTCACCTCATAAGAATTAAGTTTTCAAATGTTATCTCTCCAATGGATAGTGTTCAAAATTCTTTATAAATACAAAAGGCTTTGCACCCAAACAAGGTGGTAAATCAAAGAATTTCAAGAACTCAAGTTTATTTTAGCACTTATTAAAGCACTCGAAAGCACTAGATTTTTCAAGCGTTTCTACACTGGAAATAGTTCTTTTTGTATTGACTAAGCTTACATTGATATATTCTTAAAGCTTATAGAGATATCCTAGCCTTTACGCTTGATCTTATTGTAAATGACAAATCATTAATTGGAAAGAAAATCCAAACCAAAACCTTAGTTCTTAGTTGAGAGACAAAGGTTCAAGGTTTGAGTGGGAGAAAACAACTAAGTTGAAGTGTTGTTTCAATTTGAAAGTTGTTTGTTTGTCTGAGCACTAGGACTCATAGGATTTCCAGGAAACAAATCACCTAAGAAATGTTGATATTGTAAAATACACCTTGGAACTATAAAATAAGAAAATCCAGTATTGAAGGAATCCTCCTATTATTCAATCAAGAAAAGAGGATGTAGGAGTTTGAAACTCTGAACCCACTATAAATGATATGCATATATTACTTTTTGTACTTGCTTATGTTACTGCTTATCATTTGCATTGATTTCAAAAAAACATTCAAGTCTTTGTATTGAAACATTCAATGAGGCCAACTCACTTTCAATCTGCATTAATTGAAGCACAACCTAAATCTTTTTTTATGCATTAAACAAACATGTTTTCGACACATTAAAAACAGTATAGACAAACAGGACCTACAACTTCCACATACTAAAGCTAGCGTAGATAGCTACTTAACTGACTCTCAGTAAGTTGATTATCTATACCAAACTTTTCAAATCATGTGCACTCAAGGTTATTTGAGTCTTGATATTTATCCTTAACCCGACTTGTAGTTTTGTTCATGTTGTACCAGGTTGCTTCATGTGTTGCTGCTTTATGTACCTGAAGTGAAAAACTTCTATAAAAGGGAAACTTGCTATTTTTTTAAAGTATTAGTTGTATTTTTTTCAATTTTTTTAGTTTTATTTTTCATTATTACTATAAACTATTATTGGTGCTCTTATAAACAATAAATAATTTTGTCCTTATATATTGTGAATTTCTTAAGACTTGTGTATGAATTTTTTAAAATTTAATAAACAAAACAAATACCTATATGCAAATTGACTATATATTTGTAATGTGATGAAAAAAGAAGTTAGAGGGGCAAAAAGTCACATCGGCACGTGGTGGGCTGATTCCCCGGTTATTAAACTACTGTTGATATATATATTGGCTTTCCAGTGAAACAATTTGAATTGAGATCGATTCATTACCAGTTGTTTGCTAGTTGTTCCTCCCATGTGACCAAATCATCTTCCTCCAAAAACCTCTCTCCCGAGTTAAATTCATTTTTTGATCCCCACATAACACACAAGATTTCACGATTTTGATTTGAATATTCACCACTTTAGTCTTATAATTTTTTTTCACGTTGTTGTTATCCTTCAGAGTAGAGTTGATCTTAAGAATTATGAAGTCGAATGAATTTAAAATTTAGACCCTTATATTTAGTTCTTTTTCAATTATATGATTCAATACAAAATTTTTAAATGATATGACATAAATATTGTACAATACATAAAAAAGAAAAAGGACTTTTTAAGCTTAAATTAAAATGCTGAATCTTCAAAATAGTTATTTAAAAATAACCCGAAAATTCACAAAATTTTCGGACCGAGTCGATCGACTCATTGGATTCACTTGTAAGCATTACTGTCCTTCATTCGAAAGAATTCGTTAAGTTGATTAATCTTTTGGTTAAAAACTTGTTATGGCAGACCAAACGAATCGATTTTAACTAAAACATAATAATGGGACTAAAACCACATGAAAAATAGTTTTAAAATCAAAATCATGAGTCACCGTGTCCTATGAATCAAAATGAATTTTACCCTCGCGCCAACACAAAAACAACCAAATCACTACGCGTACATAAGCCATATAAATATAGCTAATCTCATACCTAAGTATTCATTTTGCTCCGCACAAGAAAAAAACCAAAATTTGCATCGTTTTACAAAAACAGTGTCCCATTATTTTAACGAAAACAGTATTACCTATAAAAATTGTGGTGTAGTGGGTGCATGGAGCAACTACCACCGAAGGCCCCAATCAGCATGGCCAACCCATGGCCGCCGTCATTCCCATTCTCCGCCGCCGCTCCCACCTCGTGGTGGACGAAATTCGATCGACATCCACGCGGCGGAGCGCCCACCGCACCGTCAGCGACCCAATTGCGTTCGTGGAAGAGGCGCATGATAGCGGCGGAGGCGGCATACGGTTCGAGAGGCTGACGATGAGCAGCTAAGAACATGTTCTCCGATGACGTCGTTGGCCCTCGGATCCTCCTCCAATCCTCCGTCTCAACCCTTCCACGCCGTCCGATCATAACAGTGAAGATGACGACAAATTGCGGAGATTCACCGCGTGATGCCGAAAAAGTGAGCCCGGAGAGGTTGACAGTTCGATATTTCCGGCGGAAGCGGTTGAAAACGCTTCCGCCGATATTATTTTTTGATCCTAAACGGATCAAAAGGTAAAGTTTGTTTCTCCAGATTATGATTTAATTAAATTTCATTACAAGACAATCGGTATTTAATGATAAAATATTTTTTGTTAATAACGGAAAAGGATATTTAATGATGGGATCGTTAAAGGTTGATTTTTTTTTGTACTATTTGCAAGACTAGTGCAGTCACATTTTTGGTCCTATATGAATACAATTTAATCTTTAATTTTATCTGTAATTGGTCGTGCCCCTTTTGCGATTAAATGCTCAATATTTGTTTTTTTGAAAGAAAAATGC